>OY720156.1:4631076-5068576 GCA_963082725.1 Pedicia rivosa | reverse complement strand
GAGGGAAGAATTTTTTTTTTTTTTTTTTGTTTTGCTTCAAATTTAACATTTATTTTTTTTTTATTATTTCTTTAACATTTTCTTGTTCTGTTTCTTGTTTTGTTTCTTTTTTTTTTTTCTATTTTTTTTTTCATGCAAAGAAATTTCTCAGTAAATTATTTTTTAATAAAATGTTTGTCGACACAAAAATTTACATTAATTATTTATCACACGCGGTCACAGTTGTGAACAAATGTGAACAAATGTGAACAAAATACAAAAAAAGGAGGAAAACAAAAGAAAAATTTGAATGAACAAAATACAAAAAAAAAAGTAGGAAAACAAAATTAAATGGATAAAAAAAAGGTAAATAAAGAGAGAAAATGTATAGGAAATGAAACAAGAACAAAAAAACAAAAAAAACAACAACAACAACAACAACATGTGATAAAAAAATTATTTACAGGTTGGTTGAGGTAATAGAAAAAAAATATTATTAACAAACACAAAACAATTGAAATAAATAAATAAAATATGGTAGGTGGATAATTTATGTGTCAGAGCTAATTCTTGAGGTGTGTGTGTGTGTGTTTTTTTATTTTTTTTTTTTGTGGATTTTAAATGGAACAGGACAAATTGGAACAATTGGAATGAGTAGAATGATTGATTATTGGATCTAATGGGAATATGTGGAATAAATGGAATGAGTGGAAATTATAGTTGGAATAAATGGAAATAATATTTGTGTTTGATGGAATTTTATAGGAAAGACAACAAAAAAAAAAAATAAATTATATTGGAGGTAGAAATGGTTAGCTTTTGTGAGTAATTAAAAGTAAAGTGAAAATTATGAAGAATAATAAAAAAAAAACAAAAAAACGGATGCATAAAAGTTAGATTTTTAATTTTAATTTTGGATTGTTTAGAAAAGAAAACAAAAAAAAAATTGTGTTATATGGAAAATTTGTTTGTATCATTTTTTTTTTTGTTATAAGAAAAGCATTTACATATGTGTTAGTGTAATTTCCGTATTCCTTTTTCCCATTTCCTTTTTCCTTTTTCCTCTTTTTTTTTTTTTTTTTTTTTCATTTCATTTCCTTCTGTTGTTAGACTTTTATTTTTCTTTGTGACATTAAAATTACATTAAACAAAATAAAATTATTATTTTATTCGATTTAATATTCTTCACTAGATCCCCAGTTGTGTTGTTTTAAAATAATTGATTTTTATCACGGATACAACAACAAAAAATTATTCATAAACAACAAAAAAAAAAAAAATACTCTCATGGAAATTGTTTAAAAAAAATTATAATAAATTAGATGAAATGAAGAAGAAGAAGAAAAATAAGAAGTTAAAATTTTATTTAATAATAAACGTTTACAATGTGAAATTTTTAATAATGTTACATTGTAAACAATGCTAGACAGAATAAAGAAGAATAGAAAGACGAGAACAGTTTAAAGGTTCAGTTTAAAAAAAAGTTAAGAGAAAGATAATAAAATACGAGTATTGCGGAGAAAAGTTAAACATAAAGTTAAGTTAGGATTTAAGTTATGAATAAAGTTAAGAAATAGAATAAAACTAAATATGAATAGAATAATAATATAAACTGGATTATAAGTTAATGATGACAATTTGTTTTAACTTTAATTCTTTATCATCTCTGCTGTTGTTTTTCTTCTTCTTCTTCTTCCTCCTCTTCTTCTTCACTAATTTCAACTAATTTTAGTAATTGGTGATAATTGTCACAACAGAAGAGAAAATTTCTTTAAAATTATTAAACTTTAATGATGAAAGTTCACAACACGAACTTTACAAAACAATTTCTTCATTACCAAAAATTATTAACAAAAAATATTAAATCGAAAAAATTTCAATTTATTTATTTTGTTTTTATGTTTATTTTTTTTCAAAATTTCAAAAGAAAATTTAAGAAAAAAAAAAAGCGAAGAAAAAAGAAAAAATTGTTTTTTTTTTTTGTGTTTTAATTTGATTTTTGTTGTTTTTTTTGTTAGGTTTTAAATTTTTGTTTTATTTTTTTGTTACTGTTGTTGTGTTTTTTTTTTTTATTAAATAAATAAATTTAATTTTAATTTTTTATTTTGAAATTACCTGAGTTAATGTTACAACATCTTGACCTTTTATTCTTCCAGAATTAGATTCTGTATCACCATTTACAAATACAATTAAACATCCAATCATAAATCTAGAAAGAGATAGAAACAAAAAAAAAAAAAAGAAAAAGAAACAAAAAAAAATAAAATAAAATAAAATAAAATAAAATTGCACAAAAATATTTAATAATAAAGAATTTAATAGAGAGAGTGAGAGTGAGAGAGTGAGAGAGTGAGAGAAAAAAAGAGAAAGAAATGATTAAATAGGAAATACGATATTTATATACATTTTTTTTTTTATTATTTTATATAAATGCGACAAGACACGGTTCACGATAGTGATTTGTAAGAAACAGACGAAGAAGAAGAAGAAGAAGAAGAAGAAGAAAGAAAAAATGAAAAAAAAAAAAAAAAGACATAAATAATAAATAAATAAATAATTTGAAAAATGAAACAAGAAAATCTGGATTTTAAAATGTCAGTTGTGAAATTTTTTTTTCTTCTTCTTTTTATTTTTTATTTTTTATATATAATTTTTTTTTTCTTTATTTTTTCGTAAATGTCAATTGAATAATTTAATAAATGTCCGTTTGTGTGTGTATACGTTTTAGTTGTTGTTATTGTTTTTGATTTGTGTCACTTTATGTAAAAAAAATATATATTTTTTTAATGTTCAAAGTGGTTTCTGTTAATAAAATGTTGTTGAATGTTAAAAGGGGCCGGGTGGGGTGCGGTGGGATGGGATGATTGAGGTAAAAGAGTAGAAGTTGTAATAATGATGTGAGACGATTGTCTAATGTATAAGTAAAAGATAAAAGATCAAATAATTATTAAAATAAATTGAAAGCGAATTTGATTGATGTTCTTATTTTTTTTTTTCTTATTTTCTTATATCATCATTTAGTTTTTTTTTTTATTGTTATTATAAAGTCCATCAAAAAGTCATCGAAAATGTTCACAAAAAAAAAATTTTTGAACAGAATATAAATCTATGGAATCTGACGGAATAAATTTAAGAATAGAAAGAATATCGAACGTTGAAATTTATTTAAAGAATAAGAATAAAATGTACAGAAACAAATGAAAAAGAATTAAAGCAACAAAAATCTAATTAAAACAAACTTTCATTCATAAAATTGATTTTTATTTAAACAAAAGAAAAAACAAAAAAAAAAATAAAGTGAAATGATTTTTTTTTTTGTTGCTATTGATAATAAAAAATGCGGCAATACTGACGCAAATAATCAAAAAAACTAAAAATCAAAACTAAAAATGATGAAATTAATAAAAGATTAAGTTCATCATATTTTTTTTTTAATTAAAATTACAAACACAAATTCTTCTCTCTGCTTTTTAATAACATAAAAAACAAAAAAAATGTTAATGTTAATTTTTAACATTAAAGAAAAATATTTATACGATAATTAATTGGGATTTAAAAAAAAATTTATATGTAGATTTTGGGCGCCAAAAATGAAATGACGACCAAATAAAAAACAAATAACAACAACAATAATATAATTTACGCAAACTATATTGCAATCATTCTTCTTCTTACAACTGCCGCTTCACCACCATCCCCCTTTCAATCGAAATACAAACAACAACAACAACAACAACAACAAAAATCGTTACCTCAAATTAAAGTTAATTAATTTTGGTAGAAAGAAAGAAAGAAAGAAAGAAAGAAAGAAAGAAAGAAAGAAAGAAAGAAAGAAAGAAAGAAAGAAAGAAAGAAAGAAAGAAAGAAAGAAAGAAAAGAAAAAGAGAAAAAATATGAAACAGAAAAATGTTAAAGTTTATTTGGATTTTTTTGTTTTTGTTAAAAAAAAAGTTTAAAGTTGACTTGGGTGTCTCCACCGAGAATGGTAACAACACCATTATTAAGAGAAAAATACGAAAATTAAAAATGTAAGAGAGAGAGAGAGAGAGAGAGAGAGAGAGACAGAGAGCAAGAAAAAAAGAAACAACGAAAAGAAAAAAAAAACGAAAAAAAAAAAACTTTCGAATAATTTTTTTAATTGAAATAAAAAGCAACAACAACAACGAGAAATAATTAAAGTCAGAAGGGGAAAGAGATAAAAAATGAAATATTTTTTCACTATCGACCGCTCTCTCTCTCTCTCTTTATAAAAAAAAAGTGAATGTACCCACAAATTTTTGTATTTTATGCAGAAAAAATAACAATGAGGTCTTATTAAATATATTTCACTGCTGTTGTTGTTGTTGTTGTTATTGTTGTCATTCTTTGTTAATTGTTGTCTCTGTCACAATAGATACATGTATCTCTTTTAATTCTCCTTTAGGTTTGTTTTTTTTGTTGTTGTTGTTGTTGTTTTTGAAAAATTCAAAAAAAAAAAAAACAAACCAAAAATAAAAGTTAAAAAAAAAAGTTACAAATAAAATGTAGAAAAAAAAAAATAAAGAAAGAGAGAATGAGTACAATTCAGATTGTGACATTTTTTTTTATAAAGTCAAACACACACACACACAGACACACAAATATTAACACACCCAAAAATTATTAAAAAAAGCAAACTTGACTTGAGCTTGGACCCAATTATTTATTTATTTCTTTTTTTGTTTTTTTTTTGCTTTGAAATAAAAATGAAAACGAAAACCGAAAGAAAAAAGGTGTCGAAATTTGTGTTTTATGTGTGTGAGCATGTGTGTGTATGTGTGTGTGTGTGCGAGGCGCGTAAGTGTGCTTTTATTTTATTTGCTTCTTTTTGAATAAATTAACGTTACAAAATTGGCCAGTTTTTTTTTTTTTTTTTGTTTTTTCTTTTTCTTAAAATTTTTGGTATGATTTGGCCTTCCTCTTATATTGACGTGTGTACACATTTTTTTCTTTTTCTTTCTTTCTTTTTCTTCTTCTTATTATTATTCGTTCTCTTTCACACGTGAACTTTTTCTGTTTTTCTTTCTTTTAATTAATTTTCGGTTTTTCTTCTTTTTTTTTTTTTTGGTTTTTCTTTGAAGTTATCGCGTTTGAAATATTTGTAACTTTGTTGTTGTTGGTATCAAAAAAAAAAATGAAGTGATTTATCAATCAATAAAAACAAAAAAATGTGTCAACTTTAACAGAAAAAATTTCAATATGTAGAAATTAATAAAAAAAAAATAAAAAAAAATTACCAATAAATATTTTGGATATTTTTATTGTGACGTTAAATTTAAGGTAGGAGAGTTTGGCCCAAAAAAGAATCAATATTTTTTATTTTTTTTTTTGGGGTAGACGACTTACAATGTACATCCACATTTATATAATTAACAAATTTCTACATTTTTACGGCTATAAAAAATTTCAGAGGGCAAACATAAAATGCACGCATGTAATTTCTTAGGTCAGCCATTTTTTAATTCATTTTTTTTTGTGATGTCTACGAATAATGAATTCATTGTATTTTTTTTTTTTTTCATTAGAAATTAATTGGATCATAATTCATGTTCAATATTTTATTTAATTTTCTTTTAAATTTTCTTTCTGTTTTTTTTTTTTTTTTCAGCAATGTTGAACATTTTCCTTTGGAGGAACAAATTTAGAATATCAAAAATTATCAAAATGGTAAACTAAATAAATGTAACCATTTTCATAGTTTTAAGGGAAATCTTAGTTAATTTGCATAACCAAAGATTTGGCACAACTTAAATGGTAAGTCAAACATATTTTTCTTTTACATTTAAATTTTATCGTTGGCAAATTTTTTGACTTTAATGAAAAATAATGAAATATTTTTCGTTTCCATAAAATTTTCAACTTTTTCACAATAATTCAAGTGTTTTTTTTTTTTTGTGGTGAAGTTGAGTGGAGGAGGGGGTTTTTTTTTTTTGTGGTGAAGTCAGTCAAATTATGTAAAGTAAAGAAATAATAAAATTAATTTCAGTGTACAAAATAAAATAAAATAAAGGTAAATAAAAAATGAAAGAGAAACGAAACAGAATAGACAGCGAGAGAGAGAGAGAGAGAGAGAGAGAGAGAAACAGAATGAGAGTGAAAGATAAAAAGAGAGTGAGAAAAAAAAATATATACACTTACATGTAGCGCAGCATCTTGTTACTTTCACTTTTCATTTTTTTCTTTATTACTTTTTTTTTTCCTTCTTTTCCTTCCTTCTTCTTAATGAAACAACAAAATCACACACACACAAATAAGACCAACAACAACAATTTCTTTGAAATAACGAAATTCCAAAAAGAAAAAAAATTAAATTTAAATTGATTTATTTTGTTGTTGTTGTTTTTTATTTCTCTCTTTTATTGAAGAGCAAGTGAGACAGTTCACTGATTGTTGTTGTTGTTGTTTATAAATTTTGTGTGTACGGGGTTCTGAACTTCGATAAAATTATGCTTCAAATATTTTTTTCTGTTGTTGTTGTTGTTTTAAATTCAAACAAAAAAAATAAATTACAAAACAAACAAAACAAACAAACAAAAAAAAAAGAAAATCACTATTTAAATTTCTCCTTTTCTTTTAAAAATAAAAAAACCAAAAATTTAGTTCACTTTTTTTCACTTTTTTTTTTTCTTCTGGAGATTTTTAAAAACAAACAACAAAAACTTTTTCAAAATTTTCTTCTTATTATATTTTTCCTTTATTTTCCTTTATTTATCACACACACTTTTTTTTTTTATTCAAACACTTTTTTTTCTTCTTTTTTTTTTTAATAAATTTTCCTTAACTTTTCTTTTGTAACTTTTAAATATTTATTTATTTATATTTTTTGTTAGGTTATGTCAAATCCATGTTTTTTTGTTTGTTTTGTTTTGGCGAAGTTTTTCTTTTTGTTTTTCTCCTTTGGCTAAATAAAACAAAAAAAAAACAGAGAGAGAAAGAAAGAAAAAAAAAAAACAAAAAATTAACAACAACAACCAAAAATAAAATACACAAAAAAAAAAAAAAAAAATAGAAGAAAAATGGAAAATCAAAAGAATGTGAAAAACTTAAATGAAAATCAAAAATTTAAGAAACAAAAAAAAATATGTAAAAGAAGGAAAAGTTTAAATTATATATATTTTTTTTTTTTTGCAGGTTAAAAAACGGTCTAATTTTCTTATGTTTTTCCTATTTAATTGTGGTTTTTCCGAACTCATTAACCGGCAATTTTTTTTTTTTTTTCTTTTTTCCCTTTTCTCTTTTAACTTTTTGTTTTGTTCTTATTTTTCAATTTATTCTTTTTTCCATTCTTATGATTTTCTTTCCTTTCGTCTTTCGTCTCAATTTTTTTCTTCTTTTTTTCACTTTTTTTTAAAAAAAATTAAAATCCAAATACAAAAATAAACAACAAAATTTCACTTTATTTTTTCTTGTAACACCCCCCCCCCCCACCCCTGTTCTTGCTATTACTGTTGTTATTGTTGCTATTCTTGTTGTTGTTGTAATTAATTAAAAAAAATTTAAATCAAAAATTAAACTAAAATTGTTAATTTTTGTTTATTCCAAATAAAAAAAATAATCCAAATAGCAAAAAAAAAATGTTTCTTCTTCTGCTGTTTTCTTTAAGTTATTCTTGGTACTTTACAAAAGAAAAACCTAAACGACAATAATAACAATAACAATAACAACAACAACAACACGACATACAACAAGAGGTAACTGGACAACCAATACAAGAAAGAAAGAAAAAAACACACATTTTTTCTATTCAAGTTTTTGTTGACTTTTTTCTTTTGTTTCCAATTTCTGAACGAAAGAAAAAAAAAATTGAAAAAGAAAAGAAAACCAAAAAAAAAAACAAACCACTTTTAATTTCATTTAAGAGTTTTTTTTTTGTTTTCTTTCTATCTTTCATTTGTTGTTGTTTCTTTTTGATAATTTTACTTTTTGTTACGTTCAGAAATTGGAAAAGTAAAAAAAACAAATCACGGTTTTTGTATTTTTTTTTGTCTTTTTTTTGTTGTTGTTGTTGTTGTTGTTGGTTTGTCGTTTTGTACGTTTTGATTTTTATAATAAAATTATTGAACTCTGAATAAACTGAATGTGGAAAATGTAGAGATCAGATAAAGAACCGCACGAAAAGACGTCAGTGAAACTGAATATTTTTCCTTTTTCTATTTCTTTTGTTGTTGTAGTTTTCATTTTCTTTTCTTCTTTTTTTTTTGTTTGTTTTTTTTTTTTTTTGTAGAAAAATTTATTAAATTTTTAATTTACAAAAAAAAAAAAACAAAACAAATTAAAGAAAAGCAAAAACAAAACAGGAAAAATTCTCTTTTTTAACAAAAAAAAAAACGAAGAAAATTGATGAAAAAAAATAAATTAAAACGGAAAAAACAGAACTTTTTTATTACATTTTCACAACAACAACAAAATAAACAAGAACAACAACAGCAACAACAAAATGTAACACAAATAAAAAAAAACCAAAATTTTTACAAGAAAATTAAAAAAAAAAAAAAAACAACAAAAATTAAAGTTTTAAAATTTAAAGAAAAAATCAGAAAAATTGTTTAAAAACCAAATTAATAAATAAGACAAATAAAAAATATTTACAAGAAAACGAGAAAAAAAAATAAAATAGATATTATTCCTTTCACTTTGCAAGATCGAATGGAATAAGAAAACAAAGTGGGGCTTTATGTATTAAGATTCCCCACTTTATTTAGGACATTTTGTTCGTTTGTTTTTGTTGTGTTGTGTTTTTTTTTTCTTCTTCTTCTTCTTCTTCTTCTTTTTCTGTTGCTTTGTTGTTTTTGTTGTTATTGTTGTTATTGTTGTTGTGTATTAGTATTTAAAACAGTATTCGTACTTTACCGCAAAAATATAATAAAGTTGAAGTTGATTTTGTTTTTTTTTTTCGTGTGTGTTGCTTTAACTCTCTAGTTGTTGTTGTTGTTGTTGTTGTTGCTGTTGTTTTATTTCTTTTTTTTTTTCTTTCGGTTTCGGTTTTTTTTTTCTTATAAAAACTGTTTGTTGCCGTTGTTGTTGTTCTTATTGTTATTATTATTATTTTCTCTAGAATAGCATCTTTAAAGTATTCGGATGCAGAATGAACGTAAATTTGTATTAAATAAATAAAAACCTTAATTAATTGATTAATTGATTAGCAGAACAATAATAGTAGTTGTAATTGTAGTTGTAGTTAATAGTAGTAATTTCAATATTTAAGAAGAAGAAGAAGAAGAAGAAGTAGAAGGAAACTCTATATCAGTTGCAATTGTTTACATATATATGTGTGTGTGTGTGTGTGTCTTAATAATTTAATTTCACCTGTTTGCACACCAACAACCTCCTCCTGCTCCCCTTCTACTATTACTTTATCAGAAATATATAATATAAAAATTTAACCCCACCCTCCTTCTCTACACCCTTCATATTTTTCCCTCTTTTTCATAATTTGTAAAATATTACCATTTTCCTCAGTTGCTTTAAATTTGATGTGTGTATGTGTGTGTGTGTGTATACCTGTATATATATATGTGTGTGTGTGTGTGTAAGAATGTGTAAATATAAAAATTTTTGTCTTAGTCTTTTGATTTATTAATAATTAATTATGAAGGACAAGTCAAGAAAGCCACACAGTCTTTAATAGATTGTATTTATTTAGTTTTTCAATAAAAAATGTAAAAACTAAATAACTAACTTTATAATTTTTAGTTAAATTTAACTATAATTAATTTATATGTATTAGTAAAAAGTAACACTCTAACAATTATTACAGTTATACTTTAGTAAATATACTAAACTATCATAATCTATAATTAATTGTCTTTAATTTAAAATTTAAATCAATTGACTAGATTAACGTTACCTTGTATAATCTGAACATTACAATGATATTAGACACAAGACATTTGAATGAAATCGATATCACATTAACTGTTGGAAAATCCATGATTGAACTTTGTGTTGTAACATTAACGACAATCACTACACTGACTTTAACTTTAGTCATATTATTTAAAAATAACCAAAATGAATATTTCTATAATGAGTAATTTTATTTGTTGTAGTTGTAAATTTAGTTGTTGTAAAATTTTCTTGTTGTTGTTATTATTTTAAATGACTGAATAGATTAAACAATGAATTTTTTAATTTAACATAAAAAAAAAAGGAAAAATTGAAAAAGGAAGAAGAAGAAGAAAAAATAAAATTAGTAAACAGAGAGAAAATTATTGACACTTTTGATTTCATTTAACATTTTTTTTTTGTACACATTTTCAGTTCTTTCGTTTTATTCTTCATCTTCATCTTCGTCTTATTCTTCATCTTATTCTTCATCTTCTTCTTATGTAATAATTAATAATAATTGAATAATAATTTTATTTATTTTTATTTTAAAAAAAAAATAAGAAGAAGAAGAAGAAGAAGATTTAATAATTTTTATTTCATCTCATCCAATTGCATTTAGCTTTCTCTTTAAATACCAAAAACAACAAAACAAAAAATCAAAAAAAAGAAAAAAAAACAGAAAAAAAAAATAACAAATAAAATAAATGAACAAAAATGAAAATGGGGAGAAGAAAAAAAAACAAAAACAAAACAAGTAAACAAAAGATGGGTACCTGTTGTACGTACGTTTACCTGTACGCCTCTATCTAACAACAATTTTATTTAAATAAATTTATTAGCATACAGAGATTTTCTCATAAATTTTTCAAATTTCTAATTATCAAAAAATATTTAATGAAAATTTCCTTGTAACAAAAATAAAGGATATTTTAAGAGTGAACACAATATTTGGTAATTATTTGTTCAATGTGAGAAAGAGAAAGGGGAAAAGGGAGAGAGAGAGATAGAAAATGAGAACTTCAATTCATTTCGTTGGTTGCAAAAAAAATAAAAAAAACATTTTCATTGTAACAAAAAAACAAAACGAATAACTTTTAAGAGGACAAGGATCCATCATTCATTGTTTTAATTTAAAATTCAATTTTTAGTTTGTTTGTTTTGTTTTATTTTTTTATTACCTTTTTGCATGCTTCTTTTTTTTTTTATGATTATTAATTTTCTAAGCCATTAAAATGTTCGAGCAGAAAATTCTTTATATAAAAATAACACACACACACACATGCATATCCACACACACACACACACACAATTACACATTCAATCGATACTTTTGTTTTTGATTTCACAATGGTGACTGTCACTTAGTAAATAAAACAAAACAGTGAAAATGTGTTGAATGGAGAAGGAAGGAGAGAGGAAAATTCTGTTATTAATTTTCAAATACATTCATTAAATGTAATTATTGTTAATTTATCTAATTCAATTTAAATTTGTCAAATCAAAATGAAAATAGTTCACAAATATTAAAAAAATTTGTTCCCATTCGTACAACAAACTTTTACAGCGTTCTGACAGGAAATAAAATGTTTAAATATTAAAATTCAAAGATTATCTAATTTCATTTTAACTTTTTCTTAATTAAAATTACAAATAAAAATCAAAAATAAAAACACATCAATCAAAGACTCCTAAATGTTTTCTTTCATCAAATTGTAATGTTGAAAGTGAATTTCTATGAATTCAAAAAAAAAATTTCAGTGTGAAATAATTGTCGGTTTTTGTCAAAACATGAAAAATATGTTCAATATGAGTGAAGAAAGAAAATAATGTGTTGTTGTTGTATGATCCAATTAATTTATTAAAAAAAAAAATAATTAATAATTAAATTATAAAGTGTTATAACAAATACAGGTTTAATAGTTGAATATTAAATGAAAAAGTTTACAATGAAAAATATTTTTTAAAAATATTTCAGAATTTTATGTTAAATTTTTCTTCTTCCTTTTTCTTTTTTTTTTCTAATTTTCATTTTAATAATTAATAATCGAAAGATTTTAATATAATTTTTATTTATAAATTTTTATGTTATTGTAAATTATTACATAAATTTGTGTCCATTAATTTAATTAATTAAAGTATTTTGTGTTTTACTGAAAATTAAATTACCGTACCTCAATTTATAATTTTGCTTGTTTGTTTTCATAAATTCTGTCATTGTATTTGTAATTCGATTATTTGTCTCAATTTTTATATTGAAATAATTCTGACAGATAATTTACTTATAAAATTTTGTTTTACGTTAAAAATGTCAAATAATTTTTATTACTTACTTTTTACTTTTGCTTCAAATTAAACTAATTTAATTATTTTTAGAAAATTGAATCATTTAGAACTTTTTCATAAAATAATAATAAAAAGTGTGTGGTACAATGGAAAAAGATTTTAAAGTTAAAAAATAGAGTTGTGTCTTGTATAAAACATTTTTCAGAGATCGTACAATAAAATCGAATGAAACAAATTTAGTTGTTCGTAGAATTAAAATTAATGACTAATATTGACTAACGGTGTTTTATTTTCATAAAAAAATTCCACAAAAACAAAAAATAGAAACAATTTTATTTTATTAATAAATTTTTACTTTTATGAATTATTTTGTGTGACGTCATATTTTGAACATTACTGAATCTAGACTGCCTTGGTAAGAAAACGTTTTATTTTTTGTTTGTTGTTGTTGCTATTATTAATTTTTTATCGATAATAAATATTAACAATTTTAAGTAATAAAACGTAACTCCTGCTTCTATAAATATTATTAACATTAATGTCTATAACTCTAGACGGGGGTAAATATATACAAACATTATAAAAATTACAAATACAAATCGACAAGCATTTTTTTGTTGTTGTTTCTTTTTCTTTTCCTTTTTCTTATTACACAAATACATCAGATAAATAGTTTCATTATAAATATAAAGTAAAGTAAAGTAAAGTAATTTAAGGTAAGTTAAGGTAATCCACATTCCTTCACTTTATTTATTTTTTAACAAATGTGTCTGTACTGTATGTGTCTATACTGTATGTGTCTATACTGTATGTGTCTGTACTGTATATGTGACTTTGTATTTGTATTTAATTGTAACTGTATTATGTATGCGTTGTAAGTAATAAAAAATTTACTGAATAAAAATAATTTAATTAAATAAAAGATAAAAAAATAATTGTAATAAAATATTAAAAGGACAGAAATCGTTGCACCGAAAGTATGAAATCTCATCGATCAACCATTTTTTTTTCTGTTTTGTTTCTTCTTTTTTAATCACAATTTATAAGAAGACGACTAGACACATTATTTATTCTTATACTTTGTCATTTTTTCCCTCCTTTTTTTTTTATAAAAGGCAACATTAAAAATATACAAAAAAAAATTTATTGCAATCAAAAATTGTTGTTGAACAACAATAAATAATTATATTCAATACAAATAAATATATCGATTAATTTTTACATCAATAAAATAGAAATGTTAAAAAACATTACAAAATTCATGTCAGTTTTATGCATTTTTTTTTTTGTATTTTTGTTCTTTGGGAAAAGAAAAACGCAAACCAATTGTAAGAAGTAAAAAATGACATTGGATTCGAGACAATTTACTGAAGTGAACTAAAATTAAATGAGTTTTTATTTTTTTCTTCAATAAATGAAAATTCATTCATTTTCCTATCAATGAATAAATAATTTATCACATCTTTGTATCAATTCATTATACGAATAAGATGATTATTTGTATGTAAAAAAAAAATAATTGGGTGAATTGTAAAATGTTTGTATAATTCGTGTAATTCCTTAAATGAATAAATAAAATAACGTGTAATTCGTGTAATTCCTTTAAAAATCATGAATCTCACGTTTAATAATAAAAAAAAAAACAACTGTTATAAATTCTAAGATGAGAAAGGAAAACATTAGAAATTAAATTAATTCAAATTTAACAAAAAAAAAAATTTATTCTACTTAAAAAAATTAGATTGCAAATGTTTGAACACAATTCACTTTTTAGTTAGATAATTGAAATTACGTTGAAAAAAATTACGTTTAAAAGACAAAAGACATAAAAATAAAATCAACAAGAATTTTTTTTTTTTTTTATCATTTAGATATGTTGAAATTTTTACGTATAATTAAAATCAACGAAAAGATGAAGACGAAGTAAAATGTACAGAAAATCGCACATGAAAAAAAAAAAAAAAGACTGAAACACTTTTAAAACATTCAAGTAAAACGTATACAAATTGTTTTTGTTTCTTTTCTGTTGTTTCTGTAAATTTTTCTCAAGGTTTTATTTGTTGGTGTTGTTGTTTTTGTTTTATGTGAATTCACAGAAAAATATGATAAATTCTTTTTCAAGACAAAAAAAAAATAAATAAAACATAAAAGAAGAAGTAGAAGAATAAGAAGAAGAAGAAAAGTAACAATAACAACAACAAGTAGGTACAACAAAATTTAAAATCATAAAATTTAAAAAGAGAAAAAAAATAAAAAAAACCAGCAAAATGATAAATGAAAAACTTTTAAATTGTACTAATTTTTGTAAAAAAAAAAAAAACGTGTACCAAATAAAGAAGATGAAGATGATGAAGACGAAGAAGAAGAGGAAGAAGTCGAAGTAAATAACAAAAAAAAAAAAAATACAAAAACAAAAAATTCAAATCATAAATTGAACAAATTAAAATTTCAATAAAATATTACAGGATCAAATCAACAAATAAATTTAGATGCTAAAATTTGCATTATATTGTTACCCATTTCTTATAAATTTGCTCTGTTCATCACTTATCATGTTTGTTTTGTATCTTTAGTTTTTATTTCAGCAAAAAAAAATTCCAGATTCACTTAAAATTTGTCTTAATTTTATTCTGAATTCCATCAAAATGAATTCAATCACTGTAATTCTTAGATTAATTTTCATCGATTCATAAAATTAATTGAAATAATTTAAAAGAAAAAAAAAATGGAACTCTAAACATTCTCACTTATCTATGTGTCCCTCTGTCCTTTAATCATCTATATCTTGATCTTTTGTACCCTTAAACATTTAAAGTCAATCAAATATTACTAAGTATTCTGGGATTAGACTGGCATTGTTCCTTATTACTTCGTTAATTTTTATTTTTTCCAATTCATTTGATTTGTTGTTCTTTTTTCTCATATTTTTTACTTAACATTTTGTTGTTGCTGTTGTTGTTATTGTTGTTATTGTATCTTTTATTTCTTTCATTATTATTTTATTTTTTTTTTTTTCAAGCGAATTATGTATTTTTTGATATTTTATATTTTTATTATTAACATACATTAAAATACCGAATAATACTTTTACTTTGACCCGAAGGCCATAGAAGAAACGTATAAGAAAAAAAAAAAAAGTAAAAAAAAAAAATTCAAAAGTGCAGTCAAGAAGAAAACCGGTTCAATTTTTTTTTTTTTTGTTTTTTCTTTTTAGTTTTTTTTTTCTTTTTTAGTTTTTTTTTTTTCGTTCATTTCGTTTCGTTCGTCTTTTTTTTTCTTAAACTTTTCTTCTTCTTCTTCTTCTTTTTTTTTTTCTTCTTGAAATTTTTTGTTCTTCTTATTTGAATAAATTTTATTAACTTTTTGATTTTGTTGTTGTTGTTGTTGTTGTTGTTGTATTTGGTGTAGTTGACTACTAAACTTCTATATCTTTTTCTTCGTTTTTCATGCGTTTATTTTTTCTTTCTCATCATTAGTAAGAAAAATTTGTGTGTGTGTGTCTGTATGATTTTAGATGATGATCAATTTATTTTAGAACAAAAAAAAATAATTTAAAAAAAAATAAACCAATCAATTAATTTAAGAACTGTTTAAAGATGAGAAATGTAAATTATTTACAAGAATAAAAAACAGAGAAGAAAATAATAAGAAAATAATAAGAACAAAAATAAAATGATTAAAAGAAAAGTAAGAATTTATTATTAATCGTTAATGATTTTCAATTAACCTTATAAAGGGTATCTACACACACATTTCATCACAATGTAATTTAGACGTATAAATACAGACCGTCAGACAAAATGTAATGAAAAAATACAATAAGAGAGAGAGAGAGAGAAGGAGAGAGAGAGAGAGAGAGAGAGACATAATATACATAAGAATGTACATACTCTTTTATTATTAAAAGAGACAATAACAACAACAACAACAACAAATTTTTTCATAATTTTTTATTTTGTCGAACACAAAATTAAACAAAAACAATTCAACTTTAACCTTTTGTGTGATTTCTGTTGTTGTTGTTGTTGTTGTTTTTTGTTTTTGTTCGTTTTGCCCTCAAAACAAAAAAAAAAGAGGTTTTTGGTATTTATGTTGTTGTTGTTGTTGTTGTTGTTTTTGTGTGTGTGTTTTTTTTTTTTTTTAGAAGAAGAAAGATGAAATGTCTTGTATAACAGCAACAACGTCATAATAATAATCTTTTAATAATCATTAAAGAAAAAAAAAAATGTTAAATAAATAAACTGAAAATATTTCAAATAAGAAATAATAACAACAACAACAACAAAAACGTTTTCTTTCTTTCGCTTTTTTTTCTCTACTTTTTTTTTTATTTTTTTTTTTTTTTTTGATTGTGAAATATTTTTCTCTTTCTAATTTCCGGATTATTATAGTTTTTCTTCATCATTTTTTCTTCTTCTTCTTCTTCTTCATCATCTTCATCTTCACATTTTTACTCTTCAAAACTCTCTTTCTTTCTTCAGTGTGTGTATGTGTGTGTGTGTGTGTGTGTGTGTGTGTGTGTGTGTGTGTGTGTGTGTGTGTGTGTGTGTGTGTGTGTGTGTGTGTGTGTGTGTGTGTGTGTGTGTGTGTGTGTGTGTGTGTGTGTGTGTTATTTCGTTTTCGATTAATAATAGTCTCCCAGAGTCTGTAATCTTTTTTTTTTTTTACCGTTTTTTTCCCCCTTCTTCTTCTTCTTTATTGTTTTTATTTGACATTTGAAAGAATTATTTTTTTTTTAAAAGAAAACGAAACAAAAAAAAAAGTTGATAGAAGAATAACAACAACAACAACAATAATAAATGAATGTAATTTAGTGTAAGACTGAAATGTGAAACGTTCAATTATTGAAAATTGAAAAATTCATTTTATTTTTCTCATCTTTAAACCCCCCATTATACACCCACCCACCCACCCACTTTAAAATAAAAATTCTTTTATTTAATCAAAAAAAAATTAATAAATTGTTGAGAGAATTTGTGGATTGTTGTGTCCGTCATATATAAATTGTTTTGATTTTCTTTTACGATTCATTTTCTGTTAATATAATTTTCATCAAATTTTATAAAAGAAAACTTTATAAAGAAAACTGTACATCTTACGTCAAAAAGCAATCTAATTATTTTATTTATTGGCATTTTCTTCTTTACGTTATTTTTTCTTTCTTTGGATTTCGGCGGTTTTCTCATTTTTTTTTTTTTTTTAATTTATGAAAAAATATTGAAATTTATTGATTGTGTTGTGTGTGTGTGTGTGTGTGCGTTTTTTTTTTTGGTATGAAACACAAATTTTGTAATAACGAAAAAAAAAAAACAACAAGACGATTAAGATGAAAAAGAAGAAGAAGAAGAGCTCGAATGAAAGAAAGAAAGAAAGAAAGAAAGAAAGAAAGATAAAAACAAAATTCATTAATTTATACAATTTTTTTTTTTTTTTGTTTTTTTTTTCTTTCTTCTTCTTCTTCTTCATCATCATCATCATCATCTTTTTCATTTTGATTTTTCTTGTTAATGTCAATTATTACTCAACCCAAAAAATATAAAAAACCGACACACAAAAATACAAACATACATTTATTCATTCTTTCTTTTCATTTCAATTTTTGTTTTTGTTGCTGCTGCTGATGATTTCGCTTTACCTTTAAATCACATCATTATTATTATTTTCATCATTTTTCACATCATTTCTCTCTACTTTTAATGCACACATTTATTTTATTTTATTTTATTTTTTTGCACTCATGAATACTAGAATGACATACATACATACACACACACACACACACAGATACAGATACAGAAAGTCCAACATTATTTTTGGTTCAAAGAAAGAAAAATATAAAAAATTGAGAAGACAAATAATTAAACAGTAAATCTGGGTAAACCTTCAGGGTTGGCCTAAAATTTCACCAATCAATAAACAAAAAACAACAACAAAAATCAATATTGAATCAATGAACAAAATAAACAAAAAAAAAAAACAAAACAAAACTCTCAATTAACAACAACAACAACAACAACAACAACAACAACAACAACAACAACAACAATAATATTATAATCCAAATATTCTCTTGTGTATTGTACCTGCTCTCCTCTTTTTTGAAATCTTCTCTCATTATTATTAATATTTTTTAATTTAATTTAATTTAATTTTTTTTATAAAAAATACAGAAAAAATGCAAACAACAAAAAAAGAAAACAAAAATAAACAAAACTATCAAAAAAAACAAAAATTAACGAAAGAACGAATAAATTTAATTTTTTTTTGTTTTCATAAAAAACAAAAAAAAAAAAAAAACGTTTAAACTGATGAGGACAAAAATCATATCGTCTTTTTTATTATTTACACTTCTCTCTCTCTCTCTTTCACTCTTAATCTTTTTAACTCTTTCTTATTCTATATATAATAATATAGAATATAGATATATATAAATGTCAAGTAGAGAACACATCGTGCATATTTATTATTTAAAATGAAAAAAAAATAAAAAAATAAATTAAATAAATTTTATCATCAACTTCTTCTTTTTCTTCTTCTTCTTCTTCTTCTTCTTCTTCTTCTTCTTCTTCTTCTTCTTCTTCTTCTTTTTCTTCTTCTTCTTCTTCTTCTTCTTCTTCTTCTTCTTCTTCTTCTTCTTCTTCTTCTTCTTCTTCTTCTTCTTCTTCATCTTGTTTTTTTTTTTTTATTTTTTTTTTCTTGTATATAAATTATCGTTAAATAACAACAATAACAACAAAACTATGCATAAAAATTTTACTAAATTTTATTTAAAAACCAAACCAAACTAAATAAAGTAACAACAACAACCAACGATAATCGCATAAAAATAAATTAAGAAAATATTCAACATCAGCAGTAGCCATCAGCAGACAGTAGACAATAATAACAACAACAATAACGACAACAACAACAACAACAACAACAACAACAACAACAAAACCAATAACAGTATCAACAGCAGCCATCAGCAGACAGTGCAGACAAAACAGCAAATAGGAAAAAATAAATAAAAGATTTTATTTTTATTTCGTCAGAAATTTAAATCAAAAAAAAAGAAGAAAAACAAAAAATCATCCAACCAAAAATAAGAGAAAAATAATGTACTAATAATTTAATCTACACTACAAGATCATTAATAAGAAAATGATGATGATTAGGATGATGATTAGGATGCTTAGGATGAGAATAACAAAAAACAAAACAAAACAAAACAATCTATTCAAAAATATAATTTACGAACAAAATAAAATCAAGTTAACTGGAGTTTATGTGTTGTTGTTGCTGTTGTTGCTGCTGTTGTTGTTGTTGTTTATACATCGTTAATTTTTATTTTATTGTTTTTTGTATTTTTTTTTTGTTGTTTTTGTTGTTTTGATTATCGCACACATTTACACGTAACCCTTTACCTATCTCTTCTCGTACATAACGGTTTGTGTAGTCTTATCAAAAAAATAAAAAAAAATTTATTACACAATTTCTCGTGTTACTTTTACACCGTCCCCCCACCCCCCACCACCCCTCACCTCCCCTCAAAAATAATCATTTTTAATTTGTACATTTTTTGTTTTTTGTTTTTTGTTTTTTTCTTTAATTTTTTACACAAAAAAATTCGGTTTTTTTTTCTCTTGTTTTCCAATTTACAAAAAAAAAAAAAAAAACGAAAAAAAAAATTCCACAAAATATAAAGTTTGAAGCAATTCTATAAAAGTTATAAAATTATAAATTTTTTCTTCTTGTGATAAACCAAAAAAAAAAAAGAAAAAAGCTCCAAAAACACAAAAAGCATTAAAAGAAACCTAAAAACACAAAAATTATGCAAAAAAAAAAAAAGAAATAAAGAAATAAATAATCAAAAATTAAACATTAAAACTACAACAACAACATCAAGAACAAGAACAACAACAACAATAATATGTATAATTTAATAACAACAACAAACTTAATATCTTCAAAATATTATCTCTCTTTCATACTCTTTCTCTTTCTCTCTCTCTTTCTGTCTCTCTCACTCTCTCTTTCTCTCTATAAATATAATAAATTTAACGGAAATTCAGTAAAGAAATGTCAATTATCTAACTTATCGTGACTTGTGGACTTGGTAAAAGAAAAAAAATATTTCTATATATAAAATTTTAAGAGAAAATTAATAAAAATAAAAAGAAGATCTTACTACATCGGTAAGGTGTCTAACATTAAGATGATGATGAAGAAGAAGAAGAAGAATAAAATTTATGTATCTTACATAAATGAAAAAAAAAAGCAGAAAAAGAAATAATAAAATTGTAAAAAAAAAAAAAATACAACAAACAACAAACAACAACAACAACAACAACAGGAACAAACAACAAATAATTGCAAAAAAAAAAATAATAAATTTTATTTTTGAAAAATAACAAAAAATTGTATCAAGATCAGTTTTTCATTTAGGAATTCTCAAAATCTTCAATATTATCAAAAAAATTGTCAGTCGAGAAAAAAAACTTACTCTGTTTGTACTTGACTTGCATCAAGAATTGTTTTTTATTTAACGTCCACTTTTTCACACCGACCAACCTAATTCAGTCAAATCGTGACGAGACCTACAATTTTTAAGATGGCCTCTGAACCATCTTGCATCTGCATATGCATTTTTAAAAAAAAGTTAAAACCTTTGTTGTCAAATGTAATAAAAGTAAATTCTTGACTTATAACAAAAAAAAAAAAAAATTCATGACAACAACAACAACAAAAACAATTAACAAAAACAACAACAACAAATGGAAAAAAAACGGATAAACGAACAAACCTGTAAACGCAATCATAAATTTTATTTAAATTTCTTACACAAAATTCAAGAAAAAAATTAAAATAAGAATAAAAGCAAAATAAAAAAAATAAAAAGAACCATGTAAGAGGTGAAAGATAAAAAGAGTGAGAATGAGAAATTTGTACAAGTTGGTAAGGGTAAACACACACACACACAAGAACAAAATATGAAACAAAAAAAACAAAAAAACAAAAAGGCAAAATTATAAATAATAATAATTATAAGTCGTTACACTTTTACTACAAATAATAATTAGTAACAGGCAATAATAACAACAATAACAAATAATAATAACAACAACATAGCACACAAATTATATAACTTTAATATTTAACATTTAAAAATTTGAAACATTTTTTTTTTTTTTTTAAAAAGTTAAAAGAATTAAAACTCTCCAAGACTCTTCTTCGTCTTCTTCGTCTTCTTCTTCTTCTTCTTCTTCTTCTTCTTCTTCTTCTTTTCTTACGGTTGTTGTTCCTTCAATTAAACAAAAACAAAAAATTAACAAACAATAATAATAATAATAATAATCAGTCTTATGTTTATTTGTTTCTTACTTTTATTTTATTGTTACCAGTTAACAATTTTGTAATTGTTATGTTTTGATGCTTTTTGATGTTTTTTGTATTATTGTTGGTGGAGAACAAAAAAAAAAAAAGAACAAGAAGAAAAGAAGAAAAATAGAAAATTATTTAATTTATGAGTTTTTGGTACTTTTTGTGTGTGTGTGTGTTTTTTTTTTGTGCTTTTTGGGTGCAAATTGTAAAATAAAAAAAACAAAAAGCGATGAAATTGAAAGGAAAATTTATGAAAAGAAACAGCCAAAAAAATAGATGATGAAATTGAAAGGAAATTATGGGAAACGATAAAATTTTCGGACGACATAAAATTTTGATGTAAGAAATACAAAAAAAAAAAAAAATAAAATACAAAATAGAAAAAAAAAGACAACAACAACAATAACACCGAAAATGAATGCAAAATGTAAAGTAAAAAGAAAAACGATAAATTTTCTGTTTTTATTTCTTTTGTGGTGAAAAATTCAAAAAAAAAAAATTAAATTTTCTGCCAAATAATAAAATAGAAAAAGAAACAAATAAAAAAAAACACTAAAAAAAAAGAAACAACAACAACTAAAAAATAAAAGAGAACAAACAGGAAATGGAATAAAAAAATAATGTAACAACAACAACAACAACAACAACAACAACAACAACAATAAATGAACAATTAATTTTTTTTTTTTTTGATTAAATTTCTTATTATGGGTTGAATTTATTTTATCTCTTGTTAGATTTTTAATGTTCACGTGTATGTTTAGCTGGTATCTATTGTTATTGTTGTTATTGTTGTTGTTATTGTTGTAAATAGTTATTGTTGCTATTTTAATAATAATTTGTGTAAATGAATAAAAATTTTAAAGTGACAAGAGAGAAAAATTAAATGAACAAGAACAAAAACAAATGAAATGGAAAAGAAAAACAATTCCTGTGAATTATAGAAAATGTATAAGAGAGAGAGAGAGAGAGAGAGAGAAAGAGAGAGAGAGAGAGAGAGAAATTGCGACAAAAAGTATGGACACGGATAAGTGAACAAATATTTTAACAACAAAAATTAAAAACTAAACGAGAGAAATAAAAGACGCACACACACACAGGCACACACACACAAATAAGTCAAAACCAAACCAAAAATGAACACGTTTCAATAATTTCTCATTTGTAGACTAAATTTTTATTAAAGTTCAAAGATTTTGTATGATTTGAAAGAATGAAAAAAAAAAAGTTAAAATTAAAATTAAAATGGTTTTTTTTTTCTTTGAATTCATTTTATAGATTTATCGTGTCTCACTTGACCCTGACAGTTTGATGACAAAAAAAAAAAAAAGAAACTGAAAAACTCTAAAAAGTAAAACTCCAAAAAAACAAAAAATACTAAAATTCTTAAAGAGCAAAAAAAAAAACAAGAAGAAGAAGAAGACGATTTTTTTTTTCTTTACTAGAATCACCGTTATTCGTTGGTTCTTCGTTGATTACAAAAAAAAAAAAACAAGAGAAGAAAACACGCTTTTAATTCTTTCTATCTGTTTTTTTTTTTTTTATTGGATGTGGATCTAAAAATTGTTTAAAATTAAATCTGAGATTTTTCAGTGACGAAAACATACAAGTCGATTTCTTACTCTTAATCTTGTTACACACTGACACACACACACACACATTCATTCAAAGAAAGATGGAAACACAATACCTGTCTGTATGTATCTGTGTGTGTGTGTTACTGTGTGTGACTAGGTTTGTACAGGAAAAGGTACAAAAATTAAAATGAAAAAGAAAGAAAAGCAAATTCAAGAAATTTATTAATAAAAAGAAAAAGAAAAAAAAAAACACATTCAAGGAATTGAAAATAAATAAGAAATAAGTCAAGTCCATAATTCAAGTGAACTAATCGTAGAATAATCAATTTAATTGTAACAATAAATAAAAAAAAAAAAAAACAAGAAAAATGTCTTAAAGAATTAATCAGACACAAGACTAGGAATTAATGTTAAGAATAAAATGAAACAAAAGAATTAAATTTTTTTATAGAAATACGATAAAATTGTTACATTCTGACATTTTATGAAAATTGTTTTGTTTTTTTTTTCAATCTTTAAACAGTTGTTGTTGTTTTTGTTGTTATTATTATTCTTATTGTTTTATATTATTTCTAAAATTATTTCAACCTTAAGATTCAATCAAAAAAAAAAAAAGAATTCATCTTAAAAATAATTTTTTGATTTTTTTTATTAAAATATTTTTCTACACAAATTTTACGTGTAAAATGTAAAATTCAAATAGTTCAACGTGTACCGCTTAGAAAGGTAATTTTTACCTGTTTTTTTTTCTCTATATTGTAATTAATAACACAAAAATAGGTTGTTCATATGTGTGTGTGTGTGTGTGTGTGTATGTATGTGTGTGTGTATGGTTTAAAAATATAATTAACAAACAATTATATAGTATTTTTTTTATCTGAACAAAAAAAATTTTTGTGTTCAACTTTTTCAAATTGAAAGTAGGTACAATTGATTTCAATAAAATGTTACACACACACACACACACATGTACACACACATATACACATACATGAAGAAATAATAAAGAAAAATTAAAATATAAATATAAGGAAAAACAATAAAATAAGAAGAAGAAGAAGAAGAAGAAGAAGAAGAAGAAGAAGAAGAAGAAGAAGAAGAAGATGAAAATAAAAATAAAAACCAAAATAACACAACAATAACAACAACAACAAAAACCACCAACAACAAAAATCAATATTATAAAGTGAAAGAGAGAATATATTGACATTTCAATTAAATTATCATGACACTAATTACTTTCCATTTTTAAAGTTTTTTTTCATCTTCTCTCTCTTTCTCTCGCTCCGTCTCTCTCCACACCATTTTTACTTTAATTCTTCTTCATCATCATTATCATCATCATCATTAATATATTACAATTTCTATGATCATCATACCATCGCACCATAATCATCATCATCATCATCATCGCATCAATAACATAACATCACCATCTTCTTTGCATGCATATTATTAATCTATATACCTACATCCAAATATATATATCACTCTCTCTCTCTCTCTCTCACTCTCACTCTCACTCTTATGTTAATTATTTCTCACTCTCTCTCTTTCTCACTCTCTCTCTAAAATCTATTATTAATAATTTATAAAAGTCATTTTTTTCTTCTTCTTCTTCTTCTTTGCTTTTGGTTGTTGTTATTTTTTATTTTTTTTTTTATAATGTTTAAAAAAAATCTCTAATTTTTGATTGCTTGTCTTGTCTTGTCTTGTCTTTCTTTCTTGTTACTTTTTTCATTTTTTTCTTTTTCATTTTTTCTTTTTCTTCTTTTTCTTTTTATTTATACTTTTCAAATATTTTCTGTTAATTATTCGTTCGTTTTATCCTTTGTTTTCTTCTTTATTTAGTATAAAACAAAAAAAAAAAAAAAATAAATAAAAACAAAAGACAGACAAAAACTACAAAACAGACAACAACAACTACAAACAACAACAACAACAACAACAAAATAAATAATTAAAGACTATGATTCCAAAATTGATTATTTATACCACAAATCATAATATTTAATAATAATAAAAAAGCAAATAACGAAAATATCAAATGGTCACACGATCTCCGTGAGGTTGCGATTTTTTTTTTTTTTGTTTTTAACTTTTTTCGGTTTCGGTTTTTTTTTTTTTGTTTGTTTATTTGGTTTTTTTTTTTTCACTCTGATATTAAATCTTATAATTTGGAAATCTGTTTCGGTGTTTTTTTTTTTATTTTTCATTTTTATTTTTTATTTTTTATTAAAAGTTAATAAAGAAAATTACACAATACTCTTCTCGGCAATTGTGTGTGTGTGTGTGTGTGCATGTGTGTGTGTGTATGAAATAAATTTACGTGTGCAATGAAATATAAAATTAAATCTACTGAAATATTTGGACCAAATAATGAAAATAATTCAACAGAAAGAAAGAAAAAAAAAAAAGAAAATTAAAAAATTAAATTTGAAAAGAACATCAAAACAGTAAAAATAAAGTGATTCAGTCGTTTTTTCATTGTTTTCCACCAGTTCACTGTTTAAACTTTTAAAACACATTTTCGTTGAATGATACGAAAACAAGAACAAAATATAAACGAAATTTCATTATCAGGAATTACAAAACTTAAAAAAAAAGGGAATTACAAATTTGTACACACGAAAGTTTTCTTCTTCTTTTTCTTCTTCTTCTTCCTCCAAAGACTTCATGTTATTCGTTTAAATAACAAAATAAAAATTACAAACATTAAAAAATATTTATTTATTTCTTTTATACAACGACAACAACGACAACAACAACAACAACAACATCAACAAAATACAGAAGCCAGCAGCCATCAGAATTTAACGATTAATCGTTGAGAATAAAAAGACACCAAAAAAAAAAAAAACAGCAACAACAACAACAACAACCACAAAAAATCGTTTAACCTTTTTTTTTTTGTTTTTGTTTTTGTAATTAATTTTTCTTTCGTTTTAATTTTTTTTATTTTTCTTCTTCTTTTTTTTTTTTTATTTCTTGCGAATTTTAAACGAAAACAAAATTATTTTGTGTTGTTGTTGTTGTTGTTGTTGTTATTATTATTTTGTTGTCTTTCTTTCTTCTTACCTTTCCTTAAGAAGTGTATGTTTGTATGGATGGATGTATGTATGGGTGTGTGTGTGTGTGTCACTCAAAGTCATTCGGTCAATAACTTTAAAATAAAATTATAAATATAAGTTAACGTCTTAGGAATACATAATTAGTTGTATGTCATTTTGTCTTGTTTTTCTTATGGATTTTGCTGTCTTTTTATTTTTCTTATTGTGTTCACATAAAGAAAGAGAGAGAAAGAGAAAGAAATAAATATGTATAAAGAAAAAAATAAACGCAAATACCTGACCGTTGATCAACTTTAATGATCGCATGTGATTTATAAATATTTTCTTTTCTTTTCTTTTATATTTTTTTTTAAAGAAATTTATAAATTAAATTTATTTCTTTCTTGTATGGTTTTTTTATTTAAAGCAGCGATAATGAAAAAACAACAACAAAAACAAAAAGAACACACAACAATAACAACAACAACAAAAACAATAAACAGCCAAAAAAAAAAAACTGAGCTAAAAGAATAAAAATATACAAAGTTATAAACGTCACAAAGTTGGCCAATACTCTCATTATATTTTTGTATTCTCGTGACTTCTCATCGTAAAACTGACCACACCACCAACCCCCCTCCCATCACCCAACGACTCACCTTGTGACCATACTTTGGAGCTAATAAAAGTTTTTCTTTTTCATTTAGAAGAATTTACACATACAACAAATGAGTTCAACGTATGTGAAAAATTTTGATACCAAATGAAAATTGGAAAATTCATTTTAAATTTAATATTTTCAAGTTTGAACAAATTTAGAAAGAAAAAAATGTTAACAGAAATTTGATTTAATTTATTACAAAATATCATATCACGCCTCAACCCCCTTCACAATACATTGTGATTGAGTTTGCGCATAGTCAAATTTTTATCATATTTATTTGTATCAAGAATTATTCATTGTAATTGTTAAGGAATAACCCTTTCATGTCCGCCATATAATAATTTGTCTGATTTTCTTTCTTTCTTTTATTTTTTCAGTAATCTAAAATAAAGTTCAAGAACTGCAAAATTGGAATTACCAATTGTAATTGAATTTTTGGTGAACACTACGCAGAAAGCACATAAAGTACAGGTTAGTGGATGTGTATAAACACAAAGTGAAATGAATGAAGGGAAATAATTTTTGTTGAGAAAGAGACAAAAAAAAAATGTTAGAAAAGAAATTAAAAAGAAACAGAATCACATAAATTCTGAAAGGGATTATTTTATTCTATGTGAAAAATAAGAATAAAAAGAAAGAGAGAGTGAGAGTTAAAGAGAGAGAGAGAGAGAGAAACAGTGAATGTATGAAATTTTTCACCTTGAATTAATTGTTTTTTTTTTCACTGGAAAAAAAAAAAACAATCAACTTTAAACAAAAAAAGCAACAAAACAAAATAATATCCGGTGGCAGCCCGAGGTGAATATCCGGTTCTAAGCTTTCTGCAACTGAAAAATTTACGTGAGAAAATGTTTAAGCATAAATGTGTCTGTTTGTGTGTGTGAGAGAGACAGAGAGAGAAAGAAAGGAAATTTTATAATAGTTTTTTTTTTAAATATTTTTTCTCTTTCTTTCATTTATATTTTGCCTCTTTCTTTTTGGCCATTTGGTGATAAGTTTTTTTTTTTGCGTTTATTTATTTCTGTTGCTGCTGCTGCTGCCTGAAATTTATTATTCATGAATTTTTTTTGTTTTTCAAAATAAAGAAAAACAAAAGCAAATAAATTAATAAAACATATTTTATTCATTTTTGTTTATTTTTTTTTTAGCTTCTTTTGTTATTTCGATTAGTCAAGGTCAAGTCAAAATACAACAACAATAAACAACAAATAAAATCACCGTATCCGTTTTTGTACTTTTTTTCTTCTTCTTCTTCTTCTTCTTCTTCTTCTTCTTCTCTGTTTTTCATTTTGCTTTCCGTTTCTTTTTTTTTTTTCGTTCTTTTCGCTTTTCGCTTTTAAAATTATTTCCGTCTTCTATACCCGTTTTCTTCTTCTTCTTCTTCTTCTAGAGTTGTGTAGACGTAAGAAGTTTTACCTAACAGATAAATAAATTTACAGGAATTTCAATAATGTTTGGTGACAGAAAAAGGTGTGAAGTATTTTTATTCTTCTTCTTTTTCTTCTTCTTCTTCTTCTTCTTCTTCTTCTTCTTCTTCTTCTTCTTCTTCTTTTTCTTCTTTATTGAATTCTCCCCGTTTTATTTTGTATTTTTGTGTATTTCTGTTGTCTTTTCTTTATTTTTGCTGTTTTCACTCATTTCTTTATTTTTCTGTTGTACACTTTATTTTTTTATTTTTTTTTTTGTTCATTTTTTTGTTTTCTTATTTAATAAGGTGTGCCATCATCATCATCATAATCATCATCATTATTATTATTATAATCAACATTCATTTATTAGTCAATAAATAAAATAACAACAATAACAAATACAACAATTTTGTATTATTGAAAGAAAATCAAAAAAACACAATAATTTATTAAACTTTTTGTTTGTTTGTTTTGTTGTTGTTGTTGTGGTTGTTATTGTTGTTATTATTGTAAAATTTATACTTGCGTTTACGAGACGTACCTACATTTTTTTTTTTTTTTTTGCTTTTCGTTTTCTTTCTTTTGTGATGAAATTGAAATTTCTTTTCTTTTCTTTAAAGTTTTTTTTTTTTTCTTTCTTCGCTTTTTACTTTTTTTTTTTTGTTGTTTCTTATTTTTACTTTTTACTTTTTTTCTTCAACTTCAACTGTTTTCAAATTTATTTGTTCATTGTTTTGTTTTTTTCTGTTACTTCTTTCATTCTTTATTTATTCTAGTTGTTGTTGTTGTTATTTATAGTCACAGTCACAGTCACAATTTCATAAAACTGTTAAGAGTTCCAGTCTTTATATCAGTTTATCCTGTAAAGGTCTAGGTGGTAACCCATCCGCGACTATTGATCCCCTAATACAAAATCCTCAGCATGATAGGAAATAATTGTTGATTGATTTCATTTTATAGTAGATTAGTGTAGGATCTCATGTCTTACATCAACTTAGTAATTAATACTAAATATCAATTAATTTATTTGTCTGTTTTTATGTGTGAATGCATGTGTGTGTGTGTGTGTGTTTGTGTATTTGTGTGTTTGTGTTTCTATTTGCATGGATACAAAGTGTCATTATTTTCAAATTTTTACTATTTTTAATTTATTTAAGTTAATTAATTTTTTTCTGTCTTCATTTGATGTTGATATAAAATTTATTGTAAAATTTCATTTTCATTTTAATTCAACAAAAGACAACAAAAAAAAAAAAACCAAAAATCAATTGACCCTATTTTTTTTTTTCTTTTTACATTTAAATTTAAATCTTTAAAATCGAATTCATTCGTTGTGTTTTTTACATTAATTTCACCTTTACTCTATTGACCAAAAACTCACATCATATCATACACACACACATATACACACACACATACATACACATCAGACAAACAGATTTGTGTGACTTTGTATTATAAAATTTATCTTTCATAATTATGAATAAAAAAAAAAAATGTTTAAATTATTAACAATTTTAATGAAACAGAAAAAATGAACAAAAGAACGAAAGAAAAAAAAAGTGAGAGGGAGAGAAAAAACTACTTAACAAAATTAATAATAACAACAACAGTAAGAAAATATGGGACAGAGAAAAAAAAAGAAAAAAAATTGAATCAAAGTAATATTTTAGCGAAGCACGGTTTGTGTTTTTTTTCTCAATTTCTGGAGGCCAACGACACGTCAAAATACTTTTTTTTTTTTCTTCAAACATAAATTTTTTTTTGATTTTGTTTTCCCCGTTTGATTGGTGGCGTTTTTGTTTTTGTTTTTTAAATCAATTTAACAAAAAAAAAAAAAGGAAAAAAAAAAAACAAACAAACTAAAACGTTTCTCAAAGACGTTTTTTTTTTTTTTTTCGTTCTTTCATTTCTCTTTCTACACCATTTTCCTTCAAATTTTTCCTATAAAAAAAAATACACACACACACACACACATACACATACACAAATAAAATCAAAAGCTGAAATTAAAACTTGTTCACTTCTCTAAAGAAATTAAAGAAACAAAAAACACACACACACACACAACAGACAAAAGTCTAAAAAAAGGACAGCACTATAAACGAGAAGGTGAGAAAGAGAAAGAGAGACAGAAAGAAATAAAAGTTAAGTTAAAAAAAAAAATGAATTAAAGAAACAAAAAAAATAAAAAAGAACGACAACCAATTTATAAAATATTCAAATCACACAAACGTCAGAAGGGGGGTTTTTTTTGTTTTTTGCTTTTTTTTTTTTTTGCCGAGGGAGAGAAAGAGAGAAGGAGAAGGTCAAATATGAAAATTTGTATTAAATTAGCCAATATAAGAAAAAATATTTATATTTGTTGTTGTAGTTGTTGTTGTTGTTGCTATTGTTGTTGTGGTTGATCGAGGTCAAAATAAAAATCAACTCTGATGAAGTAAAAAAAAAACAGAAAGAAAAAAAAAAAATCACACACGCACACACACACACACACACACACACACACATACACACAAAAGAGACAGTGAAAGAGAGTGAAATAAAAAAAAAAAGGTTAACTAATGTGTGTGTATGTGAGAGAGTGAGAGAGCGAAAGAAAGAGCATATTTACATATTATTTTATGTTGCATTGTGTGTGTGTGTGTGCCATGTCTGTGTGTGTGTGTGTATATTTGTCATTAAAAATCCTTGATTTGAATGTTTTACTTTCAAAAAAAAAAAAAAAAAGCGTACACACACACACACACAATTCAATTATAAATCTTTCACTTTAAAAAAAAAAATTTTTACAAGAAGGATTGACACAACAGAGAGAAGCGACCACAGTCAAATGTCATATTTTTTTTTTATTCATTTTTTTTTTATTTGTCATCAGTGTAAAAAATTCACTCAAAAAACAATAACGTCTTAAAAGAAATTTCGTTAGTAGACACATAAGAAAAAACAAAAAAAAAAGCTTCACAGCCAAAAAATCTACAAATTGCGAGAAATTCAAACAACAACAAAAGAAAAAAAAAAAAATAAAAAGGAAAATCAAAACAAGAACAAAATAAAGAGAAGAAAACCAAAAACAATTTCAACAATTATATTGTTTTTGTTGTTGTTCATTTAAAATTCTCTCTCTCTCTCTCTCTCTTTCTCTCTATCTCTCTTCTCCTCTAATCTAAATTTCATTTCAATCAAAAAAAAAAATAAACAAAAACAAAATGATCAATGCTTTTAGTTTAGTTTGTTTGTTTTTTATTTCTTTAAAAATCTTTGACATTCAAAAAAAAAATAAAAAACGAAAAGAAGAAGAAGAAGAAGAAGAATACAAAATTAAAGAAGAAGAAGAAAACGAAGAAGTTGTTATAGAAAAAACCTTCACCTTGACTAAATTTATGAAAAAATAAAAAACTTTTTAAACTCTTTTTGTTTTTGTTTTTTTTTTTTTTGCTGTTTCATTTTGTTCGAAGTATTTTGTTGTTGTTACTTTTGTTACTGTTGCTGTTGTTGTTGTTGTTGTTGTTGTTGTTGTTGTTGTTGTTGTTGTTGTTGTAAATTGGACTTGAAAAATAAAAACAATTACAATTTATATAAATGATTGTAAATTGGTACACATACTTCCCGTCTGCTTAATAAAAGTAGAAATAAAAAGAGAGAGAGAAAAACAGAAAGTGAGAGAGAGAGAGAAAAACAAAAGTAAAAGATTCCATCATAAAAAAAAAAAATTGTGTTTGTTTTTGTTTTTGTAGAAAAAGGTAAAATTAAATGTAGACCAAGAAAAAAAAAAAACAACAGAACAGAAGAATGAAAAACAAACAAGAAAAATGGTTAAATCTGTGAAAATGCGGAAAAATAGTTAAGGTGCAAAAAAAAAACAAAAATTCAGATTTTAATTTAGACAAATAATTTTCCAATCAGATTTGTTTCTTCCTACTTTTGTTCTTCTTTTATCAGTCAAATTATTGTCATCTTAAACATTTTTCATTTAGTATTTTTCCACAACTACAACAACTAAACCATACAACTACAACTTAGTTACAAACGTACCTACTGATGGACAAATGTAACAATTATATCGAATAGGTTGCGATTACCAAATGTCAGTCTTACCGGCTTATTCAATTTAATATTATTTGACATGTTACGGCATATTATTCCCGTTATCAATGTTCCCTGCCAAACACAAATCACACATAACAAAAAACGTATTGAAATTCCTAAATTTTTGCATTAAAAGAAATAGGAAGGGAGTAGGGAGGAAAAGACGAAGAAGAATAATTGAATAAAAAAAAAAATCATTTAGATTTTGTTGATTGTGGCCTTGAAACATGTCATAATTATTAATTTTCTATAAAGACAAATAAAAATATCTTCAGTCTGTTTTTTTTTTTTTTTTTTTTGTAAAATGTTAAACAAAAAAAAAAAGACCACACACACACACACACACACAAAATATTTGTCTCATATAAAATATTAAAGAATTTTTAACTAATAAAAATATTTTATTTATTACCTAACTGAATTTACCGATAATCTTTTTTAATGGAGAACGAGAGAGAGAAAGAGAGAGCGAGAGAGAGAGAGAGAGAGAGAGAGAGAAAATAATTTAAAGGACAAGGAGAATTAAAAGTGAAGAAGAAGAAGAAGAAGAAGAAGAAACAGAATTGGTAAAGTGCGCTAAGTAAAGTGATAAAGGTGAAAAAACTTTAAAGCTTTTAAAAGCTTTTTTACATTCATCAGATGTGAGTGGAATGACGGAGAATATTTAAAAATTATCTAAGAGTTGTAGAAAAAAAAATTATTTAAAGAATAAATAATTCATCTTCTTCTTCTTCTTCTTCTTCTTCTTCTTCATCTTCATCGTCCTCCTCTTTAAATATTTTCATAATTTTAGACGTACACTGTTGCTAACGAGACAACTAAAAAGTCTAAAGTCAAACGTGCGCTCACGTCCGTCTCACACAAAGACAAGAAAGATAAAAAAAAAAAAAACAACAACAACAAAAAACGTCTATTCTGATTCATAGAAAAATTAATTAATTAAATATTTTATTGTTGTTGTTATTTTATTTTAATTTTTTTTAATAAAATTACATGGGCAAAATCAAAAAGAGAGAGAGAGAGAGAGAAATGAAGTAGAAAGAAAATATATTTAGTGAAAATGTCAATAAAGTTACGTTTAAGAGAAGCAAAGACAAAAACGAAAAAAAAAAACAAGGCAAAGCAAAGCAAAGCAAATACAACAACAACAGCAACAACAACAACAACAACAACAACAAAAATAAATGAAAGTTTTTTGTGATTTTAATTTTGATTTTGTGTATTGAATTTTAAATAATAAAAAAAATACACAAATTGTTTTAAAGAAAATAAATAAATGCAAAAAAAAAAAAAAACGAACTAAAAAGAAAGAAGACAAAAATAACAACAACAACAAAAATTTAAGTATAGAAAATGCTTTTGATCCGAGAAGAAACAAACAATAATTGATGAAATTTTTCTTCGTCTTTTTTATTTTTGTTGTTGTTGTTGTTTTCTTTAATTTTATTTTTATAGAAACAGAAAATAGTAACGTACAAAAGTCGATAGATTATGAAATATAGAGTCTATCTATAGATGACGTCACAAATAAAAACTAAAGGATAAAAAAACGAAAAAAAAAAAAAAACAACGACAAACAAAAATTATGGCAATTGGCCTCTTACCGTTTGTTGTTTGTTTTCCCTTTCTTTCCTTCCTTTCTTTCCTTTCATCTCTAATAAAATAAAATATTACCGCAATGGACAAAGATAACAAAAAAAAAAATTCATTAAAATGAGTGAAAGGGAGAAAGAGAGAACATGTGTGTGTGTGTGTGTGTGAGAGAGAGAGAGAGAGAGAGTGAGAGAAAATATACAATTGATTGATATTTATTACAAATTATTCTATGATTTTTATAAAGCAGGATGTTGTTGACGTCACATTTACTTTTTTTTATTTCTTGCTGTTGTTGCTTGTTACTGTTGTTGTTGTTCTTGTGGTGTGTTTGCCTCTGTGTGTGTGTGTATTTTTTTATAGTTCACGTTTTACACAAATTAAAAAAAAAATTCAATTTAAACAAAAAAATTCTCTTTTTTTTTGATTGAAAATAAATTATTTGTGTTTTTTTTTTTTTTTTTGCTTCACCCAATTTTTTTTTTTTATTTATGAAAAATTACAATTGATGGTGAGAAGGAATAAGAAGAAGAAGAAGAAGAAGAAGAAGAAGAAGAAGAAGAAGAAGAAGAAGAAGAAGAAGAAGAAGAAGAAATAAAATAGAAAAATAAAATTTATTCAACTTAAATTAAATTTAAATAAAAAATTAATTAATCATCATTTTAATTTATTTCACCCCTTTTTTTGCAGGTAAATAAGACAACGAAAACAATTCCAGTACAAGATCTACCTTCCTTCTTTTTCTTTTTCTTTTTGTTGTTGTCACGCATCCAGCTCACGTTACTTCACATTATAAAACAACCAAAACAATTCCAGGACAAGATCTACCTTCCTTCTTTTTTTTTGTTGCCAGCTCACGTTACTTCAGATTATTATGAAAAGCATAAATGAAGAATGTTACAGGCTCCACTTGTCCAGTTCCATTTCCAAGAATAATTTAAAAAAAAAAGAATCCTTTCTAAACAAATACAAAAGAAGAAGAAGAAGAAGAAGAAGAATATAAAAAAAAAGAATTAAATTCCATTTTATTTATAAAAAATGAAATTAAATTAAAAAATAAAAATAAACAAAACAAAACAAAACCGCAACCAAACCTTTTTTTTTTTTATCTTTTTTTTTCTTTCGATTTTATTTCTCAGTATAAATGATGACATTTCTTTTATGAAAATATCAAAGTGTCTAAATTTGCTTTCAAAATAAACAAAAAAAAAAAAAAATGTAAAAATGTAAAAATAAATAATAAATAAATTCACAAACACAAATGCAAACATAAATTGTATGTTTTGTTTTATTTTCTATGAGACAGAAATAACTGAAATTTTTTATTGAAAGGATTCGAGTCTCTTTGATTGGACAATGATGCTGAATTTTTTTTTGAACAACAATAACGTAAGTTACTTTGTTGTGGAACATTAAATGTTAAATTACATTCTGGAAGTTTCATTTGATCATATGTAAGTTTATTAACTTTTAATATCGAAGGTGCAGACTTCTAAAAATTTTATAAAATTTACCATTAACCCATTAGAGGAAGTTTTCCTTTTGTTTTTACTTAGTGATGTAATTTAATTTTACATAATTTTTCCTTAGACTGTCCCTAATTATTTGCAAGAATTTTATATGATGGGTTAGCGCAGTGGCTAAGGTGTTGGGCTATGGCACAGTGGCTGTCGGTTCTGTTCCACTAGCCGCACTGAATATTTTTTAAATGCAAATAAATAAATTCTTAGCAGAATTACATCTTCAAATTTGTTCCAGTTTTCGAATTAATTCCACAATTTGTCCAATAATAAAATTCAACAGAATTTGTTAAAATTTTTAATTTTCGATTATTGGAAAAATCTGATAATAAATTGTGCAATTAAATCAGAAGTTATATATGGTCTCATAGCGTAGTGGATTTATGAGTGGGTGTCAGACGATGGGATTCTGGGGTTCGAGTCTTGAATTCTGCGTAAGTATTTTTTATTTAATAATTTTTCAGAAATTGGAAAAATTTAATAATAAATTGTGCAATAAAATCGCTGTCTTTAAATGATCTGATAGCCGTAGCGGATTTATGAGTGGGTGTCATACGGTGTTATTCTTGGGTTCAAAACTGTGTTTGAAATTAATTTTTTCTAATATTTATTTAAAAAAATTATTTTTTTTTGTCCTCCTTAAAATTCTGTTCGCCTGTTACAATTTTTAATTGTTTTTTTGAACGCTCAGACCCATAATTAAATGAAAGAAAGAGAAAGTATAAGAAAGTATGATATAGTTGTCTCTTTCTAATTTCAATTTTTTGACTAAAATTTCCAAATATTTTCAGAATGAATTGTAACAGGCAAACATGAATCTGAGGAGGTAAATTAAAAAATTTTTATTCGAAAAAAAACTTTAGCAGAAATCGAGGTTCAGATCCACAGTCCTGAACAAACCAACTACACCAAAAGATCATATAGAGTTGTACCAGTTGTTGATATATTTATAATAAATTTTTTAAAGATTTATTGAAAATATTCAATTTTGATCCATCATTTTGATTGATGTTGATGGCGTATACATTATAATTATAAATAGAATTTTAGTTGAAAACATTTTAAAAAAAAAACTATCCTCCAGAAGGAATCGAACCCCAACCTTTTCGACAACAGTCAACAGCACTAACCACTATGCTATTAATTCCACAGTAGATTTTAATGGATTATATTCTATTATATAAATAATACACATTTGATTCATTTTTATTTCTTTATTATTTTATTAAGAATACAAAAAACACTAAAAACAGATAAAGTTCTGAACAAAAAACCATCGATTTTCCCACTTCTTTTAAACCGAGGTTTGAACCAAAGTTATACACATCCACAGTCCTGAACCAACCAACTGTACCACAACATCATTGTTTGTTTGTTTGTTTTCTTTATTGGTACATCAACAACTCGGGCCATTTGTACCTATTTGATACATTTATAATTTTACATTTCATTGCTTTATATGATATTACATTTCAACTTATTAATTATAATTTATTCTTATTTTATTTTTATACTAATTCTAGAAAAATATTATTTTTTGTATTACATTAAAATATTAACCGATTGTCATGAAATTTGGGCTGCAAGACTATTTAATGGTCCCCTAAAGGACTGCATTCAAACATATATCAAAATCGAAAAAAAAAAAATGACCCCAAAAAAGTTCCAAGGGGTACCCCTTGCAACTTTTTTGGCCAAAAAAGTCACTATTTTTTTTGGGGGTTTTCGTATTTTTTATCGAAAGTCCAATTAATTCTAAGAATTTCTGTATCCTCAGTTTTGTTTTAGCACACTTAGAAGTGGGTCATCCATTCGTCCAAAAGTACCATTTTCTTAAAAAATTAATTAAAAATAGTAAATATTAACCGATTGTCATGAAATTTGGGCTGCAAGACTATTTAATGGTCCCCTAAAGGACTGCATTCAAACATATATCAAAATCGAAAAAAAAAAAATGACCCCAAAAAAGTTCCAAGGGGTACCCCTTGCAACTTTTTTGGCCAAAAAAGTCACTATTTTTTTTGGGGGTTTTCGTATTTTTTATCGAAAGTCCAATTAATTCTAAGAATTTCTGTATCCTCAGTTTTGTTTTAGCACACTTAGAAGTGGGTCATCCATTCGTCCAAAAGTACCATTTTCTTAAAAAATTAATTAAAAATAGTAAATATTAACCGATTGTCATGAAATTTGGGCTGCAAGACTATTTAATGGTCCCCTAAAGGACTGCATTCAAACATATATCAAAATCGAAAAAAAAAAAATGACCCCAAAAAAGTTCCAAGGGGTACCCCTTGCAACTTTTTTGGCCAAAAAAGTCACTATTTTTTTTGGGGGTTTTCGTATTTTTTATCGAAAGTCCAATTAATTCTAAGAATTTCTGTATCCTCAGTTTTGTTTTAGCACACTTAGAAGTGGGTCATCCATTCGTCCAAAAGTACCATTTTCTTAAAAAATTAATTAAAAATAGTAAATATTAACCGATTGTGATGAAATTGGGGCTGCAAGACTATTTAATGGTCCCCTAAAGGACTGCATTCAAACATATATCAAAATCGAAAAAAAATAAAATGACCCCAAAAAAGTTCCAAGGGGTACCCCTTGCAACTTTTTTGGCCAAAAAAGTCACTATTTTTTTTGGGGGTTTTCGTATTTTTTATCGAAAGTCCAATTAATTCTAAGAATTTCTGTATCCTCAGTTTTGTTTTAGCACACCTAGAAGTGGGTCATCCATTCGTCCAAAAGTACCATTTTTTTAAAAAATTAATTAAAAATAGTAAATATTAACCGATTGTCATGAAATTTGAGCTGCAAGACTATTTAATGGTCCCCTAAAGGACTGCATTCAAACATATATCAAAATCGAAAAAAAAAAATTACTATAAAAAAGTCACTATTTTTTTTGGGGGTTTTCGTATTTTTTATCGAAAGTCCAAGAAGTCAATCAATCATTACATTAATTGATAGAATTTGTGGATACAATTTTGTTTAATTTCTATTAAAAAATTAATTCACTGCTGGAAGTAAACGAACCCAAGCCTTTTTGGGACTAGTCAACAGCACTAACACTTATGCTATTAATACTCTTGTAGGATTAAAAGAATTCTATTCTATTATATAAATAATACACAATTTGATTCATTTTCATTTCTTTAAGAAAATAAAACACAAAACTACAGGTATAATATAATTGTGATTAGAAATTAAGTAAATAAAAGGATGTCAATATTAATAAATTTATGATAAATACCAAATTGAAAGATTTGATCAAATCGAATAAAATTAATATAAATAAAATCGTGTAAAAATTGGAAAAAATAAAAAAAAATCCTTGCAAAAGCCTATACTATTAACTAATACGCTGTTTCATCATACAACAACATTGCCAAGAATTCATTATTTATTTTTTTTTTTCTTTCTAGTTTTAGTTGTCATTTTTGATCGAAATTTAATAATTTCATAATCAATATTCTAATATTTTTTTTAAAATAAAAATGAATGTTTTCTTTTTCTTTCTCTCTCTCTTCCAGAGTTAAAAATGGATTTAATTTTTGTAGAATATAAAAAAAAAAACTAAACTAAATTTTTATCTAGAAAATATTTTCAATTCATTTTTGAATTGTAAATTGTAATCTTATATAAACAACAAATGTAAAACTCTGATGTGATGTTTCCAATTTTGGTTTCCTACCTTTTCTTCATTAATTAAAGAATATTACACTCGTAGAAAATATAAAAAAAAACGTGAAATTCTTATTAGACAAAAAAAGAAAATTATTTATTGATTTTTTTCAGAGACGCAACTTTGTAGAGAAAATAGAAACAAAATTTTGTTCTATTGAAAACTAGATGGAACCACTTAACGGTCATGCTATCATATCTAAGAATTTTTTCCCCTTTTTTCCTGGGGAATGAAAAAAATTATTAACTAGATTTTTAGAAAGATCCAAAAATGTTATAATCCAGAATCAGCGAAAATGTTTAATTAGTAAAAAAAATATATTTTTCATTAATTAAAATTTATGCAGAATGCAGATAATCTTGAACTTTTAATAATTCTGATTTAATGAAACAAAAAATGAATTAAATGAATGAAAATAATTTGTTTCATTTAAGTTTTTCGATTTGTGATAATAAATAGCAAATAATATTGTTATCACAAATGGACAATAGAATAATTTACCTTAAATTGTACATTCTTTTTTTGAAAAAAAAAATGATGTTGATGTTGATGTTGTTGTTGTAAAACTCATATCCATTAATTGATTCAATTTTTTCTTATATCCTTGAACTTCTGTTTATAGGATTTTGATGAAATTTAATAATATTTCTTAATTATTATTTAATTTATGATCAGTTTCACAGAGAAACTTTTAGAAGTTTGATGTAAAAAATTGTTTTTGTGAAATTCAACAATAATTTTTCTTAGAATACAAAAAAATAAAGATAATTAATTAATAATGAAAAAAATAAAATTAATCTAACAATAAACAAATGGATCATTGTACTTTTATGATAATATAAAATTATTAAAATTAAATTAAATGAAAAAAATTCACTTTTTTTTTTTGTTTGTTTTTATTTAATTTTTTAAAAAATATATTTTATTATTTAAAAAACATTTTTAATTATGAAAAAAAAAATCAAAAAGAAGAAAATAAATTATAATCCATTTAAAAGTGAAAATAATTTCATTTCTGTTTTCACTTTTCAACAAAAAATTTTTTTGAAACAGATTTTATCGGACAAAACGAATTTATTTTTATATTTTAAAGGTTCTTCCTTTCTTATTAATTCGTTGCTTTCAATTTAACCAAACAAAAAAAAAACGGTATTATTGCCTTATTTTAATATTAAAATTTATAGAGAAAAATAAGAGGAAATAAAAAAAAAAAAAAACTGTTAATTTTCAAAGAGACAAAAATTATAAATTATTTAATGCAAAAATTAATTTAATTCTCTTTTTGTTTTAAAGTTTTTTTTTCTTCTTTTCTTTAAGTTTAATTTAAATTTATGTTGATCACATTTTGTTTTTTTTTTTTGCTCTTTTTTTATTCATTACTTAATATTTTTTTTCGTTTGTTTTTCATTTTGAATTAATTTAAAGAAAATTACTTCAACGGAAAGAAAAAAACAATTAACAAAAAAACAAAAACATGTCAGTTTTTTTTTCTTTTTCTTCTTTCCTTTTAATACTTTTTTTTTTATTATTTCTGTTTCTAAATTATTTTTAGTTTTTAGTTTTTAAATATATTTTTTGTTGTTTTTTTTTTAGTAATTAATGTTTTTTATTTTTATGGTTTAATTTTGTTTTTGTATTTTATCGATTATTTTGTTGTTTTTTTTCTTCAACGTAGTAAATTTTTGATTTCAGGTTTTTCTGCAGCGTCAACATAACTGGTACCATCCGGTGCTGAACCAATAATTGAAGCACCCTTTTGTTTGTTTTTATGAAATTAAAGTAATTTAATTAAAAATTTATTACAAAAAGTTTTAAATGAATTTATTTTACCCCTTCTATTAATGCTTTAACACAGTGTGTATGCCCTTCCCAAATTGCTGCTAAAATTGACGAAATTCCATGTTTATCTTTTGCCTAAAAATATAAAAATGCCCATTAATCATTTGGTTTTTGTATTAGAAAATATTACATGCTGTTACGAAATTTTTATAATTGTTTTATTAGAGAAAAAAATTTAATAAAATTTGAATTACGAAGCAAAAGAAAAAAATTAATTAAGAAAGGATTTTTAGATGCAACGAAAATAAAAATAAATCAAAAGTTAAGTAGAATTTGTTTTTTTCCTTTACTTATTTTCATGAAAAAATTCTAATTAAACTTCAAATAAAAACATATAGAATTATCGTAGATTATTATTCCAATTAGATCCATTCAATTAGTATTGAATATTGGGGATGTGAAGGTTGAGAACCGATTGTTGATATTCTCACTTTTACTATTAATTATTTACAAAAGAAAGTTCCATTATTGCAAACGAGTAGCGATTGGAATGTGGGAACCGAACACATAGATTTACATTCATTATTTCACGTAGAGGTTTACCTCACCTATACCGGGATATATTAAATAAAATAAAAAAATAAATTAATGTAAAGTAGGTACATCAACTTTAGCTCCTTTAGCAAGTAAATAACTTAAAACATCTGTTTGTCCATAATCGGCAGCATAATGTAGTGGATACCTTCCATTAACTTCTTCATTTACATCAAAATTCTATAAGAAAATAAATAAATAAATAATTTTAATTATAAATTCATTAATTTAGTTTAATTGCATTTATGAAAAGATTACAATTTCGCCAGTAAAACAAAAAAAAAACACGTAAACCCAAAACGAATAGAATTTGTTTATAATTTATTAAAATTAGTTTTCTTCTGTACTTTACTTTAGGTACATGAGAAAAAAAAAGGGAGTTGTACATATTTGGCTCCATAAAAACATAAATAAAATTGCAAAATAAAGGATGGGTTTGATGAAAACGCGTCACTAAAATTTTTAGTATTTAACCCCAAAAAAAATGATGATAAGCAATAAAATGTTCTTATTTATTGGCTTAACTCATAATGAAATTAGTGTTGATAACATTATATGTATTATATTGTACCTTATTTTCAATAATATCTTTAACTTGTTCCATATCACCATTTTTAATACCCCACACAAGTTCATTACTCATTTTGATTGATATTTATTTTCTTTCGTTTTAAAACAAAATTTTTATATTTAATTTCAGTTCAATTTAAATAAAAAAACACACACACAATTAAATTAGAATTAAATATTAATTATTAATAATTAGAATTGTTGTATTTAGGCTTTTAGATTTTCAGTTTTATTGTGTAAAAATTTATTGTTGAATCTTGAATGTTGATTCGGCATCGGTGGATTTGACGTTTCACTTTTACATTGACGATGTTAAAAGGTACGCTCATTCATATAAGTTTCGCCACATAGCGTCAGTATTTTGAACCAAATTATTAGTACTTCAATACATAATAACATCCAATAGAGAGCACCACACATAAATAAAAAGAATTTTTAAAACCAATCCCTACAAGCATTACTTGAATTTTCCAAAGAAAATTAAATTTGTTTGAAAAAAAATTATAACTTACCAATCAATTTTCACATTTTAAATTTTCATTTAAAAATACAAAATATATAAATAAAACAACTATAATTTTCCTTGATATTTCTTTATTTATAATAATTTTGTTTTTCTTTCACTTTCTTTTTTTTTTTTTTTGTTTTTTGTCTTTTTTTTTTTTGGTTTTTTTTATTATTTTTTAAATTTTTTTTTTTTGCACAAAAAATTTTCTCCATAATTTTCACAAATATAAGTCGATAATTATTAATATAATATTTTTGTTTTTATTTAATTTAATTTAATTTAATTTAATTTATTTACTTCTTTTTTTTTTTTATTTTTCTTCATTTTTCTTTTTGTTTTTCCTTTTTTTTTTTTTTTTGTTGTTCTTTACCTTGAATTCTCGTTTTTATTTTTAAAAATATAAATTATTTTAGACTACAAATTTTCTTTCTTTACGATTCTTTGCTTTTCCTTAAAACAAAAAATTCCATTTTATATTTTTCTTTAAATGAAACAAAAAATAATGAATTTCAACAATAACACATTTTTTTTTCTCTCTTTGTTGTTGTTGTTATTGTTAAAAAACATGCGAGTGAAAATACAAAATTTCCAAATGAAAATTGGCAATATTTGTAAAATAAAAATTTAAAGGAATAATTCTTTGTGATTTTTTATTGGAAAACACAACAAAAAGGAAACAAAAGAAAAACAAAACAGAGAAAGGGAGGAATGAGAAAAACGAAGGAAAAAAAAAACCAACGTAAATAAAAATGTTATATTGTTGTTGTTGTTGTTTTTTCTTTCCGTCTCTTTCCTTCTTTCTTTGCTTTTGTTTGATTTTGATTTTGTTTGTTGTCCAAAAAAAAAAATATTTGATCGATATGTCGACAATTGTCTTCTTCTTCTTCTTCTTCTTCTATTTCAATTTTTGTTTCATTTTCATTTCTTCCCAAAAATTGTGGGTTTTTTTTTTGTTTCTCTTCAAAATAATAAAAAAAAAAATAAATCACAACGACGACGACAATTAATTGTAAACGTTTAATTCTTTACAATTTTTTTCCTCCCCCCCTCCCTCATCATTTTTATAATGTTTTCATATAATTTTCTTCAATTTCTTGATTTAATTTAATTTAATTAAAATATAGACTTTTTTTTTTTGTTTTTTCTTTTCTTCATTTTTTTTTTTTAGTTTTTTAAATTTATTTTTAAAGTTTTTTTTTTTTTTAGTTTTTTAAATTTATTTTTAAAGTTTTTTTTTTTTAAAGAGTTTTCTTCTTTTTTTTGTTTTTTTTTTATTACACTTAAAAAGTACGATTGTGTGTGTTTCTTTCTTTCTTCTTTCTCTACATCTTCTTCTTCTTCTTCTTCCAAATATAGCGAATTATTAAATCAACAAAGTTTTTGTTTTTGTTTTTGCATTAATTTACTTCTTCTTCTTCTTCCTCTTCTTATTTTTACAATATTTATTTTTAAAATCACTTTTTCTTCAAAATAATAATAATTTTCTTCTTCTTCTTCTTCTTCTTCTTCCTCTTCTTAATTTTTTTTTTTTCTTTTTCTTTCATTTTTGCTTTTTTAAATTTAATTTTTTTGTTGTTTTTGTTGTTTTATTTTTCTTTAATTTATTTTTAAAAAAAAGTAGTAAAAGTTTTCTTTTATTTGCTGCTGCTGCTGTTTTTTTTTTTTTTTTTTGTAACAATAAAAAATAAAAAATAAACAACAACAAAAAATAAAAAGTAGATACATTTTGTGCAATTTTTCTTCTTTTTCTTTCATTTTTTTTTTTTGTTGTGAGATGAGAAAAATGTTTTGAAAAGAATTTCTTTTTTCTTTGGGGGTGATGGGGGTGGGTGGATGTTTGACAAAAAAAAAAAAAAAAGAAGACGAAAGAACAACAAAAAAGAATTAGACAAATTTTTGAATTGAAAATTTTCCCTCTAATGAATGATGTTGTGGTGTGTGTGTATGTGTGTGTGTGTGAGGCGGAATATTAAAAAAAAAAAGAGAAAAGTCTTGTATGTGATTCATTCGATTTTACGATAATCTTACATTGAAGTAAATTAAATTATTTATATGGGAAAAGAAAAAATTAAGAAACTCATAAACTACCAACCTACACCTCCTACACACCTCTTCCCCTTTCAATTTCAATGATTTTAAATTTAATTTTTAACATAAACGTTCAACGTCAAATAATTCATCTTTAAATTTGGCTTATTTTTTTGTCATTTTACTTTTTTGTTGTTGTTTGTGCTTCTCTTTTTTTTTCAGTTTGCTTTTATATTTTCTTTGTTTTGTTCTTCCTTTTAATTACAATATTTTTTTTTTCTTATTTACACAATACACCTTATTCCAATATACACATACTCACACACAAACACACACAAACACACACACACACAAAACACTCACGCAACACAATCATACAAAATATGTTCAAAATATTTATGATTTTAGTTTTTGTTTTGTTTTAAAACTAATTAAGAAAATTAACTGATTAATTTGTTTTTAAATCTGTTTTCAACAAAAGTTTATAGACGGATATATGAGGATTTTTTTTTATATATATATATATTTATATATATGTGTGTGTGTATATGTGAATGTGTGTATACCTAAGTGTGTGCTTGTGTGCGTGTATTTTGAATTTAAAATATAATTAATTCTAATAAGATGTTAATAAAAAGGTGGATGGGTTATTGACGGTTGTGGAGTGTGTATTTGTATACATAGGATTCATAATTGTTTGATGTGATCGTTTGTCTCTTTTTTCTTTCTTCATAAAGTGAACAAAACATATAAAAAAAAGGAATGAGCAAATTATGGAAAAAAAGTAAAAACTTATTGCGATAAAAGAAAATGAGAGTAAGACAGATAGAGAGTGTGTGTATGAGATAGTGAGAGATAGAGAGAAATAAAATAATAATAATACAATTTTTTTAATTAATTTATAAATAATAGTTTTAACACCAAGGTCACTGTAGCCTCGACCAATATTGTGATGTCATATCAGACGTTTGTCCAGGTACAGCAATTGGTACAGATACACCCGGTGAAATTAGTCCTAATTAATGAATTAAAAATAAAGCAAATAATTGGTTGTTTAACACGTATGACCATAATTGTAATTGTCGAGTTATTGGACAATTGAATTTAGACTTTAAATCAATGATTGACGTTTTTTTGTTTACAGATTTGTGTGTCAAGAATATGACCAAAAATTAATATTCCAATATAAGTTCACGTGCATGCGTTAAATATCTCATAATTGTATAATTTAATGAATTTCATTTTTACAATAATAATTAATAATTGTAATTACCTGTACTATTACTACTTGTACCATAAGAGCCACCATTCATTTGATAACCTTGACTAGGTGGACTACATGGTGAATGTCTAGTACCATAACCACCTAAACCAATTGAATCATATGTTGAATGTGTATGTGTATGTGTTGATGTTGGTGGTGGTGGTAATGGTGGTGGTGGAACACTATTACGTGTTAAATGGCATTGATATGGTGATGGTGGTGTTAAATCACGTTGCTGAAGGCATGATGTACTTAAATTAGATGAACCTGTTACACCTAAACCAATATTTGGTGATGATGGCATTGAACCAATTGATGGATGTGAAAATGATGACATTGATGTCATTGGACTATTTTTTTTTTGTTTGAATAAAAAAAAAACAAAAGATTAATTATTGAATTATATTAATTGTAATATATTCCTAACAATAAACGTATTTTTCTGAACGTATATAAAAAATATTTTGTTGTAAAAGTGTCAAGGACTGAATTTAAATATTTTGTCTCAATAAACTAATTCATTTCGTTTCAAAGACAAACTAAATTTATTTAAATTTTTTAATTCTTTCACCAAATTAATAATATCAAAAAAAATGAAGATATTTTCTTTTGAAATGAAGATTTATGTCACATTTGACAATTGTTTTTTTTTGTGTAAAAAATGCGAGACTGACCCTGATGAAATTTTTTAAATATTCAAGACAATATAATAAATTTAGTATATAAATTTGTAAACTTACCTATATGATTCAGTCATCGGCATCGGTGGCGGTATTGATGAATACATTGCACTCATACTACTACCAAAACCACTATTTAAATTAAGTCTTGGTGGTGATAATGATGGTATTGGTATATGTCCACCACCTAATATTGTACTATGTAAATCACTGTTACCAATTATATTACCACTTACACCATTACCACTTAATAAACCAACACCACCAACACTTCCACCTCCTCCTCCTCCTCCTCCACCACCAACACCGCCACCACCACCACCACTATTAGCACCACCACTTGTAGATGATGTTGGTGTACGACGTTGATTACGTAATTTCTCTTCACGTCGCCATTTTGCTCGACGATTTGAAAACCAAACCTATATGCGTTAAGAAAAAAGGTAATTCTTTAGTCATAAAATAATATTAAGAAAATTAATGCCAATAATTCGGTGCAAAGTAAATAAGTTTTGTTTGTTCTTTCATTTGATCAGAATAATTGGTTTTCATTAAAATTTTGTAAAATGAAAAATGTTCATTCACTTGTCGAAAATTATTATAAATTGTCACAATTTAAAATTAAAAATTGAAAGAATATTTATTTACCTGTATTCTTGCTTCTGGTAATCCAATCTTAGCAGCTAAACGTTCACGTGCAAAAACATCCGGATAATGAGTACGTTCAAATTCTAAATAATATTAAGTAAGAAAAGAAAAAGAAAAATAAAAACTAATTTAAAATAAAATTTAAAGTAAAAAAATGCTTTCATTGTTTTATTTTTGTTTTCTTTTGTTTTTTTTTTCTTAATTTGTAAGAAATTTTTTCGTTTATTTCGCAAGTAAAAAAAAAAATTAATTTTCCAGGAGACAAGAGAAGAATTTTATTGAATTGCACCAATATGTATTAATGAAAAACAACAACAAACAAAAACAGTAAAAAAAAATGAGAAGAAAATAAAATAAAATATAAAATAACAACAACAATAAAAAATAATAAAATAAAAAATTTACCTTTTTCCAAACTATCAATTTGTTCATTTGTAAATGATGTCCGATTTCTTTGTAATTTTCTTTTAAGACGTAAACGTGCTTGATCATCATCACCACCACCACCACCACCACCAATTGTTGAACCTGTATTTGAATTATCACCTTCACCGGAACCAGTTTCATCAGAATGTTGTCCATCAATTTCTAATATTAATAAATAACAATCAATATCAAAATGTGTAATTATTTTTGCAATAAATTTTAACATAAAAAATTAACAATATTAATTATAAATTAAAGTGCAGATACATTGAATCACCTAGCGTTCAGAAACGAACCTACATCAAAAAAAAAAAAAAAGGTCGGTCTCCTAAAGTTACTAATAAATCATCTTAGTCGTTGGATGTACCAGATTTAAATACAAAATTAAAATAAATTTAATTCTAATGTTTATTATTTTATATTTTTGACTTTTTCTTCTAATTCTATTTTTTCTTATTTCTATTTTAATTTCTTCATAAATATTGTTCTATGTACTTATTTATTTTTTAATTGTTTCAATTGTTTTAATTGTTTTAATTAAAGAGTTTTCCTAATCAGTATGCGAGTGTAAAATTTATGTTTCAATCATATTTATTAATTGTAAAGTTATGCATAAAGTTTTATATATTTTTTCTATTTTAGTTTTTCTGAAGAGAGGATGAATTACACTTGGAATGGAATGTATAGAAAAATGTTCATAATCAAAGTTAAAGAATAACAAATGAATTTGTATTAAATGTTCCGATATATCTCGTAACGTGAATTAATCAAAATTATCTAGTCTGGACTGAAGTAACAAAACCACATTAAACTATAAAAAATTTCCTCTGAATTATATTTGGAAACTTTGTCACAGATAAGTCAATATATGTGTCACAGATTTGATCAGATATTGACATAAGTTGTAGTTTACTTGTAAGAATTTGATGAAAGGAATGAAAGCAAATAAGAAAAAAATAATTTAGGTGTGAAAAATGTGATAGGACAAACTTTACCAATTTTATGGCATTTGAAAGAAAGAAAAAGATTAAAAAATTTATAAATATTCGACTGAAAATTATTTTCATGAAACACAAAGAGAGAAAATAAAAGGAAAGAGAGAAAATGGGAAAAACTAGAAAAGAAAAATAGCAAAATGTAGCGGAAAAAAAAGGGAAGAGAAGAAAAAACAAAAAGTAACCTTTAAAAAAAATGGTAGGAAACAAAATAATGTTAAAAACAAACGTTGCGAAATTTCAGGAAAACAAAAAAAAAACGTAAAGAAGAATGAGAGGAAAAAGGGAAAATGAGGAAAATATTAAAAATGTGTAAAAAAAAAGTAAAAAAATGGAAAGTAAACATGTAACATTCATCAACGCACATACGGTATAATTTACCTACGTAAATACGCGAACTAACCCAGGACTAAAATAATTTTCCCCTCAAAACAAAAACAAAAAAAAATATTTATGCTAAAAATTTATTTGAGGGTTGCAATTTTTTGTTCCTTTTTTTGTTTCAACATTATTTTTTTTTCCCATTTTTCTTCATTTTTTCATATTTTTTTTATTTCATTTTTTATATTTTTCTTGCTGTTGTGTTATTTTGTTGTTGTTATTATTGTTGTTGTTATTATAAATATATTCGTTTTGTTAGATGGGTGGAGTCTTTCTCTCTCTCTATACCGATCCGCATTCATCCAAAGTATACAACATTTTCATATTAATAAAAATTGCTTTATATATGCTATCCCTCTCTCTCTCTCTCTCTCACACACACACACTTAGTCTTTCTTTCTTTGTCTCCCTAGGTATATGTGTGTGTGTGTATGTATGTTTATTTTATAACATGTTATTATATCGCATAATATATAGGACCAATACACTGAATGGTTGTGTAAGGGGGGAATAAAATTTCAAAGGTATTATGAAGCTCAAACAGAGATAAAGACAGAGAGAGAAAGAGAGAGATAGATAGAGTGAGAAGCAATAGTCTCTTGTAATACAAAAGCTCCTTTTATTTTTATTTTATTTTTTGGTGAATCTGAAGCTTTTTCGAAAATAAGTTGAGGCTATACGTGGTACGGGATAGATGTTATGATTAAGTGGAATGATATTGTTAGACGGGAAAAGTATGACGACGACCGAAAAATTATTATTATTGTGAAAATGGGTAAAAGGGGAAGGGGGGGATAGGTAGACGAAAACTGAATAAAATGTAGCGGAGGAGTAAAAATCTAAAATGCACGTACAACTAAAAATCATTCAGGCATAAAGTTGTGATAAGGTAGAATAATAATGTACATACATATATATATATATAAATATATGTACAGTTTTTGCTACTTTATACACGTTATGAGACTATATACTGAACAACTTTTTTTTTTGCCATCTTCTCCTTTATTTTATTTTATTTTTTTTTTTTTTTATAATAGCAAAAGCTTCTCAGCACACACAACTTTTACTCGAAAAAGAAGAGAAGAGAAAAAAAAAAACAAACTTCTTTTGTATATACCCCCCTCCTTCATTCTCATTCCACCTTTCTCATTCAGTCCACATATTTTCCATCATTTTCCGCTATCATATACATTCATACTCTCACACTCTCATTTTCTTTTTTTCTGTCCTCCCACCACTTTACTCATATTCTTTCCTATAGTAAAACATGTTGATGCTGTTCAAAAGAAAAAAAAAAAAGAAGAAAAGAAGGAAGAAAAGTAAAACGAAGTAATTTTTTAAAATGTTTGTTATGAACATTTTTTTTTCAATAAAAAATTTCTTTAAATTATTTTATTTCTCACAATTTTTGTATGGAGAATTATTTTTGAAAGAACCACAAAAGTCCAATAGAACTGCTGCAACTGAAAATCATAAAGTTCAGAACAGAAATTAAAAATTGAAACAAAAACTTAAATTATGATTTTTTCACTCAACAATAAAAAATTCATCGATTATTATTATATGTAAAAAAAATATTCTACTTGTAAACTTGTTTAATTATTGTTTTGTTATTATTTCATTTATTTATTAGTTAAAAAGTTTGAATATCTCATCAAAGAATATATAATCCTCATCATATGTTTCTTGTCATCCACATTATATATTTATTTACAATGCCCTTAAGATAATTTTCTTCTTATTTTAAATTGTTTTATTTATTTTTGATTGTTGGTTCCCTCACAAATACTTTTATACCCTTCTCGTTTTATAAATTCTTAAATAGAATATACTTTTTGTTACAATTTAACATTTTATGTATATATATAATATTTATTGTCTATAGGGCCTCTGGTGTTTTTTGATCAGACACAGTGGTTGTTAAATAAAATTATGAACAAACTAAAGAATAAGAAAAAAAAAACAGAATATCCCTTTTTTCTTGTTAAATGTCGTATACAGAAATGAAAGATTAAAGATTTATCAGTAATCATTTCTCTCTTAAATATAAAGTGATAATTATAGAATTATAGAAAATATCACTCAACATATATTTTATCAGAGTATTTATTTTTTTAAATGAATTTCGGATTAAAATCTGATCAAAAAAAAAAAAAAAGAATTGTTAAAAATTGTCAAACTTGTTGTTGTTGTAAATTTTTCACGCATTAATTTTATCCTTATAGAGGAGAATAACTAAATGAAATTATTAACATAATAATAATCTTTGTGCCCCCTTTTTTTTCACTCCTACTCACCTTCCGGTTCACAAAAAAAAAAAAAAAAAATTATAACAACAAAATAGAAAAATATCATTTTATTTCCGTTTCCTGATATGCCACTTTGTTGTTGTTTATGTTGTTTGATAATTTTGATCCTTTCAACTCCTCGCTTTTTTTTTTTTTTTCTTTTTAATTTCTTTATTATAAAATAGATAGAATTGAATTGAAAATCTAAAGTCACGTGTCACACCAATATTAAAAATACTAAAATTGTAAATAATCTTTTCTTTTTCGTCTTCTTTTTTTTTTTTTTTTCTCTCTCTCTCTGTTGTTGTTTGTTTAATCCGGATGTTGTTTTTATTTAAGAGGAAAGAGAATTCATATTGGGAAAGCCGGAAAAAACACAAGCAAAAAATATGAAACTGCAACAAAAAAAAAAAGAAAAAAGAAAAAAAAAAGCAGAACAAAACAAAAAGGAAAAAGAGGAAAAAGGCGAAAAATATAACATCCGCAAGTTAAAAAATATTTATTGTAATGGGAGGTGTGGATGCATGAACAAACGTTTAATGTAGGGATCACCCTGTTTATCTTTCCTTTTATTTTTGTCATTGTTATGATAATTATTTAATTTAATATCAACAATAAAAATATAGACAGAAAGAGGTGAACAATTGAAAGGGTACTCGTTTAACTATTGTAGACATTTTTAAATAAAAAATGAGCAAACCTAGAAAAGCAAGATTTTTCTCGTTTCTGAGACTGACTCAGTTATACTTTAAGCCTACACCTGTTAAAAATAAACTAATTAAAATAATTGATTGGATCATTTAGCAACTTTTTAACCAAAACTCAAACATTTCGTTTAACCGGTCCTTTCTATTTTATTCCCCATTAGAAGAAATACTCCCTCATTTTTTTTTTGTTAAAATCGTTTATTCGTGTTACCCGCCTTTCTTTTTTATTTCCCCACTATAGAATCTCCTAATATAAATCACTATTTTTCTTGTCTGAAAGTCTTATGTATCCGTGTTATCCATTTGACTTCCATTTATTATTATATTATTGTTATTGAATTATTGAATTTATCTATTATACACTTTTAAGTTGTTTGTTATCCCTTTTACATAAAATGTACTTATCCCTTTTATATACAAATACACACACACACACACACATGCACATACAAGTGAACTCCCTTTTTGACTTCCTCTTATACAATTTATTAAAATTTTATTATTCATATTTTAATGATTTTACTAAAAAAAAAAAGGTATTAAAATTTTTGTTGTTGTTATTGTATGATATAAATATTATCCTTATTATATTATTTATTTATCCCTTAAAAATATTGTGAACAATTGAGAAAAATAAATAATTTTTTTTGAGTTTTTCTATTTGCATTTAAAACGTTGTTGTTATTTTTGTAATCCAAATGTATAAGATTGGTTTGTGTGTGTGTGTGTATGTGTTTTTTGCTGCATCCATACACTGACTGAATTGTTAGTAAGTCAGTACTTTATAAATTTTTATTTTTATTATTCAATGATAGGATTATTTTTTTTTCTATCTTTTAAATTTCAAATTCAAATAATGAACAAATATTTATTGGCATTCAATGTGTGTGTGTGTGTGTGTTGTGTGTGTATTTGATAAATTAAATTATAGAAAAATATCATAAACGATAATAAATTGTGTAAATATTGAATGAATATGAATGAAATATTAATTCTGTTAGCATTAGATTATATTTTATTGTTTATGTGTTGTGTGGCTGTGTATCAATTTATCATTGTTTAGTGGAATAAAAATATTCAAACACTCATTAAATGTTACCTAAGTTTTATTTATAATTATTAAAATGTTTCAATTATAATAAACAAATTTAATTTCCAAAATAAGAAAAACATACAAAATATAAATTTTTAATTTGAATCATCCTGTGTCTTTTCTTATTGTCAGACAGTAATTGATATGCCACACGGTCAGACCACACATATATATATATATATATATATATATACACATACACACATACAAACACAGGAAAATTAATCAACTTTTAAAAAAGTATTTTCAACAAGAAATTGTTTAAAGTCAAGCAAAACAAGCGAGTAATTTGATCACTTTAAAAGAATAATAAAAGGAAAACTATATATTGTTCGTTCCCCTTCAACACCCCGTAAAATGGTTTTAATAAAAAATGAAAAAGAAAAAAAATAATAAAGAAAAGAAAAAAGAAGAAATTACTAACAACAACCCCTCTGTATATTGACTTACAAATTTTTTTGAAAAGAAAGCAGGTAAGTTTATGTTACAGAATCTTATATAATTATTATTATTATTTTATATAGAAATCTGGGGGTCCTTATTCTTTAAGTTCATATATGGGACAATTGTTCACTATAGATCCAGAGTGGATTGTAGGTCAGCGATAGAAAAATGTTTAGCTACACTCGAGATATTTTCTTTATATATTGTGAAATTTGTCAACTTCAAATAATAATGACATTGAAATTTATCAACGTTATTATATTGGTGTCTAGAAATTCACACATTTCAGATCATCATCAGGTCAATAATCCGTGACAATCAATTCAAATCTTAATCTCACATATAAAATAAAATTTGATGGAATATTTTGGATGGTGCATACTAAAAGATTACCACTTAATTAGTGTTTGTCACATTTTTTATGACTTCATTAAATATTTTGTCTGAAGTTCATTAACAAGAGAAGAAACATTAACAAACAAACAAACAAAAAAAAAACATAACAAGAAAAGTCTGCATTCTTTAATTGTACACAAATATAAAGTCAACACAAAAGTATAATATTTTGTGTACAATAGAAAAAGAAAGAAGGGAATTATTTTGTATAATATAAACTTCCGTTTATATAAACTAAATTATGAGTATAAGTCCTTTTAATAAATAAAATATAGGATGGAGAAACCCTCTATATATTTTTTACAACAATAACAAAAAAAAAAAAAAGAAAAAAAAAAGGGAAAAAAACGAAGGGAATATATTTATATAAAGAAGAAAACTTAAGAGTCCACCAATTGAGTAAAATTCTATATGCAGTTAAGTGTTTTATAATATGGATTACACAATATTTATGTATTATTATTATTTTTATCTTGTTCAAAAAAAAATTTTCAACTTCAATTTGAACCCATCAATGAAAAGGGAAAGGGATAAACGAAATTGATATTTTTCATCTTCTGTTTCTTTTTTTTTTTTATTCATTTCTAAATTTGCTACAAGAAAAGAAAATTTATGTAAAATTTAGACTTTAGAGAAATCTCAAATATACAGTGCATAGAGAGAAAAAATAAATGTAAGAGAGAGAGAGAGTAAGAGTGAAGAAAATGTGATTTTATATTAATTATGAAAAATTCATTTCATTTCTATATTCTATTATTCTATACAGAGTATAGAGAGAAGGATAAGGATAAGGATATTTAAAATGTCTACATATTAAATATGAAATATTAATAAGAATAAATATTTTTTTTTTAATATTTTACATAAATATGAGTGAACATGAATGGAACATGAATATATATGATTAAAGGGTGAGGGTTTTATAAGTTAACCTTATATGTATATATATTATTTTTTTCTTTTCAATAAAATAATATAGAATATATTATGTATGTGTGTGTGTGTGTGTGTGTATATATTTTTAATATTAAAGGGGTACACAGTGTACAAGGATGTGTTATATTTATTATAAAAACAACAAACAATACAATACAATACAATACAGAAAATTGTGTATTATCCAATTTATATCGTTTTACTTAACTTTATACTTTTATTATTTAATATTTGTGATTTCAATTGAATTTATTTATTTGTAAAAGTCAGTATAATGTAAAATAAGAATAATTTAATAATACAAAAATTAAATATGGATGACAAGTGTATAATGGGGTGGGGGATGGATGGAGATATGTATAGGATGGATATTAATTGATTATGTACGTTTAAGTATAAGGTGAAGGTGAAGAACGAAGAATGAATTTTATTTAATTAATTTAAGTAAACAAAAAGAAATATCGACGGTGAGGGGGGTGGGGGGGGAGAGACAACAAATATTAAGTTAACACATTTTTAAAATTGGAAAATTGTCATTGGAAAAATATTCAAAATTAATTGAACCTTTTTTTTATGTAAATAAAGTTCAAGACATAATAATGTAAACTGAAATATTGAGAAATACAATAAATAAGTAAATTGTTCAAAAATAATTAAAATTAAATATAAAAAGTTGTAATTTCTCTGAACTCTCAACTTATTTTTCATTGTTTTTCTTATCAAAAAATGGATTAATAATTATTTATCATTTCCACACAGTGAAGAAAAATATGTAATTATAAAAATTAAATTAAATTAAAAACTTTTAATAATAAAAATTTATTTCATTTTCGATCTCTGTTTCACTTTTTCCCTCTCTCTTTCTCTTTCTATCTTTTTTCCATTTTTCTGTGGAAATATTTTTTTTTCCTTTTCAGAACGAATAATTGAAAATAATTTTGTCTTGTAGATTATTTATTAGAAATTTTATTTAAAAAAGAAATTGAAGAAAAAGAAAAAGAAGACGTCTTGCTGAAAAGGAAATAGAAAGAGAAGGAGGAGTAGTAATAAAGAATGTATAGAATAATAAAAAAGAAAACTCTATCGGTTGGCATCCTAATTGAATTATTGGGTGGCATTTTATATTGTCGCAGATACTACTTTTAGTATCACTCACCATACACTACACACACACACACATACACTACACACACACATATGCATATACTTTATTCACCATGTTTCTTCTAATATTCTAATAAATCTTATCTCATTTAATATAAGAAAAGTGAACATCTTATAAATATATGAATGTATGCTATGTATACCGTGTGCGTATATTTGTGTGTCTGTGTGTATGAGCCGTGATAAAATAAAATAAAATACAATATTCTTGAATTAAACATGAGATGTCATAAATTCTTTTTTTTGTTGTTGTTGTTCTTTTATATATACTTTTTTTCTTGTCTGGGGTGTTAAAAATAGTCGATGCCAATTGTTTTATTCACACGTTTACTTCACTTCTTCTTCTTCTTCATTTTCTTCTGCATGAAAAATAAATTTTGTTCCGATTTTCTTATTTTCCAGTTTCTTTTGTTTCTTTTTTTTTCTTCTTCTTTACTTTAATTTTCTTTTCCTTTTTTGTTCCATTTTCTTTATGTTCAGTATTTTTTTTTTGTGTTATTATGTTTTGCAGCGGAACAAAAATGTATACGATATATACGAAAAACATAAACAGCAATCCCAAACCAAAACAAAAATTATACGATGCATATAAACGGAATAGAAAAAAAAAACATTAACACAAAATGTTATTAGACTATACATACACACACACACACGCATATACAGACACGGCGACATACCCATAAATACATGAGTGTGTGTAGAGGGAATGGTTGAATAATGGGGAACAAGGAGAAAAAAGAAAAATAAATATGAAAAAAGGGAATAGTTGATATTCTTCTTCTTCTTCTTCTTTTTATTTTTCCTTTATTTTTGGGGTTGTGAAAAATGTTAGAAAAATGATGATTGGTTGTGAAGTTATGAAAAGTAGGAAAAAAAAAATGTAAAATGTTAACAGGAGAAAATTTGAAAAGGTTTCAAAGAAGTTTGGGGAAATGGTAACGTGTAAGTGTAATACACAATTTTGTTTCTTTTTCTATTTTTGTTTTTTGACTCTGTTGTTGTTGTTCTGATTTTATCGATAATTTTTGTTTTAAAAACTTAAATTTATAATTTTTATTAAATCAATTCTACAAGCAAAATTTAAGTTGATATACGTAGGTCGTGTAAGACACTGAGTTCATCTATATCTACAATTATAATGAAATCAAAACTATTACGTACGATAAATTTTGATGATGATGACGTCATCTATCCCATAAAAATTATAGAAATTTGACAGAACAAACAAACAAAAAATAAATGAGACGTAAAATACATTTTCGAATGTCTAATCATTTGTCTAATGGGAAAATTTTCTATTTTGTTTTGTAGAAAATATAAAAAAAAAAAAAAAAGGGAAAAGACAAAAAGAAAACTTGATTTATATTTTCATATTTTTCCCATTTTTATAATCACTGAATAAATAGATAAATGTTCTTACTTTGAACAGAGAGACAGACAAGTAAAATATTGTTGTTGTAGTTTTTAATTTATTTTTGCTTTTTATTTTTTTATTATTACAACAAAATATTTCATTTTCTCTCACTCTCTCATTCTCACTCAATAAAATTAATAAATAAATTCATTCATGAGAATTATTTTAATTAAAACAAAAATGAAAAAAACAAAACAAAATAAAAAAAAAATAAAAAATAATTCTATAAAAGGAATGAAAAATATAAATTTTAAATCATCAAATGAAAATATTGGAAAATTTATTGGAAATTTGAAAGATAAAAGGGCATGAGCAAAAGATATGAACCAAAAATAAAAATCAAGAAAAAAACAAAAAAAAAAAAGGCAGCAAGAAAAAAACAACAATGAAAGAAAAATCGAATAACTTCATTCCATTTGAATTAAATTTTCATCATCTCATCTCTTTTTGTAACTTAACAATTTTCACAACCTTCTCACACAATTTTTTTTTTTTGGTTGATTCTTGAACTTTTCTACTAAACTTTATTGGGTTTTTTTTGTTTCATTTTTTTTTATTTTTGGTTATTGGAAAATTATAAAAACGCAGAAAAAAAAAATCTAATTAAAAATCTCTAATTTTGAAATTATGTCTGACTGTTTGTCTTTCACTTCACATATATGTTTGTGTGTGTATGTGTGTATGTGTGTATGTGTGTTTGTGTGTTTGTGTGTTTGTGTTATTTCTGTGCGAAAATTTTTACTTGTTTTGTTTTTTTTTTATTTTTTCATTATTTTATGATTCCTGTCTATAAAAGGAAAAGAAAAGAAAAGGAAAAAAAAAAAAACAATCATAATTGAAAAGTAAAATAAATTGACGGATGTATTTCAGATGTGACAAGAAGAAAAAAAAAAGAATAATAATAATAAGAAAAGAAATAAATAAAAAAAAAAAAATCCAGATAATAAAAATAAATCCAAATAAATAAAATATCCTACTGTGCGTTAAGGAATCAATCAGCGATTGGCATAACAGATTTGCTTTGCTTCGTTTTTTTTTTTTTTTTTTTTAAATAAAGGAAGAAGTGAACGCGAGAAGGTTTATGTTTTTTTTTTTTTTGTTGAGTTCCAAAACTTTTCATTTTGTTGTTGTTTTACTTTAAAGTTTAATTCTTTTGTGCCTGTACATATTTTTTCTGTTGTTCTTCTTATTCTTGTACTTTTTATTTTTTATTTATTTATTTGTTGTTGTTGCTTTTAGTTGGTTGTTGTTTGTCGCATTTTTAATACATTTACTAATAACAAAAGCAAAAGGGTAAAAAAGAAATATCGAATGGAAAATGTGGATTATGTAAATATGTAGTCACGATAATAAAAAAAATATAGAAAAAGAGGAAAATTCGGAAAAAAAATCAGAAAAAAAAAATATATAAAAAAAATAAATAAAAATTGAAAATTGAAAATAAAGAAAAAGTATATTTATTGTTTTAGATTTTCCTTGTAATTTAGTACATTTGTGTACTGTATTGAGATAACAGTAATATTTCTATAGCTAGTAGTAATCATTCAATAGTAACAATTAGTAGTAATAATTAGTATTTGTTATTAGTTCAAGTTAGTTAGTTGTCTCTATTAAATTCAAACCAGTCGAGACTTTTTTTTTGTATATCGTATCAAGAATTTTAATAAAAAATAATTCTCTTAAAACACACACACACACACACACACACACACACACACACACACACACACATACACACACACATACACATACACATACATTAACACACACAAAAGAATAAGAAAAAAATAAAACAAGTTCTATATCCTTTAACAATGTCGATGGATAGAGGGATTTCAATTATTTATAGAAGGAATTGAAAGGAAAAATCAAAAGTCAAAGAAGAAAAAAAAAGAAAAATAATAAAATTGAAAAGAATAGAAGAAGAAGAAGAAGGAAAAAATAAAAGTCTCAGCTAATTAATAAAATCACATGCAGAGAAATAATATTCAGATAAATATTATGAGTATGCGTCGAGTGTGTGAGAGTTTTTTTTATTTTTATTTTTTATAAGCGCATAAAAATAAAATGACTGCGGGAAAGATTATTAGATTTTTATTTGTTGTTGTTGTTGTTGTTGTTGTTGTTGTTGTTGTTCTTCCTTCTTAACATTTTTTTTTTTTTCATAAAAATCAAAAATAAAATAAACAATAAATATTTTGTTCTTTTAAAGAAAAAGTTGGAGGTTGAAAAAAAGGAAGGAGATTTTTCTAATTTTAAGGATAATTTTTAGGATAATTTTTCTTTGTACCCCTATCACATTCTGTCTGGCTCTTTGTCTTTGTCACAACAAACAATAAATTTTGGTTGTATTATTTTTAATTTTTTGCATAATTCAGTTGATGGAAAGAAAAATGTCGATATTAAAAAAAATTATTAGAAGAATTTAAAGAATGAAATTTTCTCTGCATTCGTTTTTTTTTTGGTTTACTTTGGAAAAATCATTTTCCTAAAAAATGATTTTAGATTTTACAAAAAAAACAAAAGTTTGTAACAGAAAAATTAATTCAATGATTTTGAGAGGGGCTGGGGGCTGAGAGGTTATGGTTGGTAAAGTTTAGTGAGTTATAATTTTGTTTTTCAATTTGTTTTCTTCTAAAAATTTTTTAATTGTTGCTGTCGTTTTTTTTTTATTATTTGTTATTGACTTTATTTGTATGATGTTCTCTCTACTGCTATGTACATAAAAAAAATTTAATGCATCTCTGTTTTTGACAGGCACACACACGAGAGGGCATTTAGAAAGTATACGTTTATTATTTTTATTTTTTAATTTTTTTATGTTATTTTTTTGCGGTTGTTAGTACTCTTTGTTGTTGTTGTTGATGTTGATGTTGTTGTATTTTTTTTTTTAAATAAAGACAATCTGGTTGAACTCTAAGTCCAATTTTAATTGGAAATTCGCTGATTGTAATTATTTGACTGTATTTCAGTTATAAGTTATATTGGCATATAACTTTCGTAATATTTCTGTGAGGGAATTATCGGTCAATATAAGAATGGGTATCGTCAAAAATTTGTATTCCACTATAATTTGTTTGTATCTAATTTTTATATATTTGAAAAAATAAGAAAAAAAAATCAAGAACAGAACAGAATAGAATTTTAAAAGATTATGCGTGTCTAAACTTACGATTTTAAATTTAAATTTTTCTATATTGTTACTGTTTAGTAGGTATTATAGAGGGGTTAACCCCTGTGTGCAATTCTGGGAGAACTCGTTGGGAATCTTTGTGCAATTTTTGTAAATCTTTATGCAATCTTTCTGCAATCTTAGTGCAATCTTTTGAAATGTGCAATCAGTGGGGCACAACATTTTTTTGAGTGTTTAACCCCTCGGGTATTATGGAATGGGAGGAAAGGTGTGTTATTTTTTGCTTTTTCTTCTCTTTATTATTTCAATTTTCATTTCAGATTTTGACATAAAAATAAATAAAATAATAAAAAGTGGAAAGAAAAGGAATAGAAAATGTTGTGAAATCTCCTACAATAAAATCCTATTATATAAAAAAAAACAGTGAAAGAGAAAAAAAAAAAAAAAGAATAGAATAAAAGAAGAAAATCGTCGTACCGTAAAAATACGTGAGACATCAGAATTTTCCTCTTTTTTTCTTTAAAACCATTTTTTTTTTTCTTTTTCCTTTTTTTTTTATTCTCTTCTTATATATTTTCCTTAAATCCATATTTGTGGAATTCAAATGTGCGGCTTGATTTCTTTTATTGTTAAAAGGGTCAGAAACAAATATATGGAAATCTGTATATAAAAAAAATATGAGAGGGTTGAATTTAACTTGAAAGAAATGAAAGAATATGATTTATTGAAAGAAATTTATGCTTTTTGTTGTTTTATTTTTTTGATCGTTTCAAATTGATTTTCTTTTAAAAAATTCCTCTCCGATACGTTTGTCAATTGTGAATTTATATGATTTCTGAAACAATAAGTGTTACGTGTGATGACAGTTTTTATTTTTCCTTTAAAGTTATTTTAATTGTATGGATAAGACGTTACCAATAGTGGCACACAATAACATAATAAGACGATTTAAACGATATTTTATTTATATGAAAAGGAATGACAGGAAAAGGATAAACATTATGAAAATATCATTAATAAGTGAAAATTGTTAAAAAATAAAGAACAATTATAAATGACAATCTGCGTTCACGTATTAGTATTTTTTTTTAGTTGTAACAGAATATTTAAAATAAATCAAAATTAAAAATATTCAAAATTTACACATATTTATTTGTTGTTATTATTTTGGATTTTTCTTCTCACTAAAATTAAATCGAACAAACAAGTAAATATTGTACAAAAGTGAGGAAAGAAACAAAAACAACAAACAAAAACAGGGAGTAAAAAAAAAAGAAGGAATATTTAGTTATTTAAAATTCAGACGTATTACACTTTTTATATATCCACAATCAAAAATTCACTGTATATGTATGTGTGTGTGTGTGTGTGTATTAAAGGGGGAATATATAAAATTATAAGGTTAAACCGCAGAGCAAACAAAAAAAAAATAAAATAAATAAATACAAAAAAAAAAAAAAATAGTTCCCTGGAGGCATTTTAGATTCTCACTCTTTTATGCACACACACACACAAATAAATAATAATAATATACAAATTAGCAACAATCATATACAGAGATCCCTTTAAAGTTTGTTACACAAAATTTACCATCATCATCACCCTGACACACCCCATTCTTTCTTTCTTTCTTTCTTTTTTTTTTTTTTTTTTTTAAATCCCTTATACAATTCATATAATCATATTATTATGTACAGGACTACAGACTAAAATATGTATATGGATTTTCCACTATATAGATTCTCTTCATATCATAGATAACAAATGTAAATACTTGATTTTCTTCTTGATGAAAGTGTGATGAAAGCTTAATAAATGATAATGGTTTTTGTTGTTTTCTATTTGACTTTATTTGGTGGATCAAAAAAAAAAAAAAAAGGAAGACAAAACAAAATGATGTTCTGACCAAGAGAATAGTCCGTCCTTGAACACTATTTCATTACCGGTGACTTGATATTGTCAATCCAGGACACTTTAAGAAATTCAATAATTTAATTCATTCTAATTTTCTATTGATTATCAATTAAGATTTCAAATCTAATAAAATTTAATACAATAAATTTTACATGGAAAACAAATTTGAGAAAAGTTTAAATTAAGTGTAATTATACCGTCGGATAGAAATCATCAAAATTACAACGTTATAGTTTCAATTGAATAAATTTCAAATATTTGTCAGATCTAAGCGCATATCAAGAATTCAAAATCAATGGAATTAATTATTTACTCAGAGCTAATATTTAAATTTCATTCAAATAAATTACACGACAACAAAAAAAAAAAAACAAATTGCCTCTATAAACACAAATTATAGAAAACTCCAAAAAAAAAAAACAAGAAAAACTTTATAATAAAATGTTAAATCATTTTCCATTATATTAATCCAAACTCACTTATACCCACAGACACACACATTACAATTATTTTATGTGGTTTAAGATTTACATTATAGAAAATTTTCCATTTAATTATTACAATTGATGGATCAGCGGTTTAAATGGTTTTATATGCGGTTATGTAACGAGGATAGGTGGGGGGGGGGTGGTAAAATGTGGTTTTAATACAATTTTCAAACCAAAATTTATATTTAATATCAAAACATCAAAAATAAAACAAAAACAAAAAGAACATAGGTAAATATATGTGTGTTTGTGTGTGTGTGTGTTACTCAAATATGAATAAGTATATGTATATAGAATTTACTCAATTCATAAAATTAAACAATTAAATTAAATACTAAGAGAGAAATGATCATTAAATTGTTGTTACAATAAAAATAAATGGAAAATAATTTTTGTGTCATTATTTTTGATGTTTTTGTTAGTTAATTTTTGTTGTTCCGTTTTATTTTTGTTTATATTTCCTATAATTTTATTACAAACAATTTATGAATTTTGTAAATCTTTAATGGATGTTGACAATTATTAGAAGAGAAAAAAATATCTATACTGTTGTATAGTCTCATATGTCAGGTGGAATTATGAACACATGCACACAGACTTATGCACATAAAACTGATTTATATGCAAACGCAACTTTGTATATTTTGTATGGTTGGACATTGTATATGATTTACAGTTTACACTGTACACATACACATAATAAATAATTGAAATTTATGTTTATTGTAATGAATTCATTTGTATTTTTTTTTTTGTAAAAATAATTAAATGAAAATCACTTACCCTTTTTAGATGATATTTCGTCACTTAATAATGTACATGGTCCAGTTGGACTTAATGGTTGTAATGGAAATGGTGTTACACTATTTAATGGACTTGGATACCATGTTGGTGTTCTTGGCCAACAACTATTTGTTGTTGTTGTTGTTGTTGTACCAGTTTGATGTCCATTTAATAAACGTAATTTATCATAAACAGAATCAGATGATGATGTTGTTGTAGTTGATGATTGTTGTTGTTGTTGTTGCTGCTGCTGTTGTTGTTGTTGCTGCTGTTGTTGTTGTTGTTGTTGCTGCTGTTGTTGTTGTTGTTGCTGTTGTTGTTGTTGCTGATGTTGTTGATGTTGATGTTGTTGTTGTTGTTGTTCTTTTTGTGCTGCCAAATTACGTAGGACACGATTTATTGAAGACACCTAATACACAAATTATTCATAGAAAATAAAAAACAATAATAGCAAAAAAAAAAAATGTTTAGTAAAAGAAAAAAAAATTCCTATAATATTTTTGAATTATAATTTCTAAATAATCCCTATTTGTAGAGTAATAATAATTCAAATCACATACATATATTAATACGCGTTTAATCCTATCTATAGACGTAACGCACATATAAATTCATAAATTCATTATCTTGATTTTAGATTTTCTATTTTATATAAAAGGGGAGTTAATTTCTTGTTATATATATTTAATGGAAAACAGATTTTTTAATCTAAAAATAAATATTTTTTCTTATTATAAATATCTTTAAATCTAACAATCTACAATGAAATAAAAAAAAAAAACACACTATTTTATTGAACCACCTCATTTTACCCCATCCCTATTTTTTTTCATTTAGAAAGATTTTATTTTCACCACTATCATCATCCAGTTTTTCCACAAACCAAACAACATAAAATCGACCTTTTATCTTATTTTTTGTGTTGTTGTTGTTGTTGTTGTTGTTGTTGTTGTTGTTACTGTTATTCGTCTCGTTTATTTTGAAATTAAAATGAAAATCTATCGCTCGATCGGCAACAAAAAGAAGAAAAAAAAAAAACCAAAATGAAAATGAAAATAAAAATTGAGATGTTCCACATGGATAAAATGTCATTAAAGTTTAGATATTTATCTGAAAGTATAGAGAAAAAAAAACAGAGAGTGATGTGAGAGTAAGAGTGAGAGAGAGAGATAGATAGAAGATGAGAGAAAGTTATAATAGTAAGAAGAAAAAAAAAGCAACAAATAAAATGTTATATTAGTTAAAATTGTATAGAGATGGGTAGCACGTGCTTAGCACGTGCATTACCAGCATATAAGATGATTCAAGGCCATAATACATAACTGTACCCCAATAAAAAAAAATGATGAAAACTTTTGTAAACGAACTACAAAAATGTGAAGAAAAAAAACGAGACAGATTCGATAAATCGTATTGATAGTGAAGAAAAATGTACAAACGAACAAAAAAAAAAATGCCGGAATTGAATTTCCCTTTTATCATTTTATTTATTTGTTGTTGTACAAATGTACATTTGAAATAAGTAAAAGGAAGAAGAAGAAGTGGAAAAAAAAATAAGAAGAAGAAGAGGATGACGATGATGATGATGATGATTGAGATCAGTGTCAAATCTGTCCTTTTGTTTCCGAGTTTTTGTTTAATATCACATCCCTGTTTGACAGACAAAGAGACACCATAGACAGAGAGAGAGAGAGAGAGACAAAGAAAGCAAGACAGAGAGAAAAATAAAACGGGGGAGAAAAATATACAAAAAAAGAAAAAATAAATAAATAAAAGAAAAGTGTTATAAGGGATGACGAAAGTGTAACTAAGTGTTAGTGTAAAAGAGCACATAAGAAGACTACGGAAGAGTTTATGGAAGGGGAATTGATTGGGTGATTTGATCGTATAAAAAGAAGAAAAAATAACTCATACATTTATATCTTGTGTACATTATTATAAGTATGTGTTGTAAGAGTGAAATTTATTTATGAAACAATGAAATGTGTTAACGTTTGCTATAAAACATATTAAAAGATAAGAGAATAACATAAAAGAAATATGTACAACAAACAATAACAACAATTAAGATTTTCTTAAAATAGAATTATTAGATAATTTCTCTTTCCGCGTATGCCATCCTTTAATACACAATATAATTCACATATATAAAGTAACTATTTTAATATTACAATGTAACATTAAAAATATTTCGTCTATTGCCCCCATATACCATCCCCAAAAATACACCCCACTATTCAACATACAAAGAAAAAAAACACATATAGTTAGAACCCCTTTTTTTCTCTCTCGTCTTATCTAAAACTATCCCTTTATTTTTTTCTTCTTCTTCTTTTGATTCGATATACACGATACAAATTATTTACTATATTTCAAGATCTCTTATCTCTTAATAAGGGATTTTTCTAACAAATAATAACAACAACAAATAATCTATATGATAAAATAATAGACTCTTCATTTTTCAACATAATATCTACACTACATCTATAGGGATAAGGGAAAAAGTATTTCATGGAAAATTTACAACAACAACAACAACAACAAAAAAAGAAAGAAGATGAAAATTACAATTCATTTTCATCACCGAATAATTTGTTTTTAGAAATCAGTTTGATGAATCCCTTGAGACTATTTTTTGATTTTTTTTTTTGTTTTTGTTTTTTTTTTGATGTTTTTCTCAGTCTGACAAAGAAATAAAACTCGCTAACAATAATATTTAAGGGATGTTAAACTTAAATGGGGATAAAAGATAAGAATTAAATTATTTATGTATGAGGAAAAAAAATAAACACAGAAGTAAAAAAAACAAAAGAGAGAAGGGGGTTAGGGAGTGTAGTAAAAAAGTGGTTATAAGTACACTTTTTTTTTATTGTTGTAAAAAGAAAATAATCCTCTCATCAATTGGCGATAACACCTGTTTTGTTGTTGTTTCTCATATAATTGTTGTTGTATATTCCAATGAAATGCGATTTAACAATTAAATATAAATTTCATGTTTACTTACGTATGTAAGTAAACATGAAATTTAAAGAAGAGTGGGTGTTTGTTTGTGTGTATCTTCTAATATTAATAGCCTGTCTATCGGTTTACTAGATTATAGTAGCTATCTACTTGTCGACTAGATTCTAGCAATACGATTTGAAATTTTAGATTGCCTCAAAATTAGGTATATAAAATATTCAATATTTCAATAATCAATGGAAAAATTTATAGAGAAAAATGACTAAAGATAGTAAGTAAAGATGGTTAGCAGAAAGTTAAAATTGGAAAAACAAAAAAATCCAAAATATTATTGCAACTTTTTCTTTGTTTTTTTTTTTTTGGAAAATTTTCCAACATCCAAATTTTCAATAAGTATAAATTTGAAGAAAGAAAACGAATGAAAAACATTTTAATATCATAAAATAATAATAATTTTTTCCATTTTATTTATTTCACATAAAAAATAAAAAGACAAAAATTTCAAGGGGTGGCCAGGCGGTGGTACAGATTCACAATAATAAGCTTATCGATGAATTTTCATTCTTTATAATAAAATAACGTTAAAACAAATGGAAAATATATGGAAAAAAACACAAAATCTGAGTTCTGAGAGAACGAGAGAAAAAAAGAAAATTGTAAAAATATCTTAATTGTTTGATAAAATGTAAATAAGAAAATGTACTATAAGGGAAAAAAAAACATTGTCTCTGTATTATTTTGTATATTATTTATACATTTCTCCATTCACCATTCACCATATACTTATCCATCCAATATCCCCAGCTAAATCTCTCTCGTTTATTGTGTACAGAAAACAGAACTAAAACTTAACTGTATCAACAAGAACAACAACAAAAACAAAAATAGAAAAACAATAATAAGAACAACAACAACAACAACAATAATAATAATAATAATAATAATAGCAACAAAAACAACATATAAACTATATACTATAAATATGGTTCAGAAAACCTGAAACTTTAAGTTGCGGAAAAATTATTAACGCTTCGTTTGTTCTTTCAAATTTTCTTTTTCTTCTTCTTTTTTTCTTTTTTTTTTCTTTTTTTCAAGGGTGCCTCCCTCTTCTTTCATTTTTTTTTTATTTATTCTGTCTCTCTTTTTCTTCAATTCAATTTTCTCTCTTTCTCTCTATCTTAAAAAAATATGCAGAAGAGAGACACGAACGCATAGATTCTAATGTTCATTTTTAAATTTTAATTTGTTTATATTTTATTCACGTTAAATTATTTTTTTTTTAACTCTTCTTCATTTAATTACTTTAAAATTGTTCTATCCCTCTCTATCCCTCTTATTAGAATTATTATTTTTTCTTCAATGTAAACATAATTTATGTTTCATTTTCTTTATCGTTTTTCTATTAGGAAATTATGAAAATCAAAGATAATATCAAAAAGTGAAAATTTAAAATTTATTCTAAACAATTTTCGACTAATGGTACAAACAGTGTCATCATACAAATTTCAGTAAAATTGAACAATTTGCCTAAATGTCAAATAATATCCTATATGCATAAATGTAGCGTTAAAAGCTAACCCAACCTCTCGGGCATTATTATGTACTTAGAACTTCACTTCTAATACTTTGTAATCGGATTTGTAGTAATACAGTTGTGGATAATTTTCAATTTTAAGTAAACATTTTAATTCATTCCTTCATTTGAACGAAGTTAAGAAAACAAAATTCTTACAGAATTATAATCAGAATCCGTCTTTGAACACAAAAAAAAAAAGAAGAAAAACAAAAAAAAAAAAAAACAGAAAGAAAGAAAAAAAAATCTGACGCTTCCTTTCTTTGTATTTTATATGCAAGAAATCTTTCCCTCTTAAAGAGGAAAAATCTGGGTATGTGTGTTGTGTTGAATCAGAGGAATGGTTGGTTGGGTTCATTGGTTGGTTGGTTGGCTCGTTGAATTGCGTATTGGGTTTGATTTTTCTTCCTCTCCTTCGCTATTTTTTTTTTTTGTGTTTGTATTTTCTTCTTTTTATTTTTTTCCTATTTTTCATTTTTTCTTTTTCTTCTTTTCATAAAATATATAAAATAAAGAAGAAGGAAAAAATAAAAGGATGACAATGTAGGTGAGATTGTTGTTGTATGGATAAGGAACGAAGGTATATATGAAGTTTATATAGGAAGAAGGGTGAAGAGTGGATGATGATGATTATGCAAGGAAAAATTGAAAGAGTTTGAGTTGAATTTTTTGACTATATACAATTTTACTGATTTTACGTATTTTACCATTTTTTTCTTTCTTCCTCTTCTTCTTCTTCTTCTTCTTCTTCTTCTTTTTCTTTATATATTTTTTTTTTTTTTTGTTTTAATTTTTTCATTCTTTTATTTTTGGTGTACATAACGAATAACGACGGAATGGAAATAGAAAAATAAAATATATATATAAATATAGAAAAAGAGAAACGTTAAAAGCGAAGGGATCGAAGAAAATGGAAGGGAACAAGGGAGGAATGAGCAAAAAAAAATAGAAAGAAAAATTTATATATTTTTATACCGTCTAAAACAACACTGAAAATATATTACAATTGATGCAAAAGATATCGTTAGATTTAGATCTGGGTATGTAGAACGAAACGTCGTATATATATATATATATTTTATTCGTATATAATATATTTCTAGTGAAAGTGAAATGGATTTTGATGTTAAATAAGAATAATAATAAAAGTCATAAAAAAAAGAAAAAAAAATAGAAAGAAAGAAGAAAGACAATAAGAAAAGAAAAGAAAGGGAAAGATAAACGGTATGATGAAGAGAGAATGAACATTTTGTTGTTATAATTTATATTTAATAATCTCATATATTACGGAATGAAAAACGGATATAATGGAAATTAGAGAAAATTAATTTTCATTAAAATTCATTGAAAAATCTTGTGAGAAAAAAACCTAATTGATTTTTGTGACCCGTACGTTATCTATGAACTTTATTTTTTGCTGAAAAGTGATAAAATGACAATAAATGATAAAAAAAAAATGGATAACAAAATTCTCATACGACACAACAAATCGTGAAATAATTATATACATTTAATTGAATTGAATTGAATTGAAATAAAATGAAATGTCATTGAAGTGTACAATTTTTGGTAACTAAACAAGAAAAATAAAAAGGTAGTCGTAGTTTATACGCCTTACTCACAATTTAATGAAATGTTTAACTGGAATCATTTTCAATTTTCTCTTTCTTTTTTTTTTTTTTCCTTTTTCCTTTCTTTTTTTTTTTTTTTTGTTATTTGTGGGAAAAAGGGAGTACAATAAAATACTATACAAATTGTAATAAATATAGAAATTCATCCCCCAGATATAAAAATCTTTCAGACATGTAGAGAGCAACACAGCCAACAACAAAACAGCAAAAAAAAATCGAAAACCATTTTTTTAATTCTTAAATATTAAAAATTCATCAACCAAACATAAAAAAAAAAAAAAAGTAGAAGAAAAAAACAGCAGCAAGCAATTTCAGGAAAAAAAAAAGATTCAAACAACAATCAGAGAAAAAAAAATTTATAGGGACTTAACGTGTAATTTAACGATTTCCTCCTGCTGTGATTGTATTCCTTTTTTTTTTTTTTTTCGTTTTTTATTTTATTTTATTTTTTTTTTTTTTTGCGCATAGAAAGGAAAAAAAAAAAGGGAAATCGTACTCACGTGGCACGTCACCAAAATTGCCGAATATCAATTCCTTTTCAGTTATTATTTTATTCTTTTCTTTATTTTATATTTTACTGATGTATTTTTTTTTTTTTTTTGCCTATTATTCTCTCCCTGTCTAACCCTCTCATCTGAATTTTTAAACAATTTCCATTTGGACGTGTAATATATTTATTATATAGAACGAAAATATGAACAATAAATAAAAATGAAAATGTTAAGTGAAAAAAAAAAAAAAAAAAATAACAGAAAATGTTGGAATTGGAAATTCAATAAAAAAAGGCAAAAAAAAAAAAAAAAAAGAAGTTAAAACGGAGAAGGAAAAAAAAAAATGATAATTATATAATGCACGTGACCCATATAATCTATAATCCAACCTTCTCTCCACCCTAAATGTAATATTTATTGGTGCGCGATTGACCGTCACGAAACTTTTATGTGAATTTTTCTTCTTTGCTTTTTTTTGCTTAGTGCTCGACCGCGCATATGTGAGGTCGTGTATTTAGGAAAACGAAGAAGATATTTTTGTATTTTGATTTTGTTTTTTTTTAGTTGTGTTATGTGAAAAAAATACAAAAACAAATAGAAAGTAGTAAGAACCAAACAAGAAACATTTAATATTACATTTCTCTTCGTTACGAATTATTTTTTTTCACCCTTCACAATTTTACCCAAAAACATCGGACATTTAAACATTTCAACAAATTTTTCTTATCGTCTTTATTATATTACAATAATTGTATAGTTTCTCTCTCTTTCTCTCCCCATCCCCCCCTCCCATATATATGAATTTAAATAAAAAAAAAACTCTCCGTAACGGACATTAAACGCACGATCAATTGTGTATAGTTTTTCCTCTTCCTCTGACTCTGACTCTTATCACCAACCACTCCTAAATATTTTTATACATAAAATAGTTTCACTTTCTTCTTCACTTTTATTTTTGTTTTATTCTATTTCCTTTCTTTCGTTTTTCCTCTTTTCCATTTTTTTTTCTTTTAGTTTTTCTTCTTGTTTTTTTTTTTAGTGATTTTGACCCTAATTTTATATTTGAACCTTTTTCACTTTTTTTTTTCCTTCTTCTTATTTCTATTTTCTAAATATATTTGTTAGAAGTCTTCCTTTCATTTTCCTTAAGAAGAAGACGTAAAGGGAAAAGAAGTTAAAAGAAAATAAAATATAAAGAAAGAATGAAAAAAAAAAAAGAAATACATAAGAAGAAATTTCCCTTTCTTAATCTCCCACTCACTTTTCTCGAATGAAAATAAAAAAAGAAAGAAAAAACCATCTAAAAATCTTAAATAGAAAATTTTCTCATACTCTTTGTGTGCGTTCACTTTCTTCGTATACCCTGCCGCCACATTTTACCATCACAATTCATCTTTCAATATATAACAAGAGATGATTTCCGTACCGATTGTTGGAATGATGATGATGATCATCATCATCATCATCATCTATACGTTGTGAAAAAAAAAAATTAGAAAAAAAGAAAACGGAAAAATAAAAAAATTTAAGAGAAAGAAAGAGAGAAAAGAAAAGAAAAAAAAAAGGGATCGAAAAATGGTCGAGAAAATTGATGTTGTTGTTGTTGTTCTTGGGGTTATATTAAAGTTTTTCTGGGATATGGTTATAGAAGGTGGAATTGAAAGAATGAGTAAACAGTGAAAGTAGGGGAATGGATAAAGAATGAGAGGATGAATAGAATGGGAAGACAAATAGAAAATGGTTGATGGTATGGTAAAATGTTTAAAATAAAAAAAGAAAAAAAGAAAAATTTAAAGAGATAAAAAAAGAAAAGAGGAAAAACAAAAAATCATGAACTCAAGAGAAAAAGAGAAAAATCGACGGACGACAATTTTATTTATTTGTTTTTGTTTTTGTTTTTAAGGATACTTTTTTTTTTTCTTGTCCCTTATTTTATTATAAATAAATCGTAGACATACAGAAGAAGAAGAAGAAGAAGTAGAACGAGAAGAAGAAAGAAACAAAAAAAAAAACCAAATAAAATTCAAGGGACGATTGGACACAGAGAATGTTTTTTATTGGACGGAAATTTTCTTATTTTTTTTTTTCTCTGTTTTTATTTTTCATTAAATTACCCCCTCTAACGTTTCACTACATTTTCATCTGTAATTTTTTCTGCTATTCAATTCCGAGAAACAAGAAATAAAAAAAAAATCTATACATTTTTCAATTTTTCTGTTATTTGATAACGAAACTTGAATAATTCTTTACAAAAAATTAATAAACAACAATTACTTGATTAAATTATTTCCCGTAACTAAAATATTGACCAAAGTTCTCATCATACACAAAGTCAAAGGTTTAGCTATTAGCTTTGTATGGTCGGTTTTTGGAGAGGGTCAGTAAAAGTTTTAAATGGAAAGTACTTTTACTTTTTCTACATATGATTTTCATTCAATTATTTGCGACTACTAACCAGATCTGTGCTAATGGGCAGCTCCATTCAGACTTACGTCAAACACTTCATCACATACCATACATTGTTGTTATTTACTAGATTTGTATTCAGATCTGCTAAATACATTACATAATTGATCTTAGTTTAACTTTTATCTCAATTCATATTTTATCTCCCTCACAAATCCGATTATTGTTAAAACTATCAAATAATTACGATTAAAATTCAATAAAAAGCAAAAATAAAAAATTTAAATTTAAAGTAAGAAATCAAACTTCTTTGTTGGTTGAAAAAACAACAACAAACTAATAATTATTTATTCAACACAAAGAAAAAAGGACAATTATCAAGGGCAATGTTTATAGACGACTCTTAATTAGACAGTGTAAAATCTGTTTAAAAATAAAGACGTTTTGGAACTCATACCGCGCACATATACTCTTGTTCTCCTTCTTTCTCTTTCTCTCTGTCGGTTTCGTTTTATTTTTTGTGTTTTCTTTTTTTTTATTAAAATATGAAAATTGAATAATTGAAAGAAGAAAAAAAAAAGACAAAGTATTTTAGGTTGGGTGACCAGCCAGCTGGTGTTAAAAAAGTAAAGAAGAAAAGTATAAAAGAAAATACTTCTTTTTTCTTTTATAGAAAAAAGAAAAAGCTTTATTCAAGTGAAAGAAAAAAAAAGAGAGAGAGAAAGAAAGAAGCAAAAAAAAACAGTGAAAAAATATTTTCCCTTTTTTCCACTTTTCTTTTTCTCTTTGAATATTTGTTAAAAAAAAAACCGATGAAGTGTAAAAAAAGGGAAAAAGAGATTTTTCTTCTTTTTATTCTTAAAAAATAAATAATTTTTTTTCCTTCTGTCCGTCTCTTCAGATTTCCTTTTTTTCTTTTTGCATTTTCCAAGAAAAATAAAATTTTATATCACATCCGTTACCATGTGAAAATGTCCAAAAAGAAGTAAAAAAAACAAAAAATAGAAAATCAAAAATTAGATCGTTACATCAACTGACTCTTCCTTTCTCTATCTCACTCTCTCACTCTATCAGTGGGTCAATTCTTTCTCATTCTTTTAATCTGAATTTGGAATTATTTTCTGATTTAAATCCAAAAAAAAAAAAAAATATTCCAATAAGAAGCGAGAAAAAGAAAAATTGTTTGACCTAAATATTTCTCAAAAACCACAATCAACTTTTCTTATAACCATTTTTTTTTTTTTGGTTTAAGTTTTTTTTCCTTATTTCTGTATTACTGCATTTCTGAATCATTCAGCACCGACAACAAAAATAACAGCAACAGAAACAAAAAAAAAACACACAAATATTTATTTTGTGATAAAAATAAAAAAAAAAACTGGAAAAATTAAAATTATTAAAAAGACAACAATAATTAACCTCTCTGGTTTCTAAGTGTGTGTGTGTGTGTGTGTATTTAATTGTTACTACTATGCTCCACTATACAGATACCTCTCTATTACTACTACGCTACTAGCAATTCACAAAAAGGAATTCTTTAACGTTTATAATTTTTTTTATATTTTATGGATGCACCCCATTTATTTATTTCTTTTATAAATACATTTTCACTGTTATTCTCTTTTTCCATTCGTATTCCCTTTCTTCTTCTTCTTCTTCTTCATTTTTCTTCAAACATAATAATATATAAATACATTCTAAATCAAGAGTTGTTCATTACAGTTGTTTAGTCATTGTCACCAATCATTTATATATTCTTTTTTTTTTCTTCTTCCTCTTCTATTTTATTTTTTTTTTTCGGGAAAAGTTTATAGAAAGAAAAAAAAACAAAAAAGATTTGTCCCCTTTCCTCTATTGTGCCCCCACCCCATTGCTCTCTTTTATATATATACATTTTCATTCTTTTATATGCCTTTACAGATTTTTCTTCTTTCGTTTAGATTTTTTATTCTTTTCTTTTCTTTTTCTCTTCTCTCTTCACTTCTATCTGTTTGATTAATAAGAAAAAAATGGAAAAATGGAGAAAAAGAAGAAGAAAAAAAAAATATGAAGAAAAATTTTCTGTTTTTTTTTTTTTTTTTATAAAATAATAATTGTGCGTGAGGGGATTGAGTGGTGGAGAAGAAGATGGTGAATAGAATTTTAGTTAAATGGATGATTAGGGTTGGGCGATAGGAATAGAAATAATTTAAGAAAGTGAGGTAGGTGGTAAGTGTTTGTTGGTGTGAAAAATGTAACGTGGTAGTTGTGTTAAATATATTTGAAAAATTAGTTGTATTTTTTTTTTTTTTTTGTATGAAAAATGGAATAAAAAAAATGACAACAACAATTGCAGTTATAAGAACAGAAAAAAATAGGGAAATAGTAAATTAAGGGGATAAGAGGAGGGAAATACTGAATAATTTCAGAAGAAAAGTAATAAAAAAAAATTATAAGGAACAAAATTAAGTGAAATAAATTAATAATCAGAAAAAAAAGGGAAACAGAAAAATAGAAAATGTGAATAAAATTTGTTTTTTTTTTGTTGTTGTTTGTGTGATGACCGCGAATAATTATTTATTTTTTCCATCAAATATTTTTACCATAAATTATTGTGACTATGTGTGTGTGTGTACATTTAATTTATATTTTTATACATATATACATATGCAAATGTATGTGTGTGTGTGTGTGTATAATTCTAACTAAAAATTACAGCCAAACAGACAAGCCTATGTGTAGTATATAGAGAGGGTTGATCAAAATTTGAGGGGTTTTATAGTGTCTTCAATGGTTAAGGTTAGTAATGTAGAATTTATATTGTATAGAAAGTGGCAGCAGGAGGACAAAAAAAAACACAACAACAAAATATATATAAATCTATACACACAAACAGAATACTATAAAGGAAAATGGAAAAATCTGGGTGAATAAATTACATTTAATATAATACAAAAAAAAAAAAAAAATAACGAAAAACCGATCATTTGGTGACACCATTTTATTTTTCTTTTGTGTAAATAAATATAAATCTAAGATACGAATATATCAGTATATATGCGGTTTACAGCCACACCAAAATTCACACATACACACACACATATATGTACATCAACAAATACATATATATGCATTAAATAATATATAAAAGAGAAACCGAAAACTCAATCATTCAACATCCTTTATAGGTTCTGTGTAAACGAAAATAAAAAAAAAAACGAAAGATAAAAGAAGAAGAAAAAAAATGTTAAGGATGTAACAACAATAAAGACGATAATAAATCCTAACCAATTTTCCAATCACATGGGGAACGGAAAATTCCTTAAGAATAACTTATGTAATATTTATCACACAGAATATACATACACAACACACACACACACATTTCGTCTTACCTAAATTTCATAAAATTTAAATTTCATTAATTTTTTCATCATTAGAGAAATAGCAAAAATAAAATAAAGAAATTTTTCTTTCAAGTAAATTGGAAACTAAATAATTAATGAATATAGAAAAATTTTGGTCGCACATTTTTACCCAGCGTAAATATTGAGTTTCATGAAAATTCAATAAATTTCTATTTTTCTGTATATCTGTACTCAGTACTGAACTTACTTCATTTTTTGTTTCTGTAAAATGAAAAGGTCGTTTATGGAGAGCAAGAAATTGAAATTAAATTTGACTAGAAAACAAATGATAATGAAAAATCCAATAACAACAACAATCAAAAATGAATAAAATTGGAAATCGTTTTAAGTTTTTTCCTCTTTCACTTTTATTTTTCATTTTCTTGCCTTATTTTCTTTTATGTAATTTCTTATGTATACAGTTTTCCTCATTTTTTTTCTTTTGTTCCTTTCTGAATATATAAACGAAACGAAAATTCGTTATTTAAAAGAGATAAAACGAAATAGTATAAGAGAGTAAAAAAGAGAGATATAGAAAGAGAAAGAGAGTAAAAATAATAATATCTCTCATAGAAAATAAAAATCAAATAGAATTTAAGTGATTTTAAGATGTTGAATTGTCGCATCCATTTCTCGCACCTCTTCAAATAATATACTGTGAACAATTCAGTATTTTCACCATTCATCTTTACACCAACCAACCATCATTCTCCCTCCAATCTCTCTAAATATAACCCACTGCATTTATTTATAACCCAATCCTTATACTCTGTAATTTTTTTTTTATTCCTTTAACTTTTGTAGCCAACATTTTTTTCCCTTTCAATTTCCCTTTTCTTAGACCGAACATTTTTTCTCTGTTTCTTTTCCACTTTTATTTCTTTCCTTTTCTTAGTACTTTTTTTTTTGTTGTCCCTTTAATACCTTTGTGATTGTATGTTCCCCTTATTTTTTTTTCTCATCTTCTCCTCTTTTCAACATCTTTTTTTCTTTTTTTTTTTCGTACGTTCATTTTTTTTTTCTATTCTTCTTATACTTTTGCTTCTTTTCTTTTGGTATAGGTGTGTTGTGTAATGAGGTGAGATAAGAAGGATGATGTGATGTGATGTGCGATATTTATAGAGGAGAGAAACACGATTATAATTCAGCTTCTATAAAAAGAAGAAGAAGAAGAAGCAGAAGAAGGAGAAGAAAAAGAAGCAACAAAAATATAGAAGAACGAATAAAAATTATGTTTGTTGGCTACCTCGATTAACCGTGTTCTCATGTTTTCTGCCGTTTTTTTTATTTATTAATGATCATTGTTCTGTTAGTAATTTCTCATTGAATAAACCTAATAAATCTAAATTTTTGTTCGTAAAATAAAAAAAAACTAAATATCATAGTATGGAGGAACTAAAGAATCTGTAAAATCAATTAACTAAATGAAAATTTGTAGATTTTATATTAAAATTAATTTTCTCAATTAAATTTGATGTCAAAAAAGAAACCTATTTCATTGTACGCTATCATATTATGCCCACACAATAATATTCTTTTATTTACGTTTGATATCCAATGTCTACATTGGACTATTATTAAATGTATAAAGATAAATAAAAAATAATATAATTATAGAAATATAGGTACTTACACTTGGTATATTATCATTAGTACAAACGCCATCTTGTAATAATCGATCTCTAATTTCCCATGCAAATATACTAGGGCATTCACGTTTATAATGTGATATTTTACTAACAACTTCAGCTGTTGCAACACGAGGTTTTGAACCACCAATTGCACGTGGACGTATACTACCAGTCTCATAATATCTAGAATTTATGAATTATTTATTTAGTATATTTATTATCGGTTAAAAACACAATTTATTCTTTAATGTGATTAAAAGATTTGAGAATCCATTAAATTTGATTTATTTTCATTTAATTTACTTCATTTGATTATCAATACATTCTTTAACATTTTTAATTCATCTTAAATTTACTTAGATTCACAATCGTCCCTATTTGGAAATACACAAATATTACTAACTTGGAGGAAAATTGTGTACATAGTAAATTGTTATGTTAAAAAATTTCTTTACAGTTTAAGACTTTAATTAAAAAAAATTATAAATTAATTACCTTCCAAGTATTTTGCTAACACAACCATTAGATACTTGTAATATACGTGATATATCACAGGGACGTGCACCAGAATGTGCTAATTCAACAATTTTTTGCCTTGTTGAATCTGGTAATGGACGTCCACCAACAAATACACCACCCAATTGATTAACACCACTGTGACCTGTAATTAATAAATTAATTATTATTAATTAATTAGCACTAATAAAATTACAACAATTATGAGATTAATTTCGTATTTTTTATTGAACAAAATAAACTTTTTTTTAAATGGAAAAAAATCAAAAAAATGTCTATAGGATTACACATTTTAGTTCTAATCTTTAAGTAACAATATAATAATGGATTCTATCAGAAATAAATATGTGAAATATTTTTAATAAATAAATTTCAATTGTTATAAGTGCATTTATATTATCATAGTTATTTATGTGTGATAATATTGAATAGATTATTTTATTATATTGATTTATTTTAATTATAATTTATATCGAATTTTGATATTGACAATTAAAACGATGAAATAAAATTTATTAATTACAGATAAATTCATAAATTTATATAATCTGAATAATAATATATAAAATAATAAATATAATGGTAAATTCCTTATCGTTATATGAATATAAATTAAATCATGTAAACGAATATTTATTGATTAAATTAATTTCATAAATAAATTTCTGAATAATAAAAACGATATACAAAAATGTTATAGTTTTTTTGTTTGTTTTGTTTTTACAATTGAATGAGAAATAATAATAATGTTACATCGCTTTAAATATGATTTGGGTATTTAATAATAGAAGTGAATTGACTTGTTTATAAATTGTTTAAAGGACGCACGGAATCAACTATTAACTGGTAATGTTGTAAGAGTGAAGGGAACTAATTGTCAGTTATTCTCACTTTTTCTTTATAATTAACAGATTGCCAATCGTTAACTCAATTACTAAATTTTTATATAAATAAGTACTTTGATACATAAATTATGTTAGTTGAGTTTCCAAAATGAGTGAGATAAATAAAAATTGAACAAAATACATATTTTTCAGTTTTCAATTCCAACTTAACATAATTGTACAGATTTAGTCATAAATTGGTAAAAAAAAAAAAAAAACAGAGAAAGAAAATAAAATCAAATGCAATTATCGTATACATAAAATATTTGGATTTTTTTTTTCAAAGGTAAAAAATCAACATTATCATGATCATAATTTAATACCCGTCGGGACTATATTCTAAAAGGTCGGTAAAATATCTAATAAATATTTATATACAAAGAAAAAAAATCTACCTAATTCTATCTTCTGTTTTCTATATATTTTTTTTTTCTTTCCTTCTTTTTTTTTTTCTAAATACAAGAACAAGGATTAGGAATAGATTAATTTGATCTTCTCTCATTTTCAAATATTTAAAAGTATAAAAACGGAATATAATGTATAGATCTATATAGGTAGTAACAACTATAATAAACATCTTATAATCCTATATACAATTATAACAACAACAACAACAATAATAATAATAATAATAATAATAATAATAATAGTAACAACAACAATAATAATGACAACAACAAAAAGTATAAAGAAAAATAAGAATGAAATTGTGGAAAAATATGTATAATTATAGAAGTGCATAATATACCTACATACATTGTGTAAATACAGTGCACACACACACACACACATACATACACACATTCATGTATATAATACTAAATAATTTTTCCAGATGTTCATTCGGGTCAATATTCTTTATTATTCATATTTTATGTAAAATTTAAGATTTTCAAAATTTTACAAAAAAAAAAAAGAAAAGAAAAAAAAAAATTTGGAACAAAATCTCTAATGTCCGGTCCGGAATCGTTTTTATTGATTTTGATAGAAAATTGATTTGTGAATTTTATTGTTAAAAAAAAAAAATGTGTAAAAAAAAATAAAAATATGAAACGATTGAACCATAACATTTTTTACACAAGTAAACAGAAAAGACAGAAAACACGAATATAAAAAGAAAATATTTTGTGGGAAAATTCTAAATGAATTCATATGTTTTTCCTTGCTTACTAAATTTTTTGTATAATTATTTTCAAATGATTCTCACGAATAATTCATTGTATCTTACATGCTCGTACATAAATTGTATATCTTAAATATTAGACGAATCTAATTTAGATGTATTGTAGTGTAATTCGTCTAACGTACAGATCTTGACCATTTTCAAGTAACAAAAAAAATGATAAAATTTGCCGATTAAATAAAAATTTTCAATATTAAAAAATGAATTTTTCATTTTGGTGCTTTTTACAAATACAAAATTAAAGTCGAAAAGAAAACTGAAAATTAATTATAAGAGAGGAAGTAAGTAAATGAAACAGAAAGAAATATAAATATGGAAGGGGAAAAAAAAAACAAAAATAAACAAATAAAAACAAAATTAATATTTTATTTACCGGGAATATATCTGGAATCAAAATCTGGTATCTCTCCTAATGACTTCATTCCCGTTTGTTTATGATTTTTGCTATCATCATATCTGTCACGGGGTGTATCACACCAAAACACTAGAAAAATATTAAATAAAATAAATAAATAAAATTGTGTCAAAAGAATAAAAATAAAAATATGAAGAAAAAAAAAATTATAAGAACAAAAAAAAGAAAAAAATAAGAAACAAAATTAAACTAAAGAAGAAAATCATAATTTATTGGAATAAACAAAAATGTTGTTTAATTTTTGATTTTTACAATTTTTGTTTATCTCAACATTTTCTCAACCAAGAAACTGATGCCGATTATCAATTATTCAACTATTACAAACCAAACACAATTGATTGAATAAAAATGTTCAAATAACCCCCGTTGGTAGACGGTAGAACTTTTGACCGAATATCAAAGTCATACAGAGATTTTTTTTTACTTACGACCCACAATGAACGTAAAATTATAAAATAAAAAACTAAATTAAAAAAAAAATTAACTTAAACGCAGAAAAATAAAAAATGGAAAAATTGTTGAATTAAATTCAAAATAAATAAATGAAAATTGTTCTAATTAAAAATCTTAATATATTTAATGAAAGAAAGAAACAATCCTATAAATGTCTGTTTGTATCTAAAGACAAAGAATAAAAAAAAAAACAAAATATTTCTCATTGAAACACAAAATGCAATAAAAACAAAGAAAAATCATCAAATCAAATCAAATTTTATTTTCTTTCGTACAAATTTTCTTCATATTATATTTTTCATTATCTTTAACAGTATATAAAACTTAAAGAGATCAAGTGAGAAAGTATGATAAAGTGATGGTGGGGGTGGAACCATGGTGAATAATAAAGAAAAAAAAATAGATATTTTTCTTAGTATCTGTTAAACGATTGTATACGATGACGACAAAGGGGTTAAAATCTAATGAAGAATTTTTTGGGTGGATGGTTATAAATTTTTTGGATAATTTAAAAGAAAAGAGAAAAAAAAAGGGTAAATATTTTCATAGAAAAAGAAAGGGATAGAGAGAGAGAGAGAGAGAGAGAGAGAGAGAGAGAGAGAGTCAGTGAAAGACAGATAGATATTTATATAATAAAATATTGTGTCTGTTGATTAACAAAATAATAATTAAAGCCAACAAACTCTGTTTATAGAATCAAATATAGTTAACATAAAGAATGCTTAAAGAAAAAAAAGTAAATGACACAAAATGAATTTGTAAAAGGGATGAAGAGTATGGGAATCGTTTTGTTGTTGTTATTAATAATTATTGTTGTTGTTGTTGTTGTTGTTGTTGTTATTGTTTTTGTAATCAAAAATAGAAGAGAAAATTACGTGAGTGAAAAATGTTGATAATGTTGATGATGTTGATTATGATTGGTATAGGTGTTCAAGGGTGTATGTGTGTGTATATGTAAATTATATAATTACAGGTATACCATCAATAATTACACACATCAATAAAATTATTTAATAGAAGAAAATTGTTTAAATAAAAAATATATCAATACGTACAGATGAATATAAAATTCAGTTTTAAAAAAAAAAACATCATTAATGAGAATAATATTTTACAATTTAATTTCAAATTTTGATTTGATAAAAAATTTAATGTATATAGAAATATTAATGAACGTTAAATTTTTTTCTTTTTTAATTAAATTAATTACAATATTCACTTTATCTGTATATTCTAATTATTCGTATAGAAAATAAATTATTAATTACAAAAAAAAAAATAATAATAATACAAAAAACATTGATTTTTTTCTATTGATTTGATTTAAAAGAAATTTCAATTCTGATTAAAACAGAGGAGTAAAGAATATAATAGAATAATTTATGGTTCGTTTACATGTTTATAAACGTAAATGAATTTTTTTTTTACTATACGTTTATGCAAATACTTCAATTAAATTTGTTAATTTTCATTTTATACACATAAAATATATTAAAATCGAAAATCTTTCTAAACTCTGATCATAATTAATATTCCAAAGAATAAAAATAGACAAATTGTATTTTTTTATTTTTATTTTTGAGGGGGGAATAACACGATGTAATATAGGAAAATTGGAAAAAATTTCTTAAATATTAAATAGAGATAGTATAGAGATAGTATATGACGTCACATATTATATTGATGACAAAAATGATAAAATAGAATGAAAAAAAAAAATGTGTAAGAAAATTATCACGTAAATATAAAAACATAACTAAAATTAAAACTAAAAACAAAAGCAAAAAAAAAAACATTAATAAAACAATTGTTAAAAAGAGTGTAAAAAGGGGATAAAAGGGAAAACGATGGGTCGATGGGTGAGGGGTGTTGGGGAATGAAAATAGAGAAGGTGGTGAGTCATGGTATGTATGTATTAATATTTATTATAAAAGAAAAAAAAAAAAAAACAGAAACAAAAAAAATAAAGATAAAAGGAATGAAGGAATGAAGGAGAGAAGAGAAATACTGAGACGAAAAAAATGAAGGGGGTATAAATAGTTGAAGCGTTAACTAATCAATGTTGACATTTTCGTTGAATGCCACACTGAATTATTCGGTTGATTGGCCACTTCTCTGTCACAATTTTTTTTTTTTTTTTCTTTCTGTTTTTCTTCTTCTTTTTATTTGTTTTTTTTTCTCTCTTTCTATCCTCTTATTCTTCTCTATTTATATACATTTTATAGTTCAGTTTAGTTTATTCTTTCATTTCTTTTTATTATTGTATTTTTATCATCTTTTTTCTCTTCTCTGCCTTTACTTTTTATTCTTCTTCATTCGTTTCGTCATTGATCAAATTTTTATTGTTGTTGTTAGTTTATTTATTCTCTTCTATTTTCGTCTCATATTGTCTATATGTGTAGATAATACAACAACAATTTTCTTTATTAATTTTCTCACTTTTCCTTTAAGAATTTTTGTTGTTATTATTTTCTCCTTAATTCTTTGAAACCACAAATTAAAAACAAAAACAATAATTACAAGAACAAAAGCAAATATAACATCATTGGTCAATGTTTGACCTTTACAGAGAAACAGAAAGAAAATTGATAATGACTAAAGAAGGACAACGCACTTTCCTCCAATTTTTAAATTTAGAAAGAAAAAAGAGAGTTAAATGCTTTGTCTTCTTTTGAACTTTTCTAATAAACGCAATTACTTTTTTTTCTTTTGGCTGCTTAATTTTGTTCTTACATTTTTCACGTCAGTTAAATATTTAAAGTTGGAAATAAAAAGAAAAAATCACTCGTACATTTTCTCTTTAATTTTCTAATTGTCTATGGAAATTATAAATTTTCTTGTATTAAATCTGATCAGATTTTTTTTTTGTTGTTTCCACAAAAATTAAATAAAATAAATTTGAAAATTTTTAATTTATGGGAAAACTGAAAAAAAATTCAAAAACATAAAAATACATTTTCCATTTTAGAAATAAAAAAAAAAAATCATTGTCAAAATCAGAGCAACTAAAAGAAAAAAAAACCGAAATTGTTTTCTGAAAGAAAAACGTATATCAAGCAAGCTCAACCAGCCGCAGACCCCAACCCCCCCCCCCCCCCCCACCCCCCTCATCTATTATCAACCCTACGTATCAACATTCAAATATTTAAATCATTTTAATCACGCATAACGTTTACATGACCTTGGCAAAAAAAAAAAAAAATAAACAAACAAGAAAATCTAGCAGACTTTTCTATTTAATTTATATTCCCCCTTTTTTTTTCTTCTCTCTAACGATTTTCCTTGATTTGTTTTTTTCTTCTGTTTTACTTTTTATAAATTTCTCTAGAAAATATTTGCATAAAAATAATCTGACAATTCTGACTAAAATTCTAAACTGAACAAAAAAAAAAAAGAAAGAAATTTTCTTTAATTTCTTTTTTATGAGAAAATGGAAAATAATTATGAAAAATTTACGAGGGAAAAATGAAATGAAATTTATTTCTGAGAATTTAACAAATAATGTGAAATTAAAATAATGAATAAATGTGGTCAAAAAAAAAACCATAGGAAAATGTGCGGTGAACAAATGTGGTCAGCTGTATGGGGCCAGAGACAATAATTTAAATATTTAAATTTATTGAATAAAATTCATTAAATTATCTTTTAAGATGTAATTGAAATGAATAATTGGAAAATATTACGATAATGAGATTATGACAAATTTTGATGCTTTTAATTTTGTACTGTAAAAATATTGCATCAATCAAAAGATTACAAATTGTTATTTCATAAATTGTATATTTTGTCAATTGTATTTTATAGACGTGAAGACCTCCCAAAATTAAAATGGAGAACCGAAAAGTTTTATTATTTTATATTATTTGACAACAAACCCAACAACAACTACAATAAAATTCAAAATAAAAAAATAACAACAAATAAGAACAACAACAATTTTTTTTTTAAATTTTGTCTTATTTATTTTTTTTTCATGTGTTCCTCTCTCTCTCTCTCTCTCACGCCTTTAGAGTTTATCAAATCAATCAATCTTTAACTAGATTATTAGATTTATTTATTTATTGTTGAATTATTTTGGTTGAAGATGATGAAAGGAAGTTATGTGTGCGGCATTCCTTTTATTTTTCTTCTTCTTTTTCTCTTTTTTTTTTTATTGTTTGTGTAAAATAGAAAATGTAAAGTTCTAGTTTTTTCTATAGTTTGTTAAATGACGTATAGATAATTATTTACATATTTTTATTATGAATTTTTTAACTGATTCAAGAATAAAATAATGCAATAGAATTTTTTATAGAAACATTTTGCTAAGAAAATTATTATTGACGTAATAATATTTATTATGAAGAAAATGTTTGGATTAAAGTAGTTTAAGAAAGGATGACGCAAAATCAGAAATAAATTCAACAATATTATGTCGAATGTTTTGGATAGGCGTAAGGCTACTAATTTAGTATAGTCTAAAATTAAATAGTAAGTACGTAAGTGCGTATTAGTGCATCTATAACATTTGTGTAAGGATTTTGAAAGTGCGAAAACATGGAAAGTATTTCTAAAAAAATTAGAGAATGTTGTACCCACAAAGGGGATTAGAGGGAAATACAAAAAAAAAAAAAAAACGATGTCATAAGAATCTTTAGAAATATTATATGCACATACTGTCAGCATACATATGTGGATTAATTTTGATCCAAACAAAAAAAAAAACTTAATTTATACAATAAAATTTTTTAACGCACATTATTTAAATATTTCAACATTCGTTGTGTTTCTATTATTTCTTTTGTTTTATTTTATTTTTCTTTATGTACCTACATTGTTTATGAAATACAACACCTTAATAAATATGTTTAATTTAATCAATTTGTTACTGTTGTTATTGTTGTTGTTTGTTTATTACTCTTAATTTTTATAAATTTTTTTAAAGAAACATCGTGTGCAATATTATTGTCCATATATTCCGTCTATTTAAAGTATAAAACTTTATTAAGAATAAGGTGAAATAAAGTGATTATCAAAATACAAATAAGGTAGGTACACTTACAAACACACAACACACACACACACACATAAATATAAATAAAAAAAAAAAGACAGAAAAAGAAAAAGCAAAAAAAAAAAAATGGTATTTATCCGCGAAGTCCTTTATTTCACTTTTAGTCATTGATCATAATCTTATCTGTCTGATGAGATGTCTTGTCGCTTGTCCGCATAATAAAATGTCTGTTTTTGTCTTGTCTTGTGCTTGTCTTGACATGTCTATCTGAATATTTATTTTTTTTTATTTCTTTCTTTCTCTCTATTTGTTGTATTATTTATTTTTGTTGTTATTGTTGTTATTATTATTTATTGTTGTTGTTGTTGTTGTTGTTGTTGTGTGTTGTTTTTTTTCGGCGTGTTAAAAGTAATATTATTACTTCTTCTTTGAATAAATTAATAGTAAAGTTTTTTTTCTAGTTTTGTTATTTGGTTTTTTCTTGGATTTTGTGTCATCGTCAAATAGTATATGAGGTTGGTGAGGTGAAGGAAGAGAGAGAGGTGAGTTAGTTTTTTTTTTTTTTATCTTCATCAAAATAGTTTAATAATTAATTTTTCATCTTGTCTTATTTCTGTACACACATTCGTCTGATTCTTCTTCTTTATCGTCTTCACTGGTATTTGTTGTTTTTTTTTTTTTCATTTGTCGTCTTCATGTTTTTTTATATTTTGTTGTTGGTATATATTTTTTTTTGGTTCAAATTCTTAATCTGATGATTGGGTATCTAGATTAGTTTATATCAATTTGTTTTAGTAATTTGTCAGAAATTGAATTTTCAAAAAAAAAAAAAAAAAACAAAAATTTCAACAAACAAAAAAAAAAAAAAAGGAAAAAATGAAAGAAGAAAAAAACAAACAAATAAGAATTGAATGAATGAATAAGGAGAGGAGAAAGAGAAAGAAATAAAAAAAATTGTTACATCGAAGTTTGTTTTTTTTATTTAGTTTTTCGATTCTTGAGATTTGAGATTTTTGTTTCGTTAAACTTTTGAGACTTGAAAGAGAGAGAAAAAAAAAAATTAGACATTTCTTGTTTTCTATTTTTTTTTTATTTTTTCAGACAGGATCGGGATCGTTTATTTGTGTGTGTGTTTTTTTTTTGTTAAGGTTGACTTGATCCTTTTTCTGTTATTATTATTTTTTTTCTTGTAGTTTTTTTTTTTGTTTGTCGATGATTGAATTGAAGTGGACGTAAAAAGAAGAAGAATAAAAATATGTAATGTATTTTTTTTTTCTTTTTTTCCTTTTTTTTTTTTTACTGACAGTTCTTTAAAAGACGATTAAATTTCAAACATTGTTCTTCTTCTATACTTTATATTCTGTCTTATTCGGTTTTTATTTTATTTTCTTATTCTTTAAAGAAATAAATAAATAAAAGTTATTAAATGAATAAAGAGAATTATGGTTTACTATTTTCGGTTTTTTTTTTTTAATATTGAAAAAAAAAACTCCCAGTAAAGAGTAAGAGAGGGAAGTGGGACTAAAAATAGAAGATAAAGTATTAAAATTTAATAATTGTTAAAGATTGTCGGGCATAAAGGGAATATTGGTTAATACCTTATATATTGAGAATAATAGAAGTCGGTACGTAAGATCATTACAAGGTGTCTTGTATTCTTAATAAGATTGTTGAACAAATAATAATCCCATTTTATAATTATTATATTTTTAAGTTTTTAACCAAAATGTTTTTTCTAAAATAATATATAATTCATTGTGTACGTAGTACGTAATTTGTACGTTATTTATTAAATCAAACAATTTTACAAAGAAATAGAAAACATGTACTTTAATTTGAGTGGTGGTCCGACAAGACAAATAGTGGTCCGATTAGAGATTTTAATTAAAACAGATTTTAATATATTTAACTCCATTCCTTCGATTCTATATTCTAATATAATAACTGAATCTAAAAATCTATAAATTCTTGTACCATCCGGTGTTTTCATCTGAATATCCAATAATTTTAGAGTAGATTTCATTATTTGAAAAATAAAGAGAATTTACTTAAAAAATTCTCAGAATATTGAGGTAAAATCTTTTAATCTTTATACATTATTTTTCATTAATTTTATGAAAATTTAAAGTATTTACTAAAACTAATTTTCTGAAGAGAATGTAAAATTAGAGGAAAATTTATAGGATAAATTAATTATCAATTTACTTAAATTATTCACCAAGAAACTTTCGATCAAATTCATTCATTCATTCTCACAATTAATTCTGACGCCTTAAACTCTATATATTTATCTAACGCAGTAGAAATCTATAGTGAAATTTTAGTAAATTTTAAGGATATAAAACATTATCCATTTCAGATAACAATAATTATGTCACGCAGAAAATTCATTTTCAATTTATTTTTATTTTTTTCAAATAAAATCGGATTCAATAAGGAACCGTAAAGAAACGAAACAAATTGTCTGTGTTGAATGTGATCTCTCATTTACAATGAATTAGTTACAGGTATTTAAGTGTGTGATTTTTTTGTTTTTTTTTTTTCTTTCTCTCTTTCTTCAAACTTTAAAAAGTAAAGAAAAGAAAATTTTATACGCGTACGAAAATGGGGGAAAGAAAAAGAGAAGCATTTATTGTTGGTTGGTGTGTCAGATTTATATCAGGATCATCAACAATCAAATATACCTAAAATTGGCAACCTTTTCTAACCTTTTCATTCTCTTTCAACAATTCATAGTTTTTACTTTTTTTTTTTGTTTTTGTTTCTTTTTTTTTGCGGTAGCGCGGTTTGCAAAAAAGACGAAAATTCTTATAGAAATATTAAAGCCAAAAAAAAAAAAAAGAAAGACGCTAAGTATATAGGACAGAAAGGGATAAAATGAGAAGGAAAAATACAAACAAAAAAGAAGAAGAAGAAGAAGAAAAAGAAGAAAAAAGGAAAAAAAAAGAAGTAGCACTGAAGAATATACAAAAAAAAAAAAAACAGTATACAAAACAAAATGGACGTCATGCTGAGAATATTTTCTGTATATCGTTTCTTTTTTTCTTCTTCTTTTATTTACGTCCAACTTCTTCATTTTTTTTTCTTCTTTCAATATTGTCCTCCTTCACTTCTTTCACACTTAAATTTTTGGTTGAACTTTTGCGTTTCTTCTTCTTCTTTTTTTTTTCTTTTCAATTTTTGATAAATAAAAAATTGTTTGTTATTATTTTTTTGTCTTTCTTATTGTTGTAGTTGTTGTTATAGTTTTCCTTTTTCTTTTGGGTTCCTCTCAAAATCATAAGGATTTTATTTTCTTGTGTTGTGATTTGTAAAAATTGAAATAAATTCTCTTTGTACCTTTTATCCTGTACACCGATACTAATTCTATATGATTCATAGATTTTGATTTTTTTATATGATCGTCACTGATCGACCGATAAACGATAGAAAATATTGGAGTATAAGAAAGAAAAAAAAATCAATGAGGGACGAAACAAACAAACAAATAGAAGAAAGTAGGTAGATAGAAAAAAAAAAGAATCAAAATTGAGACATTCTAATATTTTGTGTATAAAAGAAAAGTGAAATGAATAGAAAAATCTGTTCAACCGAATATATATGTGTGTGTGTGTATATAGTTATTTTCTGTTTTTACAAAAAGAAAAAAAAAAACATCAAAAGAGAATTGAGAATAGAAAATGGATTCGTATATTAGACACACGTATACACTTATTGGAATGACTTAAAGAGATTAAATATAAAAGGACTAATGATTGTCATCAGGATAAGTTTAACCACTTTTGACATCAATTTTAAAGAATCACAAAAGATGAACTTTTTTTTCATAATTATTTTATGAAAATTGAAGTTTTGTTTTAATTTCCTTTAATTATTAACTGTAATTTTTATCCAATTCAAATTTAAAAGTTACAAATAAATTCGTTTAGAGAAAAATCAAAATTTATCGAAAAAAAGTCAAAAATCTTAAATCGAAGTCAAAGTCAGTTCAATTATGAAACTCAACAGTATAATCCGTATAATTTACTCATTGTAAATATTAAAGATAATTGCGACTATTCTGAAATATTTTTCAAACTTATATTTTTTGATGTTAAATAGAATAATTATGATGATCTTTGTAATTCTAATTCTAATACATGAATGCAATGGATTGGATTCCACATATGAGAATACTGTAAATAATTCAGATACATTTAATAAATTAAAATGAATATTTCCACGAATTTCATGTACAAATTATCCGCTTCAATATTTTCTATATTTTAAAATTAAAAATGTGTTTTTGAATTTCTTTTAAAAGAAAAAGAAAAGGAAAAAGAAAAATTACAGAACAGACAATTTTTTTTTTTCATTTTTTCTATTTTCAAATTAGAAAAAAAAAATTCTTTCTCTTTTCCTTTTTTCCATTTTCATTTTTGTTTGTGAAATGAAGAATGAAATTTGCTTTTTTTTTCCTTCTCTTCTTGTTATTATTTTTGTTGTCTTCTCTACCTCTCTCTCTCTCTCACTCTTCACTCTTTTCTCCTCCTTTCTTTTCCTTTCATCAGTGCGTAATAATCTTAAAATTTTCCCAAAAAAAAAAAAAAAAGAAATAAATAAAAAAGAAAAGCAAAAATTTTTATTCGAAAGAAAATTTTCATATTAATTTTTTTCTTTTTTCTTTTTTCCTTTTCTCTTTTTTTTTTCTTTTTTTTTTTTTATAAAATAAAAGGAAAAAGATCAAAGAAACAATTTTAAACGTATGTTTTGAAAATTTCCCTTTATATTTTTTTTTTTTTTTTGTAGGCAACAACAAAGAGGAAAAAGAAAAAATGTTTGTTCTTGTTTTTCTTATTTAGATTATTTTTTTTGTTACCAACAAAAAAAAAAAAAAAAGGCAAAAGAGTGTCACAGATTCCTTTCTTAGTGGAATTAAAATTTTCATAATCCGTAATTTTTGCGGCACTGTAACCCAATAAATAAATTTCACCAGCCCTATCAATCGTTTTTTTTTTCAGATTTTGAATCTGCTTTTACCAAAATGGTAAACTATATTCTATGTTTGTTTTAAAATGTCCTTATGTCTAATATCAGGAGTGAGGAGGTTGTAAGGGATGATTACTCTTGATGTGGTACAATAAATGAAATGTTTCTGAATTCGACCAACTTCACATAAAAAACGTTGACAGACAAGAATATCCAAACCAATAACGAACTTCTGATGTCTATGACTTAGCCCCAAAATTGTTTGAAAATTAAAACTTTCGATTAAATTAAAATGACTACACAACTCAGAATAAATTGTCCAAATTCTACGTTTCATAAATTGAAAATTTCTACGAGTTTCCAATAAAACTTTTACTTCAAATCATTTTTTATTCAATTCAAATTCTTTTCATTTGATTTTTTTAGATTATCTTGAAAATACATTTCTATATTTTCTTTATAATTTTATTTGTATTTTTATGTTTACCTTTGTGTGGCATATCATCTAATGATACACGATCCATCATTGAACTCGGCCAGGGAGTGACGGCTGCTCCCATGGTCGTTGTTGCTTGAAGCGCGAAAATTTTTGCGGTTTTTTATTTTGCCACGTTTTCACTTAAAAAAAAAATATTTCCGTTTCTCACTTTTTGTTTTGTTTTTTTATTGTTTTTGTTTTTTTTTTTTTTTATAATTTTATTTTCTCTTTCTTTCTTGTTGTTGTTTTTCTTATTATTGAAAAAAGAAAACACAAGAGAAAGAAAAAAAATAAAAGGGAAAACTAAAATCAAAAAAAAAAAAACAAAAGAAGAAAATAAATGAAAAGAACTTTGGAAAATTTGTACGTGCGAGAAAAGTGACGGGTCGTGATAAGAAAAACAAAAACAAAAAAAATTTAAATAAAGAAAATCAAAAAAGAAAATCGCACTAATTTATTTTTGTTTAATTTAATTATTTATTTGGGAAAATCACTTCTAACTGTTTTATATATTTTTTTCTTTTGTATTTTCTTAAAATCACAAGAAAATTTTCACTTTTTTCCTTTTATTATTTTTTTAATTTTACACTTTTTTTTTCTTTTACACCAAAAATTAATCAATTAATTCTTTTTTTTTTTCTTTTTTTTCTTCTTCGTTAAATTTTACTTTTCTTTTGGTTGGCTGTTATATTTTCTTTATAATTAATATATTTTTGTTGTTTTTTATTTGAATAGATTTTCTTTTTAAAAAAATTAATTTTTTCTTAAATTAAGGAAAATTAGTTGTCTTGATTAGATTTAGAATAATAAAAGTGATGAGACACAAATAAGAAACACAATTATTATTGGTTTTTTATTAAAAGACTAAAAAAAATGTGAAAGACAAAAGACAAAAGATAAAGAATGAATATGTGTGAGGGGATGGTGATCGATGAAGCAGGAGATTAGTTGGAGAGAGGATGGATTGGGGGCAGATTAGTTACTTTTGTTTTTTCTGTTGTTGTTGTTGTCGTTTTTAACGGAAATCACAAAAAATACTTGAAAAAAAAAAAGCCAAACGACAAAAGCGGGAACGACAAATCAGAAAATAGACGGAAAATAAAACCGTCGGTGAAAAAAAGAAATTGTGTGGAAATTTTTTGTTATTGTTGTTGTTATAGAATATATAATATTCAACCGGATTTAACCGTTTTGTTTGAAAAAAACTGACATTTTCCTTCTTTTTTTTTTTTTTGTGGCATAAAATATTTTTGGTGAAAAATTTTGTTTTTTTTTTTTTTTTTTGGTTATAAAAAATTTTCCCCTGTTTTATTGTATTTCGTAAAATTTTCATATTTTTATCGTTTCTTTTTTTTCCCATCTATATATATGTTTGGTGGTTGTTGTTATCTCGTGAATTATCAACAAATATTCTTTTGTTGTTCCCTCTTATTGATAATCCAATCCTCCCACTAAATAATTTTCGCCTATAAACCGTGCACATGATAGAATATATTCAACCTGATCCACCATCATTATCCCCCATACAGCCCCACATGACCCTCATCCACATAACACAAGTGTATTTATTAAACAAAATATAGAACATATATTGGCATTAGGTATGAGACGTACAGTGAAAAAAAAAAAAGAATTTTGTGCGATGGACAGAAAAAGAAAACTAAATCAAAAAAAAACAATGAAAAATTTTTAATTTAAAAAAATGAAAACTTAATTTTTGTTTTCAACAATTTGTTGTCTTTTTTTTATTGGTTTGCGATATGTTGTTGTTAATATTTAAGAATATTTTAATTTTTATTAGATCCCCCCCAATTTGTTAACAATTTTTTCTGCTATTTAGAATTTTTTTTTTACCCAATTTTCACAAGATTTTCTATCAAAATGTTTTTACCTGTTTGAAGGTAAAAATCAAAATTGAAGAAAAATCAAAAACGAAGAATAGGCAAAAGAAACATATTGAAGAGAAAGAGTAAAAAAAAAAGTGGAAAAGGTGAAAGGAAGAAGAAAAAAAAAACCCAAACTAAATTTCTAAAAAAAATAAAGAAGAAAACGAGACGAAAAAGAAGAAGAAGAAGAATAAAAAGGAAAAAAAAAATACCTGCGGAATCGTGAAGAGAAAAAAAAAAAGATATTATTTTGTTGTTGTTGTTGTTGTTGTTATTTTTCTTCAATTACAAGAATTATTATTATTGTCGAGTGAAAATTATGAAAAGCGTTTTCTTCTTTTTCTTTTTTTTTTTTCCTCAATAGAAAAAAAAAAACAAAAACATGGAAAGAAGACGAAGAAGAATTTTCTTCTTTTTTTTTTTTAAATCAATAAAGAAAAGTTTAAGTGGAAAATTATTCAAATAGAAATATATTTTCCCTTTAGTCATCTTTTGTTTTTCTTTCGAAAAAGGAAAAATCTTTTCTTTTTTTTTTTGTGATTTCGTTTTTTTTTCCCAAATTTGTTTTCTTTTCTTTTTTTTGTTGTTTCGTTAGGAAAAATATGAAAACATGAAAGCAGAAAAAAGTATATAGGAAAATTTAAAGATGTTAAAATATAATGGGAAAATGCCTTTAAGTTGTGTTATTTTGTTCACTTGAATTGTAAGAAAATTAGAATTTTATTTGAACATAGAAAGAGGGAAATTCGTTCCTTTGGAAAAATTATGAGTTTTTTTTTTTGGTTAATTTTAACAAAATAATTTTTTTTTTTAAGATTTAATTTTTATACTTTTATTCCGACTATGAATTAATCTGAGATTTGGTGTTCCTTGGAAAGACATTACTTTACACCAAATACTCGGAAAATTTTCGATAACCAGAAATTTACAATTTACAAATTTTCTTTAAAGAAAGAAAAAAAAGAACAAAACGGAAATGCAGAAAAGCAAGATAGAAAGACAAAAAAAAAAAAAAAAAAAAGAAAATTAAGAATTAAAATCAAAATGAAAATCTAACGTTTGTTGTGTGTATTTATATTTTCGTTTTCCGTGCATCAGTCACAGTCGAAATTAACCGTTTCGAAAATGTGTTAAATTATTGGTTCATTTGTTATAATTGTGATTTTTTAAAAGTTAACTAAACACAAATTTTTTTCTTATAAACATTTTAATGAGAGTTTTCCTGGTTACAGATTAAATAATTTTTCCACATTATTGGTAAAAGGGCAAACAAAATTTGTGTGTGAGTGCCAAATACAATATTTCAAGTCAGACGACGTTTTGAATAAAATTGTATTTATTTTTTATTTTTTTTTTCATTATTAGATTTTCATTAAAAACTTTAATTTATTTTTGTTTTTTGTTCATCTTTTGATTTTGTTTTTCCGTGTTTTTTCTTTTCCTTCAAAAATAATTAATAAATAATATTCTTCATATACAAATTTTTTATTATTTTCATTTCACATTTTCGCGCACTAATTTTGTTGGTTTTTTTTTTTTTTTTTACGTTTGTGATTTTTACATTATAAATATTTCCATTTTCCTCAATGAATTTTCTTTCATTTTTTTTTTCAATTGATTTTTTTTCTTTTTTCTTTAAGTTAGTTTGTTTGTTTGTTTGTTTTTTTTTTTTCTTTGCGTAAATTTTCTTTTCAAAATTATTAAAAGTATTAAAATTTTCATTTAATCAAAGAAAAACATCAAAGAATATAGGAACCAAAATGAGAAAAATAGAAAAATCAAATTTCAGTTATCAGAGAAGAGAAATTTAAAATGAAGATGAATTTCTTTGTAGTTTTTATTTTTCTCATGATTTTCCACCGGATTTTCTATGCGCGATTATTTTTATTTTTTTATAAATTGGACCAACGGAAAATAAGAAAAATTTAATGAAAAAAAATATTATTTATTAATATTCTTTTTCCTCCGGTCAACAAATTATTAAAAGCCGTCGGATTTTCTTTTAGTTAATTATTTTTTTATTGTTGTTTGTTGTTATTGTTGTTATTATTTGCTGTTTTGTTGTATTGTTGCTGTTTTGATGTATTGTTGCTGTTTTGTTGTTTTGTTGTTTGAAATTCAATAATAAAATCCAAATTCACTAAAAGCGATGACTATTTTTTTTTTACTTTCATTTTTCATTAAAAAATTTTAATTAAAGAATTTTTTTACTTTATACTTTTAGCCCCTTAAAAAACTTTTTGTTTTAAACGCACCAACAATATTATATTATTTTATTTTTATAGGAAAAATTAAAAGATTTTCCCACATTTATTATTATAAAAACAAACAAAAAAAAAATTTTAAATAAACTAAATTTTCACTTTGCACCAAACAAGAAAAATTCAAGTAACTTATTTTTTCTATTTCACATTTTTCCTTTTTTTTTCTTCTTAATTTTTCGTAAAATTTAACAGAACTCAAAACTACAAGTGCACACACACAATTAATCCACAATTTCTACTTTTTTTCTTAAATTTTTACTTTTTACTTTCTTCCTTCGTTATTGTTGTAATATTATTTTGCTTTTCTTTTTTTTTTTGATTTTCTTAATTTTGAGTATTTTTGTACTTTTCTTTATTTTGTTTTTTTTTTTCTCAGACCAAAACACAGAAAAATATAAAAAAAAAATTGTCTAACAAACCTAACTTCAGAGGTCGCTAGAAACAAACTGACTTGTTCAACATTAACAACAAAAACTTTTACCTGGGTTTCAGTTGTCGGTTTGAATATTCTCTATTATTTTATAAGTATTTGTGTGTTCTCTTTTTCTTCTTATTTTATTTTTCTTTTTTGCATTCTGACTCTTTTGTACAAATACAAAATTTCACTGTTTTTCGTGTAATTGTATGTGTGTATATTTTAACACAAAAATTCTAGCAAAATATATAAAAAAAAATTGAAAATGAAATGAAAGAAGAAAATAAGCGAAAAGCAACAAAAAAAAAACAGAAAAAAGGTGTACAACAATAATATTAATACAATAGATGCAAGTGTGAAAGAGATGGTGTGTTCCATACTATGATAAATATATATAAAAGAAAAATAAAAAAACACACAACAAAAAAGGACAATCAAATTAATAATAATTTTTTTATTGTTGTTGTATTCTTTGCATGCATTAGAATGAAACAACTATCTAATATTATTTTATATTTGTATAATAGAAATTGTTTGTTGTGTAAAAAGGATACACTATATATTGAATGAGGGAAGTAACTGTAAAATGATATTAAGTATTGGGTGGTGCCACCAAACAAAATCTACCAATTTATTTATCTTCCGGTTTTTCCATTGGTTAACACCCAATAACCAATCAGAATAAATTTTCCACAATATTTCGTTTATGTGAAAAAATTATTGTATGTTTCTGTCTTTCTCTACAACTTTATTTTACCCCATTTTATTTATTTTTTTTGCCTCTTACTCGCTTAAACAAACACACACACACTTACACACACACACACATACACTGAACACACAATTTTTTCCCAACAGATGAAAATGCTTCATTTCTTTTTTTGGAAACAGATTTTTCTTATCAATTTTTTTTTATTATTTATTTTTAATCAAATTTTGTTATTGTTTCGTTCATTTTTCTTTTCACTTCGTTAGAAAATGAGATGGGGTTAATATTATGATTTTTTCTTTCAGTTTTTCATTTAAAGCGAAACAAAAAAAGAAAAGAAAATAGAAATTTATCCTGTATAACCGGTTAAATGAAACAAATTTATGTCAATTAGTTTTATTATATTAATGATATGTTAATTATTATGAACATAAATCGGTTTATCAATATGATGCAATTGTTTTTGTTGCTTTTTTTTACTATTTCTGATTAACAAGTTTGATGATGACCACCCACGATAATTTTTACTGAACCAGAATGAAAAGGAAAACAGTCAAAAATGTGGAGGAGAAAAAAAAAACAATACACATTATTGTTGTTGTTTTTTAAAGAGATAAATTTTTGATTTGTTGTTTTTGTATATGATGAAATTTTTTTATGATAGAATAAAAAAAAACAAGAACTAAAATCAAAAAAAAAATATTCATTTCAGAGGAAAAATATGTCAGCCGGACAACGAGACGAAATAACAAGAGGTATTAGTTGTTGTTGGTATTTATTGTTCGTTTCGTTTTTTCTTTTCTTTTTTATTTTTTTTATAATTTTCTTAAATATTTCTCTTCTGCCCTCTATGTCATCATCTTTCTTATTTTTATTTCGTCACTTAATCTATAAAAAAAAAACAACAACAACAACAACAAATGTAGGTTTCGTTCGATGTATTTTTTTTGTGTTTCGATCAAATTTTACATTTTTTTTTTTTTGATCATCCCGTGATCGGTTGACTCGACATGTCATTTGATATTCATGTTTGATTTTGTTTCATATAAAACCTTTTTAATATTTTTTTTTTGTTTCGTAATTGTTGTTGTTTGTAGTTGGTATTTTTTTATACTTTATTTTAAATTGAAAAAAACAAAAAACAAATTTTGAAATATTCCAATAAATTTTTGTTCCTTTAAAAAATTGAAAACGAATAAAAAGCGAAAATATTAAAATTGAAATATGCTACAAAAAAAAAAAGAAGAAAAGAGAAAAATCATATCACAACAAAGACAAAATCTAAGACTACAATATTTGGATAAACCTTCAGGAGAATTTTCAGCTAAACAATTCCAATTCGTCATCATTTCACTTTTTCTTTTAAATTTCTTTCATTTTTAATTTGTGTGTTTCTCTCTCTTTCTTTCATTATAAAAACAAAAACAAAAATAAACGGAAAAAACTGAATATTGGATTTTTCATTTTTCATTAGGAAAATAATAAAAAATAAAGAGCAACAAAAATGTATGCATACATATGAACATTAACATTATTATGTTTGAACATCAAATTCCTACACACACTCAAACACACACACACACACACACACACACACATGCATCCACAAAATGTTCTCTATCATTCTCAATTTCATTCTATCACTCTCTCTTTCTTTCTGTTAATATTGGCACCCAACCCCCTTCTGAAAAAAGGAAAAGTTTATTGGCATTTTACTCGTTTAACCGGATTGAATATTGAGAAAATGGTAAAAAAGGCCGATTGAACAAGAAAAAAAGAGAAATTTACATGCGAGAAATGACATGGAAAAAAGTTTTTCCTTTAATCTGAAGACGACTGAAGAAGGAAAAATAAACAGATTAAAAATGTTTTTTTGTATTAAATATTAGTTTAGTGGTTGGTGATGTGAGGGGTGAGGGACCGTTTAATTGGTTTCCGTTGTATTAGAGAAACAAGGTAAAAAAAATTCAAGGACAAAAAGGAGAAGGGAAAATTACAATAAATATTTTGTCTGCATAAGAAAAGCTTGTACCACTTTTAAAGAAGCGCGTACAACAAAAATAACCATAATTTCTTTGTTTTTTTTTTCTTAAATATAAACATACACAAGTGGAGGTGAAGTTAGATGGAGGAGAATGGTATTTTGTATAAAAATTCATTTATCCCCTCCCACAACTCACTTGTCTTTTTGTTTTCTTATCTCCTCTCGTTCATACAATTTTCTTGACCTTGAACAAAAAAAAGAGTGAAAAAAGTGAAAAAGTGGAAAAAAAATTGAAAGTTTAAATATTTCTTGAGATTTTTTAAAGTGCGATAGAAAATAACGGAGAATGCCAATTGATGTTGTGTGTGTGTGCGAGTAGAAAATTGGAAATTTTACAAAAATCGATCACGTATTTTTCTTTCTTCTAGATTTTGACAGTTTTTTTGTTCGTGCGTTGAAACAATTTAACTTAAGTAAATATGCATAAATATTAAGAAAAAAGAAAAACGAAAAAATAGAGAAAAAAATCTTTAAAATATTCTCATTCTTCTTTACGACACAATCGGCCGTCTTTTAAATGGTCTAAAAACAGCAACAACAATTTCTAATATTAATTTTTCTTCTTTTTTTTTCATCTGAAACTTCTAATCTTCTCCTCACTTTTAAAGGAAAAAATACATATTTTTGCGTGCCACGTGAGAAGGGTGTGGCGTAAATACTACAAAATAAATCTTCTAAAGCTCCACCCAACTAATCGTGCTTCTCTTTCACATTTTCTGGTTCTTCCATATTTAATTATCTGTCTCTTTCACTATTGTGTTCTTTGTTACTCAGAGGAACTGAAAATCAGCGCATAAACATAATACAAGTTTGAGAATTTATATTTGACGGATGATGGTGGAGGGGGAACGTTTGGTAGTTGAAAGAACTTTTATTTTGGTGGTAGGGAAGATGATGGAGAAATTGTGTATAGTTTTGCCAGCTGTTTCCCTTTTTTTTGTTGTTTTTTTCTTTTTTCTTTTTTTTTTTTTACTTTTATCAACAAACAACGAAGAAGTGCCGTTCGTCATAAAAAGAATAAACGATAAGAACTTTTTTTCTTCTTTTTTCTCATTTTTTCAAAGAAGAAAAACTGTTTGTTGTCGTTGTTGGTGTTTTTTTTCTACCCCGATGTACAAAAATTTTCATTTTTCAGCTTTGATTTTTCCCAGTGAATATATTAATAGGAAAATTATCTAAAATTTATATATGTCAAAAGACGATCAACCCCTCTATTTTTGTATAATTTTTCACGCAATAACTGGCTTAAAACTTTAAAAACTTTTCATTTATTTTTTAGAAAATAAATAACTACCCTTAACATACGGATAATTCGGGGTTTTTTCTGTATTCTACTCTGCCTCTTTTCCCCTAGTTCGTTTACAGTTTCAGTTTTTCATATATATTTTTTTAACAACCAAACACCTCATTGATCATGTAATTTATGCGTGTTTATGTCAAAAAGTAAAAATTGTTTTTATATTTTTCCTTTTTTTTTCTTTCTTTTTTATCTTTTCACCCCTTATATGCGATTTATTTTTTTGTGTCACATATTACATTCCACTCCTCCTGTATTCCCGTATCGTTCCTTGTTCACTCACTGATTTGAAACCGCACCTTCTTCTACATTTACTTCATTCTACCGTATCCCATTCTTTCATTATATTAAAAAAAAAATAATAATAATAATGTACCAATACTTTATTTTCTCTCTGCGTATATTTATAGTCGTGACGTGACATATAACGTGATATATTGCAATGTACTTATAAAACTTATTATCAGAGAATACCAGACGTTTTGATTTTTCTTTCAAAATATAGAAAAAGTTTGAAATAAAAACAAAAACAACAATGGACTTTGGTTATAAAAACAAATCAAACGAATATATTGTTTCAATATTGTCATTATTTTTAGTACAATCAATTTAGGTTAATCAAAAATAAATATGAATTTCTTATAAAAAAAATGTATTAGATTTTAGTAAAGATACAATTCTATTCAGTTTCTACTTGAGTTTTACGTGTTTTTAAATAAAATTGTATAAAACATACACTTCACCTTTCGTTCATTCATTGATTCATTCATACACTTATCTTCACATGTAATTTGTGTTACAAATTTTTTATATTATTCATCTTCATTATTCTTATTATTATTGTTGTTATTATTGATGCTGTTATTATTGTTGTTGTTGATATTGGTCAAATATTTTACTTTTATTAAAATTTTTACCCAATTTCATGAACATTTTGCGTATAGATAATTTCTTTTAAAATTCCGTTAAAGACATAACAAAAAAACACACAATTGATTCTTTCCTTTAGTTATTGTTACATTTACATTGCCTCTGGTAGCCTAAAGCATATATATTTTTTTTTTAGACTTATGTATAGGACTAAAGATGAAAGAAGGACACACAATGTGTTATGGACAGTAAGAGAGAAAGAGCTCAATATTCTTATTTGGTATGCATAATGCAGGAACTATTGCATATAGAAATATTTGTACAAAATGTTAATATTATAGAAAACAACAAAAAAAAAACCATCATACACATATAACAAAATATTTATTTAGAACAAATTTTGTTGTTGTTTTCTATAGATGGAATATTGTACTTTATATAAAAGATGTCTCATATATGAATACAAAAAAAAAAAAAAAAAAAGCTTCTAATATTAAAGAGAATTATTGAAAATTCAAATAAAACAGAATTTTTTCTAAAAGGTATTATTTTGTATTATTATTCAAAAGTCCTAAAATTGGTCGTCCTTTATTATTATTATTATTATTCTTCTGTCTTGTCATCATCATATATTCTGAATGATTTTTAGTTTTGTCCTTCTCGAAAAAGGACACAAACAAATAATTGTATATATAAATCAAATTTTTTTACATTATTATCTTCTTAAATGTACGTCTGTATGTATGTATGTACAAAACATATTTATGTTAGTTAGGATGTCATCTCATAACCCTCAAAAAAATAAAAAATTTGTAAACGACTGGATGTACTTAAATATGTGGACAATATTTTGTTGGTTTGACTCTTCACTTTATTTATTTATTTTTTTTTTTATTCTATTATTAGTCTTCTCTACCAATTTTATTATTAGTAAAAGTATTATGAACCATGGATTATTTAAAATAAATGAAATGGATTAGATATCATTTAATTTAGTTAAATTACAAATTGCCAGATTATCAATTAAGTTAATTAAACATTATTTAGTATGTATTTTATTAATAGAAAAATATTTACAAAATAACGAATATTATACAATAGAAAAATGATCAAAAGGGGTTAAAATAAGTTAATGCAGCAGAAATTATCGTTTCTTTTATTATTTAAGTTTACTTAAGAATGTAGTGTCTGAGATTAACAACGAAATCAATTAGCATTAGTTGATAGAGTTTACTAGTCCATATACATATATTTGAGAAACGAGACGAAAAATCTTGAGAATACTAAATATGATTGCAGAAAGATTGGAGTAAAGTACGAATTCTGTATTGTCAAAAATTCTGCATGTATGAGATACGACTCTTTCTGTAATTACACTCCTAATGTCTATCACGTTGATCCATCATGCATTTTCAAAATTACAAATCTTCTTTAATTTAATTTATTTCTATGGAATCTAAATTTTTATTATTGGATAAAAATTTCAAGCATTTTACCAAAAATGTGAAAAAAAAAAGAAAAAAGAAAACAGAAAGAAAGAAATCATATACCTATAAATATTGTATGTTTTCACTTTGTACATTTATAAAGAATACAAGGAACACACGAAACATATTATAAAAGAGGAAAAGCATGCAGAGGCAAAAAAAAAAAAAAAACAGATGTACTTCATGGATAAGATGGAATATATTTTTCTTTTTTATTGTTGTTATTATTTTTATTGTTGTTGCCGTTTTAACTATTGTTATAAAATGAAATATATTTGTTACCGCTTGTCACCTTTTGCGTCCTCATCATACTCTATAATGAAAACCATTTTTACAACATTTTAACACAATATTTTCAATTTTTATTACCCAAAAAAAAAAAAAAAATAATAATAATATCTGTTGTGTGTGAAGAGTATGAAGAGAGTGTTAGAGAGAGAGAGAGTGAGAGCAATAGTAAGTAAAGAAAAGTTATTTGAAGGGAGAGACTTATTGTAGAGGTCTTATTAGGTCAATGATTTCTAACAAATTCGTTTTTTTTTTAACAGAACACAACAACAACGACAACAACAACAACAATAAAAAGGAAAATTAGAAGAAGAAAAATATGGTTTATAGGTAATTTATTGAAAATATTTTATTATTGAATCGATTGTCATACCCATTACCAAAGGAAGAGAGAGAAAGAAGAACATGTCAATATAGAAATTACTTTTAGTCAGACAATTGTGTATAGATAAATTATAAAAATTGTCATTAAATGAGATTAATGCAAACAGGATAGATTTCTATGTCCGAATTTTATATAATAATTTAAAGTTATAGCCAAAAACATACAATCGCCATTTAATTAATCGTATACCATTTTATATAATTAAAGGATATCATTTAATAGAATGATTAAAATTTACTTATTTAAAATTATCGAATGTCCATTTTATTGAAAAAATACCTACTCTTGGTGTCCCCCCCCCTAACTCCATAGCCAAACATTTTTTAACGATTTGCATATTTAATAAATTATTAGAAATTTTTTTTCTTTAAACTTTAACTGTTTCATTTTATTGATCTTTAAAATAAAATAAAAATTTGAGAGTAAAAAATTCATTATTTTCTTTGTTTTCTTTCAAGAATTTTCTTTTATATATAAATTTTTGTTTTTCTTTGTACAATTTTCTTTGATTTTATTGTCCCGTTGTTGCTGCGTTGGTATTTGTTTCTTATTTTATATAATTGGATAAATTTTTATCAAACAAAAAAAAAATATGAATATTTATTTTTATTGTTGTTTAGTTGTATTAGTTGATAGAGGTAAGACTTGCTGTTGTTGTTGTTGTTGTTGTTGTTGTTATTGTTGTTAAAGAGGATAATAGAAAAATTGAATTAACTATTAAACAGAAAAAACATAAAACGAACCTTTATGTTGTTGTTGTTGTTGTTCTTACTGTGTCTTTCGGTCTTAATAAAGTGCCGCCAATATTTCTTCAATATTTTTTTTTTGTCCGTTTTTATCTTTTTTTTTCCCATTTTTGTTTTTTTTTTGTGTTTGTTAGTTTTTGTTTGGTGCGCACATATTCTCTACCAAATTTGATTTTCTATTATTATTTATGTGTGTGTTTTTTTATTCAATAAAATACTATTGCCAATAACAACAACAACAACAACAACAACAACAACAACAACAACAACAACAACAACAACAACAACAACAACAACAACAACAACAACAACAACAACAACAACAACAACAACAACAACAACAACAACAACAACAACAACAACAACAACAACAACAACAACAACAAAGAGGAAAAACTGATCGATGACAAGAAAAGAAACAAAAATTATTATTTAGGTTTCCAAAACACATTTTTTTTTTGTTCTCAAGAGCATCAGTTTTTTTTTTTTTAATATTTGTTTGTTTGTTTTGTTGCTGAATCTTTTTTTTTTCTTCTTTTGCGACTATTTAAGGATATTTAAGTTTTTTTTTACAAAAATTGTATAGATTTAGAAGTGTGTGTAATAAAAAATCAGCCTTAAGATTCGAATATAGAGCAAAAGATTCAATTAATAACGACTGTGTGTGACTACCATTGAAAAGTAAACTCGGACACGGAATTTCCTTGATTTAAACCTATAAACCAAAAACTGATAATTGGACATATTTTAACTTGCTAATGACATATGGTCCCAAAAGATTAAAGACAGTAAAATAACAACAACAACAACAACAACATAAAAGAATCATCAGAGTCAATGACCTCACCTCAAATATTTATACAACATAAAAATATCTATATAATAGTCGCCAAAAATTAAAACAATATTATTCTCCTCACTATTTACATAAATTCAATTTGTTTTCATCTTCATGTTTTGTTTTTTTGTCATCCCTTTAAAAAAAAAAGAAAGAAAGAAGAAAAATATAAATAAATAACGTAGTGGTTTACACATTAAATTCATCTTCTTAAATAATACAGTTTATTATATAAATTTAATCGACGTTATCATATACACTTATTTATTATATACTTTAATCGACAGACAAAACTGACTAAAACCATTAAAGCCTTATAAACCATCAGTCTAATATAATTCTGTATCTAACAAATGTATATATATATATAAAACCAAAACAACAGGTTTATTTGCTTTAACTAACCAACCACGTAAACCATATAATGACATGTTTTTCCTCCTACAAAATTGTTTAAACCCCAAACCATATTATATTTTTTCATCTTTCTTTTTCAATCTAACTCTCTCTCTCTTTCTTCTTCTTTCCTTTTTATAAAATTTGTGTGCGAGTTATGTGTTTCTGCTTGTTTTTTTTATATTTTTAAAAACTCAAACTCCAAACTTTAAGTAAAATATGTATACTAACACATACACATCCACACACACACAAAATACATGCACACAAACAAACACACACCCTCTACAAAAGGATATAGAGAAATATCGCGCGTTTCATATTTTATCCCCTACAATTTTATGATTATGATTCAATGTTTTCCTAAGTCTTATAAGACTCTTCCCCAAAGGAAAAAAATAATATTAAAAAGGAGCAAAATAAAAATAAATATAAGAAGAATATGAAGAAAATGGAAAATTTTGTGGCTGATATGCACAATGGAAAAAAAAATAGCAACATACAGAAGAGATAGATAAGAGATGAAAATAACAACACCAAACCCATCTATAATACTGAATGGAGTTGAATGTTGGTTATTCTTATACCTAGTGTGTGTGTGTGTGTGTGTGTGTGTGTGTGTGTTTATCTTAAATAAGCTCTATATGGAGGTTATACAGAATGAAAATGAAGTAAAAGAGAAAATATATGCGGAAAATAATTAAAAAGGGTTGTACGTTTAATTTAAAAGTTTCTTTTTTATGAGAAACTTTAACATTACTTAAAACCTGTCTAATAGGACTATCTTACTTTAATTATAGATAAAGACTTGAGAATTTCATATTACTGGAAGACTGGAAATATGCCCGACTCTTATTAATAGGGTACTGGGCTCTTCAAAGCTCAGTATGGTTTAGGATTATTATATGATTACGGTAAAGTTGATACAAGACTATAAGCTCAAATTACCTAACTATCATATGACGTCATAAAACGTTCATTCTAATTTTTAACAATTTTTACTGTGTTATTTTATAGAAATTCTTGTAAATATGATAAATATTATTATACCAAATAAAAATTAAAATCATTATCGTAAATTAAAATTCTTAAAATGTCATTAAAAAATTACACGAGTATAAAATATATGCTTAATATATTTTATAGAAAATCCACAAATTAATCCATAAAATAAATCAAGAAAATCCTTATGATGTTAATTATCCATAAGAAAAATCTATGGAAAAGTCAACATAAAATCTCCATATATTTATTTTTCATTTAATTACTTCAACAACCCTGAATTGAAAATGATTTTATAATACACAATTACTATCAAGTCTCTCTTTAACTCTATATCTTTCTCATTCTCTCATTTATACTCTTGCTCTTTCTTGCTCTCTTCAACTAAAAGTGTTTTATAAAGTTTAATATCTTGTATAAACATAACATTCGCACATTCAACCAAAACCAAAACCAAAGGCAAAAACAAAACCAAAAAAAGAGGAATGGTAGAGAGGAGATAGTGGAAGAAGATGTTATAGAGAAAATGAGATAGCAATAGAAAGTAATAATAAAAGTGTAAACGAACCTTTATAACTCCCTCGAGGTAAAAGAGTACTTTTTTTTTTATCCTCTTGTTATAACTCCTCTTGTTATACGGTACTCGATTTTTATTCTTGTTGTTGTACGTTTGTTGAGGTTATATTGTTAGTAGGTTGAATGGTTTAGTGTAGTTGTTTTATTATTATTGTTGTTAGTGTTATTATTTGTGTGTGAGTACATTAAACGAATCATTTTATATTAAGAGATAAATTGAATATTTTATAATTTGATAATAAGTCCCCGGACATTTGACAATTTATTTTCGTTTTTCATCTGTTTTTTCATTTCGTTTATTTTGTTTGTTTTTTTTTTTCTCATTTATCTTCTTAAATCTATATTTTGTCCTTTATATATTTGTTTCTTTTTTTCTTCTTCTTCTTCTTCTGTGTTCACATATATAAACCAATTTTCTGGTTGACAGTATTTTGTTTAATATTTTCTCTATACATTATTTAATGAGACAATATGAGGGTGATTTACTTTCATACATATATTTATGTGTAACCGTATTGTATTATAAGGTACACCGAATTTAAATGGTTTAATATTTTATTTTTTTGTTTGTTTGTTGCTGGTGATTTTCTCTATTTGTAGAGAAGAGTTTCTTCTTTTTTTTTTTTTTGTTAAACAATTGATAGGTCACTTGAGAATTGTTAATCTACTTATAGTGGATTATCACAATAAATAATGGTTATACTTAAATATAGGTATAAATTTAAGGAAGTTCTATATTGACAATTAATTGCGTGATGATCACAGCTTAACGTTTTTGGTTTTCTCATCAATGAGGGGGAGAGAAAAAAATGTAAAGAAATTTATGTGAAATATTTTGAGGACAGATTTATAAGAAATATCGTGTATGATACTTTTATAGATTTTTATGTCTCAATATTTATCATTTAACATTTGAATAATTGATGAACCGATTTTTGTGAATATTTAATAAAAATGATATTCTTGATCAGAGATAGAAGTGAATTAATAAAAAATATGATAATTGAAAATATATTTTCTAATACAGCATTTAATGATAAAAAAAAAATCATAAATAAAATTAACACGGTCAGTTGTCTGTCGTAAAAAAAAAATTGTAAATTGTGTTAAATAAAACACTCAATTTACTATCATAAATTTAATATCATTTTTTAACAGACACACACTCACACACATAAACACACAGTTTCTCATACATATAGGAGGAAGAGAGAGAGAGAGAGAGAGAGAGAGAGAGAGAGAGAAACAGTAGGTTTTATCTATTCGACACAATATTTACATGAACATCAAAATAAAAAAAAAATAAATAAATAAAACAAAAAAATAGAAAATTGTTCTATATACGCACAAGAGCAAATATTAAATTGTTTGTGTAATTCTAGTGAAAATTACACCCCATAAAACATTATATATAGAAAATCTAGACACTAGACAAACTATTATATTGTATTGTACATATATCTATAAATTGTATTTTGTAACAAAAATCTATATATCCTAATATAATGAAAAGGTATATAATATTATATGTATATATATATGATTATGTATATACTCATATAGTTATGTGTATAGAAATATAGAGAAGGATATGTTATAATATATAACATGAATAATATATTTGTTAAACATAATTTCTATTTTATTTCTATAAATGTTATTTTCTAACATATAAATTTATGACATTTTAGTTGTTATTTATAATAAAGTTTTAAAACAAAAAAACAAAAATTAAAATTTGTAAATTTTGTTATTTATCTCACTTGACTTATCATTTTAAAACAGTTAAGTATAAGAAATACTGTAATGTAACATGTAATAAAATATTAGCAAAATTTTTCATTTATAAAATTTAATAATGAGACAATTTTTTGTGAACAAAATTTCATTAATTTTTTTTTCTGTTTTCATCTGAAGAATTTTAAACCAAACTAAAAACTAAAAAAAAAAAAACAACAGAAATCTATACAACTGAATTTATTTAGTAAATCATCGTTAATCAATTGTTGTGTATATTAAATACTTTTTAATTTCATCCTCCATTCAATTATTAGACTATTTTAACTCTATCTCTCTATATCTCTGGGCTGTTTCTTTTATTTAATATTTTATGGTAACATCAGAGAATAACTTTAAAATTCACCCTTGACTTGAAATACAATTTGACTCCCTTTTTATTTTCGTTAAAATTCAATTGAAATAATTTTCAATCCATATCGTTGATAATTTTAACATCTCCCCAAAATTATAATTCACTAACACCAGAGTAAATATATTTTCGTTTTTTTTCTCTTTTTAACTAATCATTTACATTTTTAAACATCCCTCATCAAAATAAATTTAAACACACTACAGATTATACACATATACACACAAACACAGATACAGGGTGAGAAAATATATAGACGAAAAAGAGGAAGAAAAAAAAAACAGTGTTTAAATGTCATTTGTTATTTTTCACTTAAACACAATTCTAAAATACCAAACATTAATTCATAAATCAACCTTAAGTACCCTTGCTAAATAATTCAATATCATTCCTTATACTATTATTGTCGTCTCTTTCTCTCTCTCTCTTTCTTTTACTCTCTATCTCTATCTCTCTCTCTCACATTCATGTATTTTAAAGTTATATCCTTCATGTCACTAAAAGGGCTATTATACATGTTAAGTTTGATTTTTTTTTTCTTTTCACGTTTACAAATTGTACAGACAAAAAAAAACAGAGGAAGAAATGAAGATATTTATTTTGAACGATTGGCAAATAAACTCAAAATAAATTTGTTCAATAATTTGTATTAAAAAAATGAACTTAAATTAAATCAAGTACTAAAAGTACTTGAGTATTTATTTACTGTATCATTTTTATTGTAAATTCCGAATTAACAATTTTCATTTATTTACTCTAATTTAATAAAAGATCTTTCTAATTTTTTTAATTATTTATATTTTATTTTATTTTATGTCTTTTTATAATTGGTAAGCTAATTGGTAAACTTATGTAACGTAACACTAATGTAAGACAACTGTTATGGAATCCAATCCGTTATTTCTACCAATCTAAGGATTTGAACGCTACAATACTATTGATGAGAATCAGTTGTATTTCGTCTCTGCATTTTAATAATATTTCACATCATTAATTGAACTTACAAATTCTCTATTAACGAATGACAGTGAAACATTTATGCTATACACTTTTATCATGACGATAGAATGACAACCAAATTTAAGCTATACAAAATTAAATTAATTATTTGATCATAAATATTGTAAACACACTCGTACACATTTTTAAAAAGGACAACTACAATTGGACAATTACAATTGGATGCACATAGAGGAGATCCATTTTAATGATTATAATTTCTAGCCAATATAAAAATATTATAAATATTTCATATAAAGAAGAAGAAAGCAAAGAAAAAAAAAAAAGCAAAGAAAAAAAAAAAAAAGGGGGCTTGATAGTTAGACGTGACATTTTTTATTGTTATTATTTTATTATTTTTATATCCTTTTACTCTTCACTATATCTTTCCTTTCATTTACACTCACTATATACACCACTATTGTTAATACAGACATTTATATAGGAGTACTTAACTTAATGTAACAAATTGATTATATTTGGTTCAAACAAAAAGAAGAAAAAAAAAAGCATTGTGTGTATAAGTTATTATAAGTAGACATAGAACATTATTATTATTATTATTATTATTTGTATTTTCTATTATTATCTTTATTAATCTTCTTTTATAATATATTTGAAAATATTCGTTACACTTCATGTTTAATAATAATATGACATAAAGAATTAATAAAGTCATTTTTATTCTTATCCCCTTCACACTTTATACTTTTTTTTGCTTCTACATTTTATTTTGTATTTTATTTTGTTTGTTCTTTTTTGTACATTTTCAATGTTATCAACCAAAAAGAAACAAAAAAAAAAAAAAAAACTGCTGTAATTGTGAAGAACCGACATAAATTTGATGCGAATATGTAAAGGACATTTTTTCTGATACTCTTATGTTTACAATGTAAATTGAAAATGAGGTGAGAAAATTGAAAATTAAGAAATTTTCTTCACATGTTAAAATATTTTCATGATAGACATAAAAGTGAGTTAAAAAAAATAATAGATTATTTTTGATAATGGAAAAGCACGAATAATTAGTCCACATAACGTTTTCTGTACAAAATATACAACAGTTTGTGTATGCTCATGTATTCCGTTGTGTTGTCCGTCCTATTGTACATTGCCTCACAAATCCGGCACTGTAACTGATTGTACAAATTTCTATTTCTAACATTCCTTCAATTCATTCGTCATTCCACAATTTCTTATATTTCACACAATACCGTATCCCTCCATATGCCTCCCAACTCCTGTCATGTATTTATACCTATTCAATTGTATCAGAAAACCACACGTTACGAGAAAAAAAAAAGGAAAAAGTGTAAAGAAAGAAAATTCATACTAAAACTTCCTTTTTCGGTTATTTTATTTGATTTTTCTTTTCATTTCTTTTTTTTCTTTTCTTGTTGAATTATTTCCGTTTCCTGAGAAGACAAACCAACAAAAATATAGAGTACGAGAATTTATAGATAAATAAATATCAGTTTATCTCTTTCTTTCTTCTGTTTTTCTTTTCGTTTCTCTCTTTTTTTTTTTTTTTTAATTTTCCTTATTTGAATGAATTCAATTTTACACAAACAATTTTCAATTAGAAAAGTTTTTCATTGAATAAACAGAAAGAAAAATAAAAAGGAAAAATTAAAGGAAACATAAAAAAAGAAATCGTTTGAAAGAAAAGAGAAAATAAGATGAATGGAAAACAGAAGAGTAAAAACAAACAAAGTAATAATGTTTGTCGACCAGTTGCTTCTTATTTCATTTGTTATTGATTGATTGTTTTGCTGTACTGTTATTATTTTTCTTAAATTGTACAATTGAATGGATTCATAGGGAAATTTTAAAGAAGTTTCTAATTTTTTAAACTTTTATAAGGAATCAAAATAATAAATGATAAAAAATTCTAACACAATATAAAAAAAAAAAAACAAGACATTATAATTGATGTGAGTCATCAAGATCAAATTAATATTTAACAATTAAAATGCAAATTTATACAAATATGTACAAATAAAAACAAATAATTATTCATTGAATTTAATTGCGGTCAGTTTCTAATTACATCGTGTAAGCTTTAGAATTTTAACCATGACATATAAATTCATTTTAAAAACGAATAGAATTACAACGTGTACACAACGCATCAAACATATGTAAACGGTAATCTTTAATTGAACGTTGTAAATGTTCACTGGAAATCTGGCATACTTCAGAATAAACATGAAAATTAACAACAATCTGTAAGGATTTTATTTAAAAATTAAAGTAATCTTACAGGAGAAATACTTTAGATTGTCTTTAAAATTCATAGATTTAATATACGTGTAAGTTGTTGTATTAAAAAAAAAAGGTTTTAATTGTTGTTGTGATTTGATGATTTAAGTCAAAAATGTATTTTCTTTAATTTTATATTCAACACAATTATAATAATTTAATTTCACTTCCCTTAATTTGAATTAGATTAAAATATTTATTAATGAAAATCACCACCCCATAAATAATCATTCATATTATTTTGAAGTTTATTCGATACAATTTTTGGGTGGTCCCGATAAATCGTTACGATTGAAATGGAAAAACAAAAAGGCAAAAAAAAAAACTGTATCAGTAAAACCTGTCTAATTGAACCTCTCACGTTTAATCGAAAAAACAAAACAAAAGCACCTAAGTGAAATTTGAACCATAACCATTTTTTTTTTGTTTTTTATTTAAAATTTATATGGACCACCTGCTGTCTGTTCTGATTTTTTTTTTTCTCTCTCTCTCTTAATGGTTGGTTTAGAAAAAAAAATTATTTAAATATTTATGCGGTCAAGATAGACAAGTTGAACTACATTGGTATATAGAGTCAACAAATTATTTGTTATAGTTTTTTTTTTCACGATTTAAATCGGCCGACGGAAAAAATATAATTGACACTTTTCATTAAAGAACAAACACAAAAAGAAAACCAACAACAATTGAAGTCTTTCAATTTTGTTATTTTTTTATGTTTTGTCAATTTTTCTCTCTCTCTCTCTTTCTGTTTCTTAGTTAACAATATTTACAAAATTATTTTTCCCTTGTCTATTTTTTTATTTCATGTATCAAATTTTTTTTCTCTCTCTTCTTCTTCTTCTTTTAATAAAGTTCTTGTTCTTGTTCTTGTTTTTTTTTTGTTCTTATTAATTTGTCATCTCATTTCATATTTTTTCCTCTTTTTTTTTTTGTTCTGAGTTAAGATTAGATTGCTTTTTGTTTTTGTTTTTATTTAGAGACTTTTTCGATATTAGTTAGGTTCTCTCTGACGAGACTTTATAGAAATATTATTCTTTCTTGCTTGTTTCTTGTCGTTTTTTTTTTGTCTTTAATATTAAAATATTAGACCACACACATGATGGGTAACTTGTCATCTCAGATTTCCATCTACTATATTCTACAAACAGACAAGCATACAAACACACACACACACACACTCACATAAAACACACAAATATTATAGGTTTTTATAACGATATGAAAATTAAAATTGATTAACTGTGAGAAAAATTATTGTTTGGAAATTAAAAAAAAAAAAGAAAAAGAAGAAGAAGAAGAAGCAATAAAAAGGTTAACAAAGAAAAGTTGTTTTCAAATAAATTTTATAGTCACATTAGACAGATTTTTTACTGTTTTAGAATCAATAAATCTTTATCATTGTATAGTCTGTTTCTTTAAAAAAAATTCTTTTTTTCCACTGATTATAAATTACTATATACAAACAGGGGAAAATTATACAATATTTTCACAATAATATACAAATGGAATATGAGTCCACATCATAAACACAATAATATACAATTTCCTCTAAACAAAAAGGGAAAATAGATATAATAATTGATATTTTCCTCTTCCTCCTCTACAGCCCCCCACCAAACCACTTTTTTTTAGTTTATGATAATAATAATATTTAATCAATTTTCACAGTTCTATGAATTTTCCCGCATTCATTTATATACAGTCCAGATAAAAAAAAGAAGAAGAAGAAGAAAAAAAGAGGAGAAAATAAAAATGGGGGACACAGTGAAAAAAAAAAAAAAAAAAAGAAATCCGATAAAGATAAATAATTTATCAAATTTTCACCATTTATAGTTTGTTTGGGTTTTTGTTTTTGGTTTTCTTTTTTTTTTTTTGTCATCCGGTTATTTGGTTATTCTGTCGTATTTGTCGTCAGTCTACTTACTTTTTTTTTTATCCATATCATTATTATGATTTAGGAATAATTGAAGGAAATGTGGAAGTTATTACAAATGTATTGCAAATATTTTTTATTCGAAAGTTCGTACGGATAATGGAACATTTATTATTGTATATAAATTAATTTTGTAATTGGTTCATATTAGAATTAAAACCGTTTAATAGTCACAACAATTTTTAATCATTTTTTTAGCTTGGTCTATTTTCAAAAACAAGACAAAACAAAAGGACCGAAAAACAAAGAATAAAAAATAAATACGGATAAACGAATATCAAAAAATTTCAATTAAAATTTTCATTTTAAAAAATTCTCAATAAACTTTAATTGTCTAAATTCTATGTGATAGCCTCAGTATTATGATCTTGAAATAAATGGAATGGAAATAAAAAAAAAGTGTTAGCGAAACAAAAAGAAAACAAAAAGAAAACAAATATGAAAGAAAAATACAAAACAAGTCAAACATATAATAAAAAAGGAGAACCTCCTTAGGGTTTACATAAGTCATTTATTCATTCTTGTTTTTTTTTTTTTTGATTTTCTATTCTTTCTTTTCTTTCTTTGCATTTATTAAAACATACAATTTTTTTTTAATCAAAGATTTTCTCATGAAATTACAAAACATGAAAAAAAAAAAAACATAAAATAAAATAAATATTACAAAAGTCAATTGCAATTGAAAATATTGCAGTTTTATTGAAAATTAATTAAAACGATCACATGCAGTGAGTGTCTTTGTATCCGGCACAACAACAGCAACAATAAAAGAAAGAAAAACTAAATTCAAAAATTCTAGTAAAAGGAGAAAACGAAAAAAAAAATATAATAAATACAAAATTCCTTCATTGATGGATGAAAACAAAAAAAAAAAAAAAACAAAATGAAAAAAAGAGAAAAGAATTAACAAAGGAAAAGAAGAAAAAATGTATATTGGAAAAAAGAAATATTTTGAGAGAATATAATAAAAACAACAACCATATATTTTTATAATAATGGTGGTAAAAAAGGGGAACAATAATTTTCTATTATTTTTAAGGATTAATTAGGTTTAAAAAAAAAATCAAATAAAATTTGCCCAAGAATAAGAAATTTTTAAATGACCAAAAATTAAATGTGTCAATATCCTATGACGTCATATTATGTAATTTGGAATTTTTTCTTTGGCATACTTTAAGAAGTAGTTGTAGAATAATGACGGTGTTACATTGTGCTTTAACTTGATGAATTATAGTTGAATATTGCACAAAGATTGCACAAAGATTCTTCACGAGTTCTCCCAGGATTGTACACAGTGGTTAACTCCTCGTGTAGATCTGAATGCATTAAATTATGGGTCTGTTCAATAATTTCAACAAATTCTTACAGTTGACTTGGTTGTCGTTAAAGGTTCAAGAAAATATTAATTAATAACAGTACACTCATATTATACTAAACAATTCAATTAAACATGTGTTAAGCATAAATCGTATATGGAAAAATTTTTCAACATATAGACAACAATTCAATAGAAAAACAGAAAGTTCGAAAACCAAAAAAAAAAAAAATAAACAAAAAAACACTCCTTAACACAACAACAGTAAAGAGATATAATTACCAAAAGTTTTACATAAAACAGTTATAGGTATAAATTATCCTATTTACATTAATAATTACATGTATACAACTCAAGAAAATGTAACAAATTTCAAGTACCATCATAATATCTAACTAAGTAATTATTATTATTAACTTTTATTTATGTTGTAACAAAACAATACAACAATACAATAGCAAGAATAATAACAATAAAATTTATTCGATTCTTAAGCAGAAAGAGAGGGGGAGGGTGTGCAAAAGAAATACTTTTGTATTTCTAACAAAAAGAATCAAAAAAATTCAAAAGGCAACAAAAATAAAAAAAAATTCAAGAATGAGAAAAATATTATAATAAAGAAAAACATATAATTATGGTTTACACATGTAGGTATAAATACGTATGAATGTGTGTGCGTGTGTATAAAGTCAACCCCTAATAATAATAATAATAGTATAAAATTTAATATGTGACTAACTATAACAGTGTTTTATTTTTGTATTTACATTTTTTTTTTACAATGAAATACAACAACTAGAACAAGTACAACAACAATAATAATAACAAATAATACAATTAGAAATTTATTCAGAAAAAATACAACATAAACTTATGAAAAGTCTTAAGTAGATTCGAAACAATGATATGAAATTATTTGAGAACCATATACAGAAATAGCAATTGAATCTGTGTATCTGTCATTATTAAATCAATCAGTAATAATTTACTGAGATTGAGTATCAAGAAAATATATTCTGACTGAGCCTAATCGTAGTATTTTTCTAGTCTAGCCCATATTGTTTTTTTGTTTTTAAAATCGTCAATTTTACATCGCTTTTTTAGTCTAGAGGAATAATCTAAGTGATGTTTAACTTATGACCCTTGGATAAGTACAGTTATACTGACATAATAAAATGGAAGTACATTTTTACATAATCATTATTATATAGACACGTTAAGTTATTCAATAACCATACAAAGCAATAAAATAAGAATAAAAATAAAGAAATTATGAATTTTGTACATTTATCTTTTTTGCTCTCAAATTTTCTATAATAATTTCATTCAATTTTTCCCCCACAAATCCAATAAAGGAAATTATGTCAATCATTTATACAAATATAAGACTGTTCCCTTTTCCCATTTCCTTTATAGTTTGGATTGTATCATTGGATTTTTTCTTGATTTTTTTCAAAATTTAATTTTAATTCAAGATTCTCTGTCTCTCTTTCTATCTCTATCTCTCTTTCTCAATTGATAAATTTTTAATAAAAGAAAATATTTGTACAATAAAAGATTTATATGATTTTATTTAGTCCAGTCCATCAACTTACATCATATTTTAAATTGAGAGCAAACAAATAAACAAAAAATGTAAACAAACCAGAATAAGAAGAAGAAGAAAAAAATAATTTATATTCAAAGTCAAAATAACCAAAAATATCAAAAGACGAGAACAATAATAATAAAGAGAGAGAGAGAGAGCGAAAAAGTATTTCACTGTTTCTCTCACTCTACGTCTACTAGTCTATTACATATTATTATTATTTAGTTTTTTTTTTCCCTCCCATTAATAAGTAACAACAATAAGAATTGAAAGAAAAACCTTTCATTAAATTTCATCTCCTGTTGAGTATTCCATGAAAAGAAAAGAAAAGAATAAAAAAAAAAGGAACAAAAAAAAAAAGAAGTTATTGAAGCAAATAAAAATTGTCGTCCCGATAAATCGTGCGAACCCAAAATTAAATTTATCAACAAAAAAAAAATAAAATAAAATAAAAAGGGAATCAACTAAAATCTAGTTTTGTTAAGAGAAAACATTGAATTAATTGTGAAAATCATCGATGATTTTTTGATAGAATAAAAAAATAGTGCAACTGGCTACAATTTATTTTACTTCAATATATTATTTGAAGAACATTTTTTCCAATAAATTCACTTAAAAATACAAAACTAATCGTGTGACCATAATTTTATTATAAAATCATACATTTGCTAATCGCCGACTACAATTGTCTTCAGACTATAAATTTTGAGAAAATATTGCGAGATTGATGCATTAGGAGGTACCCATAGATACAAACAGATACTCGACAAAAGAGACAAATTTGGTAAATAAAAATTATAGTAAAAAATTAAAAGTAAATGAACTCATTTTAATCTCTAATAAATTTCCTCTCTTTTTTCTCTTCTATTTTTTTTTTTTGCTTGTTCCTCAGCGAGGATTAAGAAAAAGAAAAAAAAAACCCCACGAACAGACAAAAATTTCTCTCACAAAAAAATAGGGATTTTGTACATGAAAATAGAGTAATAAAGTAGACTACGGGAGATGGATTATAGAAAACTATAAAAATGTGCGTTTATATTTTGGGTAGTTTAAGGAAAAAAAGAAAATAAAAATAATTTGAACAATTAATATTTTTATTTATTCTTTTCTTTTCAATTCTTACGGGTTTTTTTTTTTCCTGTTTTTGGCGCATGGATAAAAAGGGAAAGAATAAAAGGTCAAATTATTTGTGTTATACGTTATTTGGGGAAGAATTAAAAATCACCGATTTTACTTTCTTTATAAAAACGTAAATTACTTTCAATAGAAAAAATGAAAATAGTTTTAATCGATAGAAGAAAAAGAAAAAATCTCTCATGAGTATTTAGACAAAAATTTGTTGTGAATGAGAATACTAAAAGATCAGCAGGCGTTCATCTAAAACGTATGTGTGTGTGTGTGTGTGTGTGTGTGTGAGGTCCAATTTATTTTTCTTTTATATTCTTACTTTATATTTTTGTATTTCTGGAAAAAAAATTTCTAATAAAAACGTTTAGTGAGAGAATAAATATTGTTTTGTCTTGAGTTTAACAAAAAAAAAAAAAAAGCCCGATCGAATGACATAATTTTTTGTAGAAAAATTATAAACGAGAATAGGAACACGAAAATTTTGTAAAAATAAATGTAAATAAAAGGGAAAAGAAAATAAATATTCTTACAGTTTTAATGGTCCAAATAAGACAGGTCTATTATTATATGAAATGAAAAAAAAAATAAAATCTATAATTTGATGAGAAAATGCAATGTTTTTGTTTACAAACAATTAAATTTTATAAAACAAAACAAAACAAAACAAAAAATCTTCTATTTTGTCCTTTATTATTTTCTCATAATTTCTCCCTTATTTTCTTTTACTCTTTATATTAAATCCATTAGAATTAATCGAGATGAAAAAATAGATTTTTGTTATTTTTACAAAATATACGCTTCTCTTTTTACTATTTTCCTCTTTTTTTGTTTCTTTTTTTTTTTCAATTTTCTTTTTATCATTTTCCATTTTTTTCTGTTGTTTTTTTTTTTTTTTTTATATTTTTTTTTGTTTTTCTTTCACTAAAGTTAAATGTTTTGAAACTCAAAATTATTAACAATTGTTATTATTTTTTATGATTGTCATTTATTTTTCTATGACTCTGTTTTGTGCGTATGTTTTCCGTTTGTGTTTTTTTTTGTTTTTTTTTCAAAGGGTTAATAGATTTTTCTTTAATGTTACAATTTACAACAACAATAATGAAAGAGTAAACAATAAGTAGAGAGAGAGAGAGAGAGAAAAAAAAAATAATTTGATAATAAAAAGAAAATAAAAAATGAAACAAATAAAAATTAATACAGAAATATATTTAGAAATTATTAGTCAATAGTTTAATTAGACAGATCTTATTATATATTAATTTTTTATATTCTGTTAACGAAACGCAAATAAAATATTTCTTTCAATTAATAAATTCTTTTCATTACCATTAATATGATTGGATCCGTCCATATACACACGACCTTTTTCAATCAACTGTTGCAGACATCAATTTTTATTACGATTAACCACTAAACTCTCGTATTTTTCTTAGAAGAATAAATATTATACGCACACAGATAACGCAAGAATGAGTGCACGAGATATATATATATATAGAGAGAGAGAGATAGTGGAAGAGAATATTACAACAACAACAAAAATAGTTAACCCTTTTAAGTCCAATTGAAAATATCCAATTTAACCAATTTACCTATGCAACAACAACAATATCACAACCGCACACAACAGAAACAACAACAAATAAATCATCAAAACGAAAAAAAAAAGCCAAAAACAAAAAGAAATAAAAAAAAAAGTGAAAGTAAAAGAGAGAAGAAGAGACAACGAAAAAAAAAAAAACAAAAACACGAAAAAAATAAATGAAAATAGAAAACCATAAGGATAAAAGGATACAAATTATATTACGCATATTTAGTCACAATATGGATGGGTTTATATAGAATATAAATTTTGTATCCATATTTATTTATTTTTTTAACAGGGTGCATCACTTAATTTCTATATAAATATTTTCATCTTATTCCTTATTTGAACATTTTGAACATTTTGTTTTTTTAGTTTTCTTTATTTTCCTTAATAAAATTTTTTAATAAAATTTGTGAGTGGAGTGGATCTATTACATATTTTGATTATTGTTTTTTACACCCAAAGGTTTAGAATTTTATCATTATCAAATTATAGGTAACAGAGGTCAACATAACCATTGTCAATCTTAAAAAAAAATCGAAGTATTAAACACAATTACAAGCGATATCGAAAAGAATTCTTATCGAATATTAACAAAATATTCTACTATAGGTAATTTTCTTTCTATTTTCATGTCTATTCCTTTTTTTGTTTTCCTATCACCCTTTATAATTTTAAAATCTCGTCAATTTATATAGATACAATATAATATATGTCATTCTCTCTCTCTCTCTCTCTTTTTCATTCTTATTCTTTCTCTATATGGAATATGTTTTTATACATGAATATAATCAAAATAAAAACGTATAGATAGAAGGATGCAAAGTTACATATGCATATACATGTGTGTATATATTTTTTTTATATGTATGCTATGTATACATTTGTATCAGTGTGTATGTGTGTGTGTATTATATTAATATTATATACATAATGAAACAAGCATATTACATACAAAGGTAATGTACCATACAAAAATCGTTTTAAGGTCATTCAAGTGATCACTCGTTTGATGTATTTAAGCGACATACACCATAAAATGATGATGATGATGATGATCATCATAATGATGACTATAATGATAATGATGACTATAATAATGATGATGACGACGTGTGCTTTTGGTCTTGAATTAAAATTTCTTTTTTTTTTTTAAATATATAACATATGCGCCCTACACACACACCACCTCAACACACTCACACACACACACCCATTTAACATTTAAGTTTTTTTTTTGTTTTCCGTTTCGTAAAAAAGAAACAGAGACAGTACACATATGTTTTCTATCCACACCCACATAAAATCAAGATTTGCTAAAAATTTTCAGGTTTTTTTTTTCTTTTGTAAAATTAAGAAAAACAAAGAAAACGAAAAAAATCAAATTAAATTTTAAATTATAAATAACAAGTGAAATTCTATTTTCTTAAGCTTTCTTTTTTTGATTTTGGCGAAGAGGAAAAATTGCGGAAAAAAAAAGACCGAAAATTCCAGAATTTTTAATTTGGAAAATTAAAAAAAAAAAAATATAACAAGAAAATAAAATTCAGTTGATTTTTTGTTGGAACAAAAATCTGGAACACGTTAATAACACCAAAAACAACAACAACAACAACAACAACATAGGAGAATACGGATTATTTATTATTATAATTATTATGAATTTCCAAGCTCCAATGTAATGTGCTTCCCTTTCTCTTTCGCTTTTTTTTATCCATTTTTATTTTTTGTTTTATCAATTTTCTAAATAAATTTTAATTAAAATTTCCTTCAAAAGCAATTATATAAAGAAACAACAATAACAACAACAAAACAAATCAGAAAAATTTGTTCAATAAAAATTCTTCTTCTCCTTTTTTGCGTTTCACTTTTCGAGTATTTCGTTTTTTGTTTTTTGTTTTTTTTTTTTTTTGTAACAAAATTATTGTTTTTTTTTCTCATTTTAATAAAAAATATGTGTGTGTGTGTGTGTGTGGGAGAGGGGGAGAAAAAAAAAAAAAAAAGGGAATTAAATAATAAAACGGTGGACCATGCATCAGAGTATGGGGTGAGAATGTTGCTCGATAGAGAAAGAAAACCTAGCACACGTTACCGACACGTGTTTAGAATGATAATGACGATGAAAAAAAGGGCGATTATGCAAAATGCCAATATTTTGTTGTTGTTTTTGGTTTTAGAAAAAGCAAGATGAGGAGGAAAACTTAAAAATAAATGTAACAAAAAAGAAAGTAAGAGTTAAATGTTTGGAACAGAGTTAGAGAGAAAGAGTGAGTGAGAATAAGAAATTTAGCATAATTCTTAAAGGTGATTTTACGTAAAATCTGATTTGACAAATTGTCTTGACGATCTGGATCAATCATAAAATTCAACAATCTATGAAAGTTTAATGACCCAACAACAAAAGCTAAATTTTTTCATCAAAAATAGAAAAACATTATTGTTTCCTTCCACCTTGTCACTCCATCCTTCTTTATTTGAGTTTAAATACAGATGATTCATAAAACAAACGATTTAATAAAAATTACAATGTTAACCCGTTCAGACCTTATCACATTGAATTAAAATTTCTGTCCACTATATGAGACTGGTCAATTGAAAATTATTCTTTGTAATTTTATTTCTTTAAATAAAAGTACATACATAAAATAATCACCTAAAATTTAAAAGGGTTAAATAAATAACCCTGAATATGAAACGTATGTAAGCAATTGTGTGTAAATATGAAAGGGTTAAAAACAAAATTATTTTCTGTTTACTAAATCTAATATTTTATTCACAAACCGAAATAATTATTATCCCATTTATTTAAATATCCGTTTCCTCATCCTCTGTCTCTCATCGTGATTTTCACTCATCATTTTTAAAAATATAAAAGACGACAATTTTCCAGAAATAGAAATTATACAAACTAAATATTAATTTTTCGAAAAAAATCATCTAAAATATTTTCTTTCTTCTATGAAAAAAGAAAAAAGCTAAAACAAAAATTCTACCTATCTATCCCCTACGTCTACCTACCTAAATAGAAGATTTTCTATTTTCCTTCATTATCACAAATATCCATCTATTTTGAAAAAGAAAATCTAAAAGCATTAGATGAAAATTTTCCAGATGTTTATTTGTTTGATGTCGCCTTCACCATTATTTTATTAGATTTTTCAATTTAACGTTTAACAAAAAAACACAAAAAGGAAAACAAAAAGGAAAAATAAAGAAAATAAATAAACAAATAAAATGAAAAAAATTAAAACCGATTTTCTTCATTTCCGCACTAAAAAAAGAAAGAAAGAAGTATTTGTTTTTAGGGAGGAACCCTAGAGAAAATTCCCTCATCAAAGAATAAATGAGAGGAAAAATTTGTAAAATCTAATGAAAATATAAAATAATTTTCACTCAATTTTTCCATTTTTATTATTTTAATTTTGTAAACGAACTTAAAATGTCGGATCTACAATTATTTTTCATTCAAATGAAAATTTATACAAATGATAAGACGTCAGAAGAAAAATTTAAAAAAGAAAAAAAAAAGAAAGAAACTTACATGTTGTGTTCACAAAAATAATCAGTTTACATGGCGGCTTGGTGGCGTATCCTCTGTAAAAAAAAGAAAAATAGAAAATATAAAAGCAACGAAAATAAAACGAAAAGAAAAAATATAAAAAAAATAAATATTTTTTTGAAGAATCTTTTGCTTTCTTAACAGAAAAAAACAAAATATACAAAAGAAAATATTTATAGTTGATGATGATGATGATGATGAAGAAGAAGAAAAAGCACACACAACTAACTATATACTTACGTTTATATTTTTTTTCATTTTCATTTTCTCATTTTTCATTTTTCTTTTTATTTTATCTTTTACAAAACATCTTAAAGTATTGAAATAAGAAAATTTATATAGAAAATTCACTTTAGCTCTACCTACATATGTGTGTGTGTGTGTGAATGTTTTGTGTATGTATGTGTGTGTGAGTGTGAGTGTGTGTGTGTATATAAATAATATCTTAAAACCAGCAGTAAATTAACTTAGATATAATATTATTATGGATGCGGATGGGGAAGTAGAGAAAATTTCATTTTCCGGTTGTTTGAGAAATCATTGAGGCGAAATTAAGCCTTTTCTCTATAATAATGTTGAAGATGAAAATATACACAATTTATCATGCTATCTCTTTCACTATATATACAAATACATACATACACATACACACACATAGATATATATATATTTTATAGTGTTATTATTTCTATCTATCTACACATACACACACACACACACTCAAAACACAAATCTACACATTAAAATAAATGTTTTTTGTTTGTTTTTTTTTTTTTTTTTGTTTTTGGAAAATATTTATAGATAAAATGAACGAATACGAAGACGAAGATGATGATGATAAAGAAGAAGAAGAAGAATGAAGAAAGACAGGGATGAGAAGGTTTTTTTTTTCTAAGTTTCGTTAAAGAGAGAAAGAAATACAATTAAACAAAAATTAGAACTTAAATTGAATTAATTTTCATTAATTTTTCAATATTTTCCAATAAGCTTTTCGGTTATAAATTTAATTTATTCCAAAATTAAATTTTGAAATTTTAATTTAAAAAATATTCGTTTAATTTTTATTTTTATTTTTTTTTTTGTGTGTGTGAATATTTAATATTTGAAATTAATTTCCCGCTACTCCTATAAATCCTGTCCAATCGTAACACCATTGGCTATTATTGTTGATGTAATTTATGTGTTTAACTAACTTATTAGGTATGTATGTGAGGTCCTATTACGTAACTTTTATCTTTTGTCTATATTACCGCATTATTGGAACAATTTACAAACAAACAAATTTATTATTGTTTTACTAAAAACAATTGCGAAATATTTTTCTTCTAAGTGGAAAAACTCAAATTTCACAATTACAAACACACACACACACACAACACATATATTCAAACACTGAAACACTTTTTCCATAACATTCCTTCATAAGTATAGAAAATTTTATACAAAAAGGAAGAAAAACAGAAGCAAAAAAAAAAAAAAAGAAAAATAAAAAAAATATTCTATCATCGTATAATTTTCCTTCCTTCCATATTATATTTCCTTCCGCTTTTCCGTATTTATACTTTCAAAAAAAATTTATTATTTTTTCTTTCTATATAATTTTCCGTTTTTATTTTTTATTTTCCCTTTCTTCTTCTCATCCGTTATTTTTTTGTTGTTATTTATTTTTTAGTTTTTTTCTTTTGATTTTTATAACGTAACACAAAGCTTCTGTTTTTTCACTTGCAAAAAAGATAAATGGAAGAAAAAACAAATTTCTTTATTAAACATTGTGTGACGCATTCACGCAGGTAACTTTTATAATGTGTGTTTTCAAAGGATTTAATAAAACAACAACAACAACTATAAAAAGGATTCAATCTTATTTGTGAAGGTGTAAAACAAGAAAATTGATATAAAAAAAATTTGTAAAACATTTTCATCTGTCAATTGAAAATAGAAAAAACCAAAATATTTACTTATTTATTTAACTAAAGTTTAAATCGAGCAAAGATAAAATTATTAAGAAAAATACAACAACAATAAGAAGAAGAAGAGGAAGAATTAGAAGAAGAAGAAGAGGAAGAAGAAAAAACTGTAAAATGATACCAAAATTCTTATCGTAAATTATAAAATAAAATGAAGAAGGAAAAAATGTTAATATTAAAAGTGTACAACAACAACAATATGAAAAAACGACAACAAGAATTATTTGGTGTAAACCAGCAGATACATTCAATTTTTTTTCACATATTTTTCTCCATTTTTCTTTCTTGTTGTTGTTTTTTGTTTTTGTTTTTTTTTTTTTTTTCACAAAAGAAAAATGAGATTTTTTTGTTCTTTATTTTTCACTCTAATTTTCCATCTAACTATTTATTTTGCTCTTTTTCCTGTTTTGGAATTTTCTCATACCTAAAATTTGAAAACTGTGGAGTATCCACAACGAACACCCTCTCCAGCCTTTCACCCTTCCTTAATACAACCAAAACAGCAAAAAAAAAAAAAAAAAATGAAAAAGAAAATGGAAAAAAAAACAAGGAAGAAAATTCTCATATCTGTACAAATTCAGTTTTTCTGTTTTTTTTTTTTATTTCATTTTCTTTTTTTTATTTTTCCATTTTCATTTTTCATTTTTCGTCTCTATTTCTCTTTATCTCCCTCTCACATTCTCTTTTATAATACTTATTTTTCTTTCTGTTTGTTTTTTTTTTTTTTTCATTCCACAGAAATGGTTGGATGGAAAATTTATATGTTTTTCCTCTCATTTTTCTTATGATTTTTTTTTTTTGTTATTTTTCTTCTATTTACTTGTGTGTGGTATTTTTTTCTTCTACATTGTGTTCTTCTTCTGGTGATTTTTTTTTTGTGGCAAGAGTGAAAAGAAAGTGCAGAGTATCTGCACAAAAAATGTTAAAAATTGTTGAAAATTTTTATTGAAAAAAAAAAGAAAAAAGAAAAATAGAAAAGAAAAGAACAGGTATACGAGCCTTCGTTTGTCTCATGTTTAACATTACAAACGTTTCCACATTTTTATTGTAAAACAAATTTTTGTTTTATTTTGTTGTATTTACGTGCATCAGACGTGCATCAGACGTACATTAGATGTACCAGAAATTTATAAATTTGTTCTAATTCTTAACAAATAAATTTTAAAAATCTGTTGAAATAAATTCAAATATCTGAACTGAAGTAACAACGAACATGCCGAAGTAAGGATGAGTCACGATCGGTCATTGGTACGTCGTTAGCTCATCAGTATTTCATGAATTATGTAATCAAACTCTGCTATATGGCATCATTCCTCAATAACGAACTATTTTAATGCCACTTTTAATTTTATGAATTCAATCCCTAAACACTTTGAGGTTTGTCTTAGAATTGAAAAAAAAATCATTCAACGATGTGATGCAAACATTGTTGATAATGACTTTTCATCAATCCATTAAAATATTTCTTTTTGTTCTCCTTTAATAAATAAGAAGAAAAATACTTTTCTGTATTTACGGTTTCTTTCTTTAGAAAGTAAAAAAACAATAACATCAAAACAAAAAAAAATAATGTGGAATAAAAGCATGAGAATTGTAAAAAAAAAAAAGGAAGAGAGAATGAGGTGAAAATGTTTATTTAAAGAGGTATTCTCCTTACACGTTTTATGACACAGAAATTTTTTTGTACGTTTTCTTTTTTGTTTTGTTTTGTTTTTTTTTTTCATACTGGAAAATCTTTAAATTTTCTCATACATTTTTGGTTTTTTATTTTTTTTCTCGTCATATGAATATGTGAGTGTGGGTGTATGTGTGTGTGTGTGTGTGTGTTTTTTCATCTCATCTACATATATCGTTCCTTTCTGTGTGCTGATCAAAAATATGATCATTAAATATTGTTCTCCATTTTTTGTTTTCCTCGTACCCCCTCCTTCATTAATTTTTTCCCCATTCTACACATATTTTCCTTTCACAATGTTTTTATATTCATTTTTCTTTCTTCATTTTATTATATATTTATTCACCATTATCATATAATATACTTCAGTTGAATTATATATCCTTGCGCATCTTTTTATCAACCCTCCATCTTTTTCTTCACATATATTTCTCATTTTCCCTAAATATCCTTCAACACTCTTAACATACACCCCCCCCAACCACCCCTCCCCCCACCTTACCCCCTCATAAACTCATCTACCCATAACAGAAAAACATATAAGAAGAAAAAAGAAATAAACAAACATCATCAGCCCCATTCTTTGTGCATCTGTGTGTGTGTGTGTCTGTGTGTGAGAGTGAATTTCATATAAACCGCCGATTACTCGCTTTCGTGTTTTTAAAAATATAAACAAAAAAAAAATCCACCTCTTTTTTTTTTTTTACTTTTTAAAGAATGAGAATTTTTTTTGGCTCTCAAATTCAACTCCAACCAAAATCCACCCACATTCATATCCACATTTTTTTTTTTTTCTTTTCTTTTCTTTCATCATATTTTTCTATAAAATATATCATCTTTTTGCGCGCCCACCGATACATAAAACCATATTTTAAGACATGCTTTTCTTTTTTTTTTCTCTCTCTCTCTCTCTCTCTCTCCACATTTTCTTACTTCTTCTTATTTTCTTTTCTTTTGCTTTTGGTGTTTTTTTTTTTTCTCTCTTATCAATGTTTTGCAAGACTTGACTAACTCAAATATATTATATAAAAACGAAACAACTTTTTAGAAAATAATAATAATAATAATAATAATAATAATAAAAAGAAAACGAGAAGATTTCACATATATAAATATTTATATGATGGGTGTATGTGTATGTTCATGTGTGTGTGTGTGTGTGTGTGAGTTGAGAAGAATAACTGAATGTATGGTGAGATATTGTGAAATGGGAATGGTATATAGAAGAAAGAATATGAGCTTGACTGTTGATGGGTGATATAAGACTGGGGTGCTCCTATATGTTTATATTAGTTTATATTGCGAGCCCTGTTGATGGCAGCAACATATCAACGAACGCTTTTTTTTCTTTCTTCTTATATTTGGTATATGTTGACGAAGGGATGAAAGAGAAAAGTGTAAATCATCTCACGTTTTTTATTTAACTTCTTTTTATTTTTTTTTTTTGTTTTCCTCATAAAAATCTTTAAAGAAATTATAAATTTTTTGTTCTTCCATCCGGAATTTTTTGTGCCAAAAAAAAAATTTACTATTTTCCACTCACACCATTTTCTTTTCTCTTTTATTTTTTCTTCCACACTCTAAACCACCAATCATAACCATATACGTATCATTTCTACACACACACAGTTATACACAAAGCCACACACACACACACACATTCATACACAAGCAATTTATATACGTGTAACCATCATTCAATCTTTCCCGCGATCCATTTTCCCATGCCACATTCTGTTCCACAAACATCCCTTTTTATAACAAAAATGTTTCCACTTTTTATCTTTTTATGTTATTTGGCTTTACAAAAAAAAAAATTTATCGCGGTTTGCTCAGTTTTCTCATTTTTTTTTTTTTTATTTTTCACATTTTCCATTTTTCTTTTCTTGCGGTTTTGTTGAAAAATTTGTTTTCTTCTTCTTCTTCTTTTTTTCATCTTGTTTTTTTTCCTCTTTTTTGCGACGAACGAAAAAGATAAAAATCTTTCATCATTTTCTTTCTTGCGCTTCTTCTTCTTCTTCTTTTTCTTTTCTCATAAATCTTTTTTAATAAAATTTATTTTTTTTTTCATACAAAAAAGAAGAAGAAGAAGTAAAAGTAACACACACAATTTTGTTGTTGCTTCATTAAAAACAAAAAAAAAATAATAATAATACAAAGTGTCGTATAAGGGAGAAATGTTATCTGTGCTTCTCTCACTTCTAGCTGAATCATAAATATTAACTAACTGAATAATAATAACCATCATTGCCACGGTTATCTTAACACTCCACATGTGGAATAGTACAAATAACATGGAATTCAATTATAGTATTGCATTTCAGAAATTAGAGTCAGAATATTAACGTGTTCATTTTTCCAATGTCACCACAAATTTCAATGTACTATGCGTGAATTATTGTTTCAATTAATTCTTATTCAATTTTAATTCTTATTCAGTTTTTTCTTTCAACTGGACAATGTAAAATATAAGATTTACTTTTTTTATTGAAATCTAAAACAATTATGTCTAACACACTGACTCTAACTGATGACAGCCCGCACTCTGGTTACAGTGTGACTATTTTTAATTAATGAATTTTGATTTGTATTCTTTAAATTATTTTATATACTCAGAAATTAGGATTAGTAAAAAAAAAACAAATAATTTACTTACTACACAAAGAGATTGAAAATTGATTTTTTGTGAGTACATAAATATGGTTCAATAAGTAAATTGAAGTCAAGTTAATAATTAAAACCTTTGTTCTAGTTATTTGTAACTGGATAGAACTTTAATAACTTAAAGACCATGGTGTTTAAAATGACCATTTTATCTAACAAAAGCAACAACAATAAATAGAAACTGTAATAATACGATACAGATCGGTTATTACGGTGAAAGAACGAATGTACAATAATTTTCAAAATGTATAAATTTTGATGCAATTAATGTGCAATATTTGTGCAATCAATGTAAAATTTGTGGGGAGAAATTTTTTCCAGTTATTAACCCCTCATTGAAATCTAACTAATTTTGACTATGAACATTTAATCCAAATATTTCGGTCTGGATTAAACAGATTTTCCTAACTCATAATTATTGGATTATCATTGTAAAAATGAATAAGGAAATTGGAAATAATTTGTTGTTCCTTTTTTTTGAACTACAATTAATTGAAAAATTATTCTTTCAATTTATTTCCTTGTAACGTAATTTATAAGTTACCTACAGTCAGTTTTATTCCCAAAAATGAAAAAAAAACTTTTAATTGTGAATCATTGGCTGTTATACGAAAGACTTTGAAATAGTAAATGAGATTCGAGTCATTAATTTAATTTTAATAATTAAAAAGAAAATTTCTTATTTAAAAACAATAACAACATCCCTTATTTTATTCATTCCTATACCCAATCTCAGTTTAGTAATATTTTTATTATTCGTTAACATTTCTTCTTTTTCGGTTACCCCATTTAACCAACTCTGGATGATTTTCATCAAACACAACAGAAAAATTTCATCCTTATAATCTCGTTTAAAATCTACATTATTTACACAGGCATAGAAATATTATGTTACACACACACACACACACAACAAATAAAAAAAATTTCCATACATAATACAAGCATTATGAGACTCCCCTGTAATTATACATCAGTGAATCGTAATACATATGACACTTTTTCAAATTACAAAAATGTTCCATCCTTTTCTTTACACTTTTATCATAAAAAGTAGAAATAATTTTACTTGTACTATCTCATCTCACACTATCTATCCCATACACATTCACTCCACACTTTTTTTTTTTATTCTTCGCCTTTTTTTTTTTTTTTTGTACAAAACTCATCACCCATAGATGTTCTCTAATCTACCCTTTCTAAATATTACAAATTTTTCATATATAAACTGTTGTCATTTTTTCCCACTTGTGCCACATACTTGTAGCCACCCATAACCCACCCCTTAATACAAAAATGAACAAATTATTTATTGTTAAAAAAAATCTAGAGAATTTTCAATAATTTTCATAGGTAACCAGCATTATAGTAAGTATACCATGACATTTTGTTGTCAGAAGGTGTGGAAGGTGTTAAGGTAAATTAACCAGTTTTTTTTTTCATTTTCATCATAATTAATTTTCAAATGTAATTTTCTTTTATATAAATTTGAAAATTTTTCTTCATTTGTTAGCTACTTTTTTTTTTCTTTGATTTTCCTATTTTTCCGATAGTTTCTTGTGTGCGTGTGTGTGTTTTTTTCCTTTGTTCTTGTTAATATTTTCAATTAACGGTTTAATAAAAATTTATAACAAAAAAAATACATTTTTAATCCAAAAAAAATTTTTAAATAGAAAATTCATGCAAAATTTTTTTTCTGTTTTTCTGTTTGTATAGATTTTTTTGTTTACACAATTGAAAAGAAAAACGGACATTAATGAATGGACACGGAAATAAAATTCAAATTAAATATAAATAAGAGAGAGGGTTAGAAAGAGAAAGAATGATAGGAAGGGTGCAGACATTTTTAATGTGAATTATCAATACTTGAGTTAATCAATTGAATTAAAAAAAAAAAAATTAAATACCACGGAATAGAAATGATTTTTTAGTTAATAAAAAAAATGTATTTTGTTCCTTCCTATAACGACTCTTTTTTATACTTTATTGTTATTTTACTATTCAATATTTTATTTTTATTTTTTTCCCAATCTTCCTGTTTTCCTCAGAAATTACACACATCCTATTCTCTTTTCACGATATATTTTTTGATTACAGCAAAGAAATTTTTTTGTTTTCGATTTTACATCTTTCCACTTTTACAAGTCGAGTGAAAGAAAAAAAAACCAGTTGGAATCATGTCGCGAGTATTTTTGTCAATAATAAACCGTCAAGTAACAAAATATTATGATTATTAATTCATTTTTATTTTGCTCTTTATCCCTCTTTTTTATTTATTCTACTTTTTTTTTCTTTTGTTCAAAATCACTGATTTTCAATAAAAATATAAATTTTCTTTATTTTATTATTGGAAGTCTAAAGTCACTAAAAAAAAAAATTAGTTTGATTTTTTTTTTCTTTTTCTTTTCCATTAAAAAAAATATTATTATTATTCAAATAAACCGCCACCCAAAAATTACTATCATACTTCTTTACTCTAATTGACATTACTAATTTTGTCTCTTTCTTCTTTTTTTTCATTTATATAGTTTGTTTCTGTATAAGTTACACACACACACACATACAGGCACAAAACATTGAAAAAAACCCCCCTCTAATAGGGACGCTCAGAGAAAAAAAAAAAAAAAAAAATTTAACTAAAACGAAATTCACGTAAATGAATGGAAACGAAGAAAAAAAAAATGTAAACGTATAAAAGGAAATAAAAGAAATACAAAATCGATCATATGATTAACAAATAAAATATAATCAGTCGAATGAATAACAATAATATAATATTATTTAACAATTGACTTTTGTGCGTTTTTCATTTTTTTTTTTTTTTTCTTTTCCCGCTTTTTCTTGTATTTTTTTTTCTTTTTGTTACGATAACGTTGCCTTTGTAACACATTCAGATGTGTAATTTAATGTTTTTATGTTTTAAAAATTTCATTATTATTCATTAGAAGACACTAATAAGGGAAAATCCCTTTTTTTGGATATAATGTGCAATTTTACTTACATATTAAAATCACGTGTTGAATGCCACGACGATAAGCAACACACAAAACACAAAACAAAAAGAAAATCACTTCACATTTTAATTTTATTGAAAAATTAAAACACTTATTTTTAATAAAACACTTATTTTTAATAAATCACTTATTTAACACTTCACATATTATTAAAAATTGATAAATAATTAATTTTTAATTATGCAAAAATTGTATAACGTACATCATCCCTTTGCTAATTTCTGTTATATTTGACATATATTTATTTTAAATACTGCCATCTGCACTTAATGTACAGAGGCTCAAAATAGCGTCATCTCTTATTGTAATTCTTTCTACCCAGTAAGCAAAAATATTAAAAAAAAAGAATAAGCAATTGAAAAGGATTCCGTTATGTATTTTATATAATTTAGTAAACTAGTATTAGTTTTTATTTTTATTAAAGAAGGAATTACGTATTAGAAATTAATTTAATTCAAATATCGTGTTTCTCTAAATTATTGGAGATAAAATTTACTTTTATATTTTTATTTATTATGTGAAATATTTATAAATATAATAATTATGTGAAATTTACCTAAAAAAAAAACATTTATTAATTAAAAATCAGATAATAGGAAGTTTGGTTAAAATAATGTGTGTTTAAAAAAGCACAAAATTAATGGAATATGTTTTGTACCTTAATCCAATATAAAAATAATGGAAAGTTCTTATAAATTTATCATTTAATATTCTTTTTGGAATCTTTTCAATTAAATTAAAAACAAAATTAATTAATTAGATTAATTATTATTGTTCATAATGAGATTTCAAAAATTGTTTAAAATTATAGTTTTATTGCTGTCAACAGTCGTCATTGATACAGGTGTGATAAATTGTGATGTAATAAATTTCTGTGTGTGTGTGTGTTTGTTTGTGTTTTTTTTTTCGCTTACGATATAAATGCATATCTATTGATAAATTTGAATGAATTTTTTTATACAAGTTTGTAAACGTCAATATTTTGTATATGTCTCCTTATTTAATTTATTAATTTTTCTTTTGTATATTTTTAATTTGATTTAATTTTATAATAACCCTTTTTTTCTTTATTCTAAAATATAGACTGTTGTTCTAGCAGAAGACTACCAAAAAATCAGCCACAAGAAACAATAAATAACAAATCAAATATTGTGATTCAATCCAATAATACAATTCTAACAAATAACACAAAAATAAATGATCAAATTATTACTGAAAATTTTCAAACCACAACAAATGAAAATTTAAAAATCTCCAATGAAGAAATAGAAAATGATTCCAAACAACAAAACAAAAATAAGAAAAAAATTCCACGTTTAAATTTAAGGAAAAAAATGATGAATTTCAGTAAGAAGAATGATTCTAATAAAATTATTTTTGATAATAAAATAACAGAAAATTCTACAAATATTTCTTTAAAAAATGAAAATATCACAACAACATCTAATTTATTTTCACAAGAAAGTTTATATTTAACATCATTATTATACACAAAATATTCAGCAACATTATTGTCATCTGACTCAGATAAACCAAGAGTTGAAACTTTGTCAATAGATACAGAATTACAAACTTCGTCAGATACACCAACGGTTGAAAATTCTTTATTGACAGCAGAATTATCATCTGGTGAAATCGATTGTTTTCCGTCAAAAATTAATGAATCAACTTATAGAAAATATAATTTACATAATTATCCAAAATGTTCAAAATTATATGATAAATATTATTGTCTTAATAATGGTAAATGTTATAATTTTACTATAAATGGTTATTCATTACCAACATGTGAATGTTCAGAAGGTTATAATGGTGAAAGATGTGATCAAAAATACATCATTTTTAATTTTGCCTATATGAGTAAGTATTTCTTAATTATTTAACGTTAATTTAGTCATACATTTGTTCTTGTAATCTTACTAGAACACTTTAATTGCAAACTTTTGTAAGATGTTGTAATTTTCTGTCTATGTTCTTCGGTCTATTCTATTATTTTTAATTTTCTTCATTTTCATTACAGATTTATTCAGTACCAATGTAGCAGTTGAAGAGGCAAGCATTAATTTTGGTACAACAATTGTTTTTATAATAATTGCATTAATTTTATTTGTTAAATTTTTTTTTAAAAAGAAAAAACTTCATTTGATAAAACATATTTAAAAAAATCGTTAAAAAAAATTGGAATAATAAAAAAACAGTTGTTTTTTTTTTCCAACAAATGAATTTATAAAAAAAAAAAATTACTTTAGATTGTGTCTTTGTGTTAATTTAACTTTAAAAATAATTATAATTTTTCCTTATTATTAATTTGTGTCTGAAGTCATTCCAGATATAAATTGGAGCCATCGTAAAAAGAAAACAAAATTTCTTATAATTAAATTAATTAATTATTATTACATTTATTAATTAGTAATTAGTTGTATTTGTGCGTTTGTGTGTTTGTACTGTTTTTTTTTCTCATTTTCTGTTTCCTATCCTTTTTCCTCTAAATAAAGTGTAAATTATACACAAACTATATGTGTAAATTATACACGAACTCAACTGAAAATATATATAAAAAAAAAAACAATACAATTGGTTAAAACACTAACACACTAACAAACGTTTAACAATTCTTTTTGATTTTTTAATTGATTTTCTATGAAATTATAATGAAAACGGTCAAACAAATTGAAAAGATTTATTCTGTTTTCTTTTCTATTATGTTTCTTTTGTTGGTAATTAATTAAAAAAAAAAAAAGGAAAAATAGAAAGAAAAAAGAAAAACAAGTGAAAACAAATAAAATGTTTTTGTTTGGAATTTATTTTCTTTTTTTTTTAGATACTAAAATTATTACTACTGAGTAAAAAAGTGTCTTTAAAAATTTATTCTGTTTGTGCCAAGAAACAGTAAATTTAATTGAAAATAATTTTTCAAATATATAAGGAAAAGAAAGAAAAAAAGAAAATAAATAAACTTTTAATAGTTTATAAAGAAAAAAGAAAAAAAAAAAAAATTAGAATTTAAGAATTTATTTACTAAAAAAAAAAAAAAAAACTTAAACATTAAAAATATTAATCAATGAAAAAATAATGCTATTTTATGTTATTTTGTTTTTAAAATTTTGTTTTGAAAATGTTTTTCTTTTTTATTTTTATTTTCTTCTTCTTATTTTTTTTTTTTTTGGAAAAACTAATGAAATGGATTTTTCCTTTTTATTATTTAATTTTTTTTTTATAAAATTAAAAGAATTATTTCTATATTTTAAATGCATTTTTGCCATTTATCTTTTGTATGTAAACATAAAAATGTAAAAGTGTATAAATGGGGAAAAAGTATAAAAAAAAAGTAAGGACAAAAATTAATGGAAGATTTAAATTTAAAGAAGAAAACAGAAAAATTGTAAAATGTGAATGTAATCATACGTTAAACGTATTTTCTTTATTATAATTATATTTTGTATTAAAAAAAATAATCAATTTCTTTTACTTTTCCCAAATGGTAGAAAATGAAAATCTAATTGCAATTTTTTCCTTTTCCGTTTTTACATTTTGATCTGAAAGCACAAATTTCATATTTATTTTCTTTTTTCTATTGATCAGCGCCATCTCTTTGATTTTTTTTTTAGCTTTTTGTGCAAAGATACTTTTTTTTTGTTACGTTTTGTGCTGTCATCTTAAAAATTTGTTTTATTTTTTGTTTAGGTTTTTGTTGTTGTTTTTGTTTTTCATCAAAAATCTTATTATCTTTTTATTTATTTTAATTAATTAATAAAAATAATACAATTTAATGATACTTTTAATGATAATATACTATTTACAAATTTAATACAAATTTTGTTTTGTGCTGTGACAGTTATTAAATGAAGAAATTATTTAAATGCTAAAATAAATTGTGCATTAAAATAGAAAAAAAGTTTATAAAAAATTAAAGTTTACTAAATTTTTGTTTTATTAGTGACCTTAAATTATGTATCAAAATATTGGTAAAAATTTTCATTTAATCATTCTAAATTCATTTATAAATTTAAATAAATCGAAAGAAAATTTATTAATTCATACACAATTGCGATTATTATTTGTTTTTGTTTATTTTTAAACAAAGAAATTCTTTTTTATTGTTGTTGTTGTTGTTGTTGTTGTTTTTTTTATATTATTATTGACGTATTATTCCAGTTCGAAAATTAATCACAATCAAAAAATTCCAGTAACTCTTTTTTTGTATTCTGTTTTTTTTTTTTGCTGCGTTAAAATTAACCAAAAAAAAAAAAAAAATGTTGTAATTTATATTTTTCGATTAAAGTAAAAAAAAAAAAACAAAAAAACAAAAAAAAAACCGGCTTTATCTAAACACAAAACCTAGTTAATTAGATGTTTTATTTGGTTGTTTTTTAGTGGAGAAATTGTACAATTTTTACACATTGTCTAACTAATGTAATTTATTATTGATAATACATTTTTGTTGTTGTTATTGTTATTATTGTTGTTGTTGTTATTGTTGTTCCCTTTTATATTTTTTTTTAAATGGAAATCTAGGTCGATTTATTTACAATATTTTACTTAAGTATATGTACTTATTATTTTTTATTTTTTACTTAAAATCAATAACCTTCAAAATTTATAAAAAATAAATAAAATGTGACAGTATTTTTGTTGTCTTTTTATTTAATTGATTTATATATATATAATTGTTAAAATCAATAAATGTGAATTGCGTAAAAAAAAGTAAAACACGAAAAAATCTTTCACATTTAATTCAGGGGGGCGTAGTGGTCGGTGTAGATTCCGCTGATTAATAAATTGTTATTTGATTTTATCCATTCAAAAACTTATCAATTAATTTTGCTATGAGAAATGTAATCCAATCCTAAATTAAAATTATCTTTCTTTATTTATATTTAAAATCTACATTCATTTATCATTGATTCATCATTCAGTTTCTACATACAAATAATATGAAAACAGCCAAACGAAAGTCATTTTCAGAAAATCAAAAGAAGAAAAAAAAAAAACGCTTTTTTGCACGTTTTTTTTTTTTTATTACTTCGATTTTTTTTAGTAGATTCCAATTTATTCCTAAAGTATAATAATAAAAAAAATATGTTTCAATTAAGATTAACAAACTGATTAGAATTGTATCGTTTTTCCCACGTCTATTTTTTTTTTTGATAAATTTTAATGAATCTAATTAGAATTTTAAAGACGTTTGTTTGACGTAGATTATTTATTATCCCAATAATAATTCTGATAATAAATAATGAATTTAAAATTAATATCATTACCATAAAATATCATTGTCAATCAATTTTAGTGTAATTTTTTTTTGGTTATAGGTGACACTCTCGACATTCACAATATCAGTAAAAAAATAAAAAAATAAATTAAATTTAAGTATTATTTTTTTTAATCAGATTCTACATCAATTGAATAACTTTTAAGAAAAAAAAAAAAAAAATCTTCCCTCTCACTTTTTTTTATATTTTATTGTCTCAATAATCAAACATTAACACCATTCCATATACGACTATAGTAAAATATATTTGAACGTTAATATGACGTACGTTTTAATTATAATTATTAATTTATTAATTTTTTTGATTAGAAAAATAAAAAAAGCAACAAAGCAAAAAAAAGAAAAAAGAAAAATATTCAATTATCTGATAAACACGATCACTGTCAATTCTATCAATATTTATTTTTTGTTTTATCAAATCGAACAAAATAAATATTACACTGGTGACACTCGTTTTTTTTTTTTGTTTTTTCTCTCTTCTCTATTTACCTGTACTATTTTTTTTTTTTGTTGTTGTTTGGTTGCCTTTCATTCTACCTCTAATTTTAGTTAATTCCTATTTAATTGTATACTTAGGTTGTTTTTTTTTTTTTTTGCTTGTTCTTCTTTTTCCCTTTCCCCAACTTTTATCAGACACAATTTATTCTTTTTCTAATCATTTTCTGCTCATTATAAATTCAATTAGCACAACACTCTTAATTGTTAGCACAAATCATTTATAGAAGAAAGAAAGAACGAATGAAAGAAAGAATGAAAGAATGAAAGAAAGAGTGAAAGAAAAAATAATAACAATAACAACAGTAATTAGTCACAACAATGTGCTATTTTTTTTGTTCCAAATTCAAAGAGAAGAGAGAAGCCTAAAGTAAAGAATTATTATTATTTGAATGAAAACAAAGTAGAGAAAAAAAACAAAAAAAAAACAAAAAAAGGTCAATTATAAATAAACGTTTATTTATCTGACATTTTTTTTTTTTTTTTGTTTTTTTTTTTTGTTAAACACCTACACACACACATAACACATACACAACAAATTCATGTAAATATATCATTTTACCTTCCTCGTTCTTATTTATTTATTTATTAATTTTTTTTTTTTTGTATCATAATCTACATAACTTCAATTCCCAAGTTCCATACATCTGACACTTTACAGTCTTTTCAGTGATTTATACAGTATCTCTCTCTCTCTCTCTCATACTCTCTCGCACTCTTTCTCTCTTATAAAAAATCGAAATGATCAGAATGAAACTGATTATGTGTATAATAAATGAATAAATAAATATAATAGAGTTTTCCATTGAATATTAACCTCCTCACGCACTAACATTATTTTTATTGGCATTGATTGTGTATTATTCTGTTTTTTTATATTCATTTTTTATTTTTCTCAATAAAAAAAACAAATTAAAATAAAAATACAAAACAGAAATCAATTAAACATTTTTTTTTATGAGTTCTCCAAAAAGAAAATGTTTAAAATATTAATTAACTTCATATTTAGTAGGTGACATTTGTAGATTTCCCCCCACCCAACTACTTTAAAATTATACTCGTGAAATTATTAATTTTCATTAAAGAATTTTATTTTTCTTATTTAAAAAATAACGTCTATTGTCATTACCTGAATGAAAATTGTATTTTATGTTTAAACAGAAAAATTCTTATTGAGACAAACTACTAATTACAACAACAAATCAATATTAATCTAATATTTTTACGTACAATTGTTATTATTATTTTCAATCCAAAAACACGTGTTGTTGTTGTTGTTGTTGTTATTATTACAAAAATAAATAAATGAGACAAAAAAAAAATTATTAATCTTTTGCAGCTTCCTTTTTTTTTTTTTGTTTTAATTTATGTACGATTTTTTGTGACGATAAATTAATTTTTTTGTTGTTGGTTCTTTTTTGTTGTTGTTCTTGTTGTTGTTGTTGTTGTAGTTGTATTTGATAACACTTTTTTCTTCTTATTCCTCTTATTTTGTTTATTTTGTTTTATAAACTTTTTTTTTCTTCTGTTCCAACTTTTAATTTTTTTTTTATTTTTGATTATCTAATAAGGCAAAAATAAAAAAAACGCAAGAAGACGTCTTATAACAAATTCTTTGATAAGATAAAGTATCAAATAAAATATTCAATAGTGAATAAAGGGGGGGGGGAGGGAGGAATTAATGCATTTTTGACCTTTTCCATTTAATCAATTTTATTGATTTTTATCAATCTGATTGACAAGAGAACAACAACAACAACAACAACAAAAACAAAAAATCAACAAGATAAAATGAAAAAAGAAAAAAGAAAAAAAAAACAACCAACCAGATCACAAAATAAAAGCAAAAAAAATCACAAAAAATTCTGAGAAATTCTTTATTTTTTTTTTTTTTTGTTTTCAATCTGTGATTAATTATTTTTTAATCAGTTAAGAATCATTTGTTGTTTTATTATTTTATTACATCTTTTTTTTTTTTCACACATTCTTTAAAAAATTCTTTATAATTTTTTTTTTTTTTTTTATAAAGATTTCATATTGATTATTATTCCACACCCCACCAATTTTTATTCAATTCCAATTTTACATTATTAGATTTCAATGAAATCTTAAATAATTCCCCTTAAAAAAAAATATTTTGTTTTTAACACAATTTCCTACAACATCAGAATGCATTAATATTTTTAACGTCTTATAAATTTTAATTTATAAATAAGAAGAAGAAGAAGAAGAAGAAGAAGAAGAAGAAGTGGTAACTTTAATTTAGTCTAAAAACATCAAAACAAATAAGAATTAAAAAAAAAAAGCAGAAAAATGATTCATAAATTTACGAATTAAAATATTACGCTCAAAACTTTTTTTTTACACAAATTAACAAAAAACAAAAAAAAACAAAAACAAAAACAAAAACAAAAAAACCTAAAACAAAAAAACTAAAGCTTTAAAGCTTAACCGTAATAATGAAACTTTAAAAATTAATTTCTAAAATTATTTTATTTAAATTCTTTACTCTTGTTTTTTTTTTTTTATTAAGTTGTTCTATTTAAAGATTCATATTTATATTTACTTCTTCTTCTTCTTCTTTTTTTGTTATTTTGTAGTTATCGTCGCTAGAATTAAATCAAGAAAAAAAAAAAAACAAACAAACAAACAAACACAAAAATGTTTTGTCTTACAATTTTTAAGACTTTACGTGTTTTAATTTTTAATTCTTTGAATAAAATTATTAATTAAGTTTTTTTTTTTTCTCTCTCTCACTCTTCCTCTCTCTCTCCCACTCATTCAGATCATCATCATCATCTCATCATTAATTAAAAAAATTAAGAAGAAGAAGAAGAAAATAAAATGAAAATCAAATTGAAGTTAATAATTTGATTTTTACTTTGAATTTTCCATTTTTATTAATTGAATTTAAAGAAGGTGAAAAAGAAGAAGAAGAAGAAGAGAAGGTGATGTATTTATTTTTTATTTACGACAGGCAACTTAACAATTTTAATTTATTTTGTTAAGAAAATTTTATAATGACGTCACAATTGAATTTTGAATTATTTATGATTTAAAATTTATAATTTTGTACCGTCAATTGACGAGTCGTAATTGACTTGGTAAAAAATAATTAAATAAATAAAAAAATGATAAATTTTGTTGTTGTTAAATTATCTGTTTGTATTAATTTGTTTCTCATTAAATTGTAACAATTGACTAATTGTGTAATGTCAATTCTAATGTGGAAATATTTGTTATCATATATTCTTAAAAAAATTTCAAAGATTAATGTTCTATGAAATTTAGAATGCAACAAAAATACTTATTAATTATTTAATTAATTTCTCTTTCCCTTTCTAACAATCATTTAAAGTTTACTAAGTAATGTGAACTTCAGATTGTTATCATCTTAAAATTTTTTTTTTCTTTCTTATTAATCAATTCAATGAACGAACAGTTACCAATTTTCCTTTCTTTTTTTTCTTTTTTTCTTTGATGTTGTTATTGTTGTTATTGTTGTCGCTATTTTTATTTTAATTAATTTTTTTTTCAACTTTAATGTACGTGATTGAATTAATTCATTTAGCTAATTAGAATTTTTTATTTTAACTTAAATTTAATTTTCTCTTAATAAAAAATCTACAAAATAAAAATTTAAATAATTTTTTAATTAATTTTCTCTGTCTCACTCTAACTCACGTAACTAACGAGAAATTTTTGAACAAAAGAAAGAAACGTACACACACACACACACACTTTAAAAATTATCAAAAAAGAAAAAAAAAAGAATTGTGCCAGAATGCAGTGAACAATTTTGTTCAAATTTAATTTTTTTTTTGAATGCGATAAAATAAATCTTAAGTGCGTACAACACTAGATACTAAACGTTACCTTACTTAATTTATGTTTTGTTGTTTATAATTTGTTCTTGTTCCCTTTTTTTTTTTGTTTTTTTTTGTTTTTGTTTTTGTTTTTATTTGAGACAAAAATACAAAAATAAGAAAGAAAGAAAGACAACAAAAACCTTGTGACAATTTTTTCTGTTATCTAACACTTTAATGTTTAGAACTAATTAACTAACTATAACTACTAAAAAAAATAATTAATTAAAAGAGGAAAAGTAGAAATACAACAAAAATACACACAAACGATAAAATACAAATACAAATAAAAATAAAAATGGAAGAGTCAAAGAAGAAGAAGACGAAGAAGAAGAAGAAGAAGAAGAAGTAGAAGAAGAAGTGAAGAAAATTATCTTACAGTTAAAGTTGAGATTGAAGCTTTTTTTTTTTTTTTTACGTAATTTATTTTTCCCCTTTTAACTATTTACGTGTGTGTGTGTGTGTGTGTACCTTGATACTTTAATTTTATGATTTTAGACGTTTTAGAAAAATTTTCATTATTAAGAAAAAACAAAAGTAAATAAATAAATACAAAAAGAACAAAAGAAAACTAATTAAAAAATTTGTAATAAAAAATATAAAAAAAAAAAAAAAAAGAAAAAATTGCAACAAATAAAATTATAAACATTTTTACCTGTGTTGTTGTTGTTTCATAAAATTCAAAATTCTAAAAAAAGAAGAAAAACAGAAAAATTAAACGTTTTTTAGTGATTTATTTTGTTGTTGTTGTTGTTGTAGTTTGTTTTTTTTTTTGGATTTTTTTGTGATTTCAATTGAAAAATTATTCAGAAAAAAAAAAATAAAAATAAAATATAAAATAAACAATAACAACAATAACACCACCAATAACAACAACAGAGAGACAAACAACAAAAACAACAACAACAACAACAACAACGAAAAAATAGAAAAACAGAAAAAGAAGAAGAAGGAAGGAAGAAAGAAAGAAAGAAAGAAAAAAAAAAAACAGTACAGTATTTTGTAATTCAAGTCCAGTCGCATTTGAAACGTTCAAAAGTAGAGACACCAAAAATAAATAAATAAATAAATAGAAAAAACTACAGAGAAAAAATAATTATAAAAAGTACAAACCAGACAGGGCAACAATAAATAATTTAAAGTTAAAGTTAAAGTTATAAAAAAAAATATTTAAGAAATTAAAAAAATTAAAAAAAAAAAAATTAAAGTGTGAAGAACCGACCCCTTTACCACAACCCCCTCAGTGAATATAAAAAAAAAAAAAACACAAATCGATTTTTTCTTTTTAATTAAGAAAATTTTTTCAATTTTATTTCTTATTTTTAACTCTTTTTCCCTATTTTCATTTTTTTTTTTTGTGAAAACGTAATTTTTTTTTGTTTTTCTGGAAATTTTTTTTTGTTTTTCTGAAAAATTTTCTTGATTTTTTTCTGTTTCAGTTTTTTTTTTTCCATTTTTTTCTTTTTAAACAATTAAAATTATCGGTGAATTTTTATTTTCTGTTTGTGAAAATATTTGTTTAATTTTTCACGTTTTTATAAGAAAGCAAAAAAAAAAAACAAAAACAAAAACCAAAAAAAAACAACAACAACAATATTATAAAATGAAAAATGTTTTCTAATTACCGTAAAAGTTTTTCATTTTAAACTTTTATTTTTCTCGTTGTTGTTTTTTTTTTTTTTTCATTTTAAAATTTTAAAATTTTAAACTTTAATCGGCAGTTCTCTCTCTCTCTCTCTCTCTCTCTCTCTCTCTTTGTGTTTGTGTATGTATGTGTGTGTGTGTGTGTATTTATTAAAATAATAAAAATAAAAAGAATTTTATAAAGAAAAGAAAAGAAAAGAAAGAATAAGGAAAAGGGATGACAGTAACACAGCAATCATCTAATTTAACAACACAAAATGGTCAACATTTACAAATAATGAACGTAACAAAACAGCAGGATATTTTATCAAGTTTGTTTTTCTTTTCTTTTTTTTTTTTATTTTCCCTTTACATCATTTTCCTTTATTATTATTTTTTTTTTTTTTTTTGTTAATTTCCATTTTTTTTTTCTTTGATTTTGCTTTTTTATGTCAATATCCTACCCCCACCCGCACCCCTCTCAACATCCTTTTTTTTTGTCTCGTTATAAAACAATACTGAAAAATTGTCTATTAAAAATTTTCCCCCTACATGGAAAATATTTTGTAAATTTTATTTTGATATTTATTTGTGTTTTCTTCTCTTCTCTTCACTCTTTTTTTCTCTCTGTAAAATTTTGAAATTGAAACAGAAAAAGAGAAAAAAAAAACCATTGGTCTTGTTACATTTTCAAAACAGAAGATGAAGAAGATGAAGAAGAATAAGAAGAAGTAGGAAGTAGGAATCGAAAAAGAATTTCTTTTTATTTAAATATTGGGGGGTTGGGGATTGGGGTTTTGTTTGAGTTTTATTTGCATTTAAATTTTCTTTATTTTGTGTTGTTGTTGTATTTCTGTTGTATTCATTGAAATAAGTAATTGTGACAACATTAATTATGTTTTTCCGTTTCTATTAAAACAAACAACAAAATTAACTTTAAAGTGATGAATTTTTATTCTTATTATTGTTGTTGTTGTTTTAATTTCTTGTTGTTATTTTTATTTATTTTTGTTGTTGTTGTTGGTTCATTGAAGGTTCCAACATCATTTTAGAAAAAATATAAAACGAACTTTTTGTGGAATAAAAATTGAATTTTCTTTATAAATAAAATATAGAAACTTTCCCCCCCTTACCGCACCCCACACTCTTATTTTACTCTTTTTCGATAAATTCAATTAAAAAGTTATTTTGAAAATTTAAATTTTGAGTTCCTAATTATTTTTAAATTATATTTTTCCGATGACAACAACAACAATAATAATAATCATAAGAAAATGTAAAAACAACAAAAATAATGTTGAGAATAATTTAAATGAATTAATTGGATAGATGACCAAATTTTTTGGTTTTATTAAATTTTTTTTAGTCGGTCGGTCAAAACAAAAGCGAATCTTCTTATAAATGTTGTTGTTGTTCTTATTTTCTTATTTATGACTGATTTTAGAAGATTAATTCAAAAAGGGCTTTTATTATTTCAAGGGCAGAAAGGGGGGAACTTTATTATATTGTTTTGTTGTTGTTTTTATTGTTGCGCGTTTGGTAATAACTAAATATTACCAGAATAATTAATAAAAACGTTTTTTTTTTTTTAAATATTCTACTTTATGTTTTGTCATTTGTTTATTTTCTCACTTAAATCGGAAATGAAAAAATTGTCAACTTCCGTTAAATTTTTACAAAAAACAATAATTTAAACAAAAAGCAAAAAAACAAAAAAAAAAATCCCAAAAAAATAAAAAATAAAAACAGCAAATATTATTTAGTTTTGTTTTCGATTTATTTTAATTGTTTATTTTTTTTACTTTGATTTACTTTGATTATTTTATAGATTTTTCCACTGACATTGATATACAATTATATACAATAATTTATACTATTTGTTGTTGTTGTTGTTGTTGTTGTTGTTGTTATTATTATTATTGTTGTTGGAAATTTTTATTTTATTTTCTGTGTTTTTTTTTTGTTCGCCCTCTCTCTCTTTCATTCTGTAAACTCTTTAATTGTTGTTGTTGTCATTTTTTTGTATTTTGTATTTACTTTTGGAAGACAAAAAAAAAATAAAATAAAATAAAAACAAAAACAAATCAAATAGTAATTTACTGAACTAAAAGTGTCAATGTGTTTGTGCATTTTTTTTTTTTTGTCTTAATCACGTTTTTCCGTATGATGTCTACTTGGCTATTTGTAATTCTCTGTCTCTTTCTTACATTTAATTGTTGTTGTTTTTTTTATTCGGTGACTTTTGCATTTATTTCGTTTTACTGTGTGTGGGTATGTGTGAATTTTTTCACACTTTTCAAATTTCTAAATAACATACACAGACACATGTAATGTGTAAATGATAAACAAAAAAAAAAAAAAAAATTGCTATCCATCAAAAAACAATTAAAACGGCAAAAAAAAAAAAACAACAACAACAACATAAGCAAATAATTAGCGTAACGGTCAATTTAGAATAATTCCAATGACACCTGATCATGATGTATCCCCTAACAAATATTTATTACTTTATTTTTTTTTTTTTTATTCTTTATCTCTCTTTGCACACCTACACATTATGACTATCTCTCTCTCTCTCTCTCTCTCTTACTAAATATATTTTGTCTGTATAATAATAAAGCGATAATCTATTTCGTTTGCCTTTAATCTTTAATAAGCTTAGAATTAATCTTTATTACCTAAATATACACACACAGCACACACACACACACACACACATATTCTGGGTGACTGGTGTATTTGATTCACACTTTGTTTTGTCATTCTTGTTGTTATTTTTATTATCTTTATCAAAAAAAAAAAAGAAGAAAAGCAGAAAAGAAAAAAAACGTCTGCTCCTGTTTTTTCCCCCTCACTTAACATGAAATCTTATCAGTTTACGTTATTTTTTTTTTATTCAATCAATGATTTTTAGATTGAGTTTTTTATTTTATTTCTTCTTCTTTTTTTTTTTTTTATCAAAGTACAAGAAAAAAAAAAGAACAAAACAAAAACTGAAGAATTAAAATATTTGATGGACTTTTTGTGTGTCAAATCATAAAAAAAGTTCTCACTTATCATTATTGAATTATTTATAAGTTTCATGAAACAAAAAAAAAAAAAAAACAAAACAAATATGTAACAACTAACTAATAATAACAACAATAACAAAAGCAACAACAACAACAGCAACAACAACTAATAATAAAAAATATTAACGAATTAATAAAAAGATTAAGAAAAAATAATTTAGAGTCTGAGATAATTTGTTTTGTTGAAAGATTTAAATCTGATCATAGTTCATTTAGTTTTGGTTGTAAAGTTATGTGTGGTGGGGTGGAACGGTGGTTTTGGCGGGGAAAAGATGAACACGAATTACAGAGATTATTTTTTATATAATAAAAAATAATTTTATATTTTTCTTATTTTATTTAAAATTGTATTATTGTCTGTGTAAACTGTAAATATTCTTTATTACGATATTTGATTCTTGAATGAAAAACCAAATCAATATACGTGTAGAGAATTTTTTTTAAATTTGACACTTACAGCAGGTCACTGAAAGTCTTAGATCTGAAGTCAAACAAAGTTAGATCTGTATTTTAGATCTGGGTATTTTCTTAAAACTTTCGGGCTGATCAATCACGAGACGTTTAGTCATAGTCATCAGAATTTAAATACAGATTTCTAGATTTTAATGGAAAAATTTTCTTGTCAATTTTAAATATCCAACATTTTCATTTTATTTTCATAATTTTTTATTTGGTCATCTCATTAATTCTTATAGAAGGTTTGTAAACATTTGATTTATAAATACAAACACCCTCAATCATGATTTGTTGTTATTTTTTTTTGAAAGTCTACATTTTCATAGATTAATTTTAATTACAAAAAAAAGAACAAACAAACAAAAAAAAAAAAACAATCAAAAGAAAAGTTTATAAAAATTTGTATTGACAAAAAGAAAGGAAACCTTGTTTATTTTATTTTTTTTACATTAACATTTAAATGATAAAGGAAAAGGAAAAGGATTCAGTTTAATTGATTCAAATTTATTTTTTTTTGTCTTTAATTCTACCAATTTTAATTGAATTAAATTTAGTTAATTTATTGTTTTCAAATGAAACAAATACAATAATAATAACAAGAGTAAAAGAGACAGAGTGCAAAAAGAAAAAGTAACTGGTATGGTAATTTTAATTACAATAAATCTAACTAAACAATATAAATTTTAATTTGATAAGGTTTCGAAATTATAAATTAAATTTTATAACGACAAATACATATACATGTATATATATATATATATATATATATATGTGTGTGTGTGCGTGTGTATGGTGTCTTATTTCAAGTTTAACATTATGTATCGTTCTTTTATAATTACAGACAAATCACAATCTGAATAAAACAATTCAAATAATTCAAATAATTCAATGTCAATGATTAAATCTTTTTGTTTTGTTTTGTTGCGTTATTTTTTTTTTTTTTTTTTGTCCTCTCTTTTACTTATTTCTTAAAATCTTTAATCGACTGTATGCGTTCACAATAGATAGACTATGATCTAATATACCATGATTTCACCATTTATTGTTACCAAAAAAATATTTAATCTTAAAAAGTCGTTCTGATCCTGGCAAAAGAATTCATACATTTTTCTATTTAAAATCATGAAAATTTTTCATTACTAAAAAATCAATCATAATGTATGTGGAAAATTTCTTATGACACTTTTCTTCAATTGGAAATTTTTCATTTAATAATCAGCTGAATTTTTTATTTATTTTAATTAATTTTTGTTCGAAAAAAAAAAATATAACGGAAATTCAAGGAAATTATAAAAGAAAAATAATTGAATTATAATAGAAAAAAATTTAAATGTCAACGTTGAAAAAATCTGTCTGTCTGTTGAAAGAAGGTGAAAGAGATTTTCTTGTATAAATAAGAAAATAATGAAATTCTAAAGAAAAAACTAATTTCTTATAATTTTTCATAAAATAAATTATTTTCTCTGTTTCTGATCACGTTTTCTTATTATTATTTTATTAATTAAATTTGACCTTAATTCTCAAAACAAAACATTTTTCTCTATCTCACTCTTTCTTTTTGTGTTGTTCTTCTTTTTTTTATTATTCTTTGTAATTTTTATAATTAACACCAGAGTGTATTAATTTAATAAAACAAAAAAAGTTTCTATCAAATAAAATTGGATGTCGCCACTATCAGTTAGAAGATAGACATAATTTTTAATTATGTTTGAATTATTTAAAATCTTAACGTTCATTTTAAAGACAATTAACTTTTTTTTTTCTTTTCTTATTATTAAATTCAACTTATATTTTATTCACACACAGATCAATCACCACACATTATTCATAAGAACATTTTTTTTTTCTTTATAAACAAAATATTTATTAATTATTGTTCTTTGTGTTTGAAAGAAAGAACAAAAAGAAAAATTGCTTAACGATTGAAGATAAAAACAAAAAAACAAAACAAAGGAAAAAATGTTTTTCAATTTTAAAGACAAAATAAAATAATACGATCATAAAATAAAGTTAGCTTAATTAAGAAGTAATTAAATTAATTTATAATTATTAAATAAATAAAGTTTGTACAGCTTTTAAAGTCAATCACTAGAATACCATTTTTTTTTTAACCCTTTCGTTTTATGTGAAGCAATTTTTTTAACATTAGTAAAAAAATATACACACCGAATGGATAATTTTGCATTGTAAACATTTATGTTACTAAATTATAAATGCAGAATTGAAAGGGTTAAAATTAAGTTTGATAAGAATCGTTTTATTGGTATAGTTTTGGGTTGTATGACTTTCACCAATTGTCTTTTAGTCTTTTTCTTTTGTAAACAAAATATTAAATTATAAAATAATTAATTAATTATAAAGTGTATTCTTTCCTTATCTTTTGTTATTACTTATGGGTGTTAAATGTTAAATAATTATTTATTTGTTTTTGTTTATTGTTTTATTTTTATTATTTTTTTCTTTTTGTTTTGTTTTTTTTTTTTTGTAAATGAATTCAACTATAATTTTCTTTTCTTTACAGATGATCCAACAGATTACAGAGAAAGATATCCAAATGTTGGTACACTACTTCTTAATAATGTACCTAAATGTAATTTAGAATTTTGGAAAAAACGTTTACCAATAATTGATTGGCTACCAAAATATAAACGTGCATATTTTTTTGCTGATTTTGTAGCCGGCTTAACAGTTGGTTTAACAGCAATACCACAAGGTATTGCTTATGCTGTTGTTGCTGGTTTAGAACCACAATATGGTTTATATTCTGGTTTTATTGGTTGTTTTGTATATTTTATATTTGGAAGTTCAAAAGATATAACAATTGGACCAACAGCAATAATGGCATTAATGGTACAACGTTATGTTAGATCAAATCCTGATTTTGCTATTTTATCAACATTTTTGAGTGGTGTTGTCACATTCTTATTGGGCATTTTAAATTTAGGTAATTCATTTCATTTATTCATTTTTTGTTATTTTTATATTGAAAATTTCTGTTATTTTTTTTTTTCTAATTTTAAATTAAAATTTCTTTTTATTTTATTTTGTGATTTTGTATATTCTCAGAAACCGAATTTGGCCATTAAATATCTAAATAAATACAAATAATTTTCTATTGACTTATGAGTCAATTTCGTTTATTGGTTAGATGTCTTAATTTTGATCGGTATATCTTTTTTTTTTCCCAAATTCACAGAAATGTGAGAAACTAAAAATATTTTTAACTATTGTGTTATCCTGTTTTTTAATTACTAAACGAAATAAAAATTAAATTAAATTGGGAATGTTTGTTATTTTCTCTCTGTTTTCTTATTAAAATCTTTTTGCATTAAATACAATTTGTTCAATTTTTAAATTACTTTTCGCTTGATTTGTTGAGATAGAAAATGTTAGCCCCATATATTTTTTTTTGTTCTTTTATAAAATTATAAACTTCCACCGTGATCCACTAAATACATAATTAACAATAAAATATATGACATCATTACGTTTTTATTTTATTCATAGAGAACTGATTTGTTTTTTTTTTTTTGGCTGACGTATATTTTGATAAGTACTAAACATAAATACTGTATTGTGTCGTATTGTTCTTATAATTATGTCAAATGTGTCAATTATATTTAAATCAGTATAAAGTTTTTTTTTTCTTATCATTTTAATATTGTGTAATACACAAATTGAATTACAAAATTTTTAATTTATAATCAATTTTTGAATTATTCGTATGAAACATTTTTTTTTTTTCTTTAGGAGTTGTACATTAGTTCTCACCTATTTGAAAATATTGACAAAAATAATAAAAAATATAATTTTTTAATATATTTTGTTTATAGGATTTCTTGTACAATTTATATCAATACCAGTGACGGCAGGTTTTACATCAGCTGCTGCAATAACAATAGCGAGTAGTCAAATAAAATCGTTATTAGGTTTAAAGGGTGCATCAAATGAATTTATTGACGCATGGAAAAATGTATTTGAAAATATATTAGAGACACGTTTATGGGATACTGTTTTAGGTATCACAACATTAATATTATTGCTGATATTGAGGGTTTGTTACACTTTTATTGACATTTTTTTTTTTCAATTTATTCAATTATTCAAAAACATAATCAATAATATAAAAATAATAGAAAATAATTATTGATTGTAAATTATAACTTTATTACTTATTACTTATTATTCTCTGTCTTTTATAAACAACTTTGATTGTACTTTGTAATAATCATTAAAATATCCGTTTATTTTCACAAAATCTAAAATTTATATTATTATCAGTTGATGTTATTTTTTTTATATTAAATATTATAGAAATTAAAGGATGTAAGGGGACATTGGCCAATATTTTATAAATATTTATCATTATCACGTAATGCATTAGCTGTTATTGGTGGTACATTATTAGCATATTTATTAAGTTTATATAATATAGAACCATTTATACTAACTGGTAAAGTAACATCAGGTTTTCCACCTGTTGAACCACCACCATTTTCAACAACTGTTGGCGATAAAGAATACAATTTTTTCGACATGTTTAATGAATTAGGTTCTAGTGTTATTGCAATACCATTAATAGCAATATTAGAAAATATTGCTGTTGCTAAAGCATTTGGTAAATTTTATTTATTTGTTTTTTACAATTTAGATTGTATTTTTATATAAATTTTAATTCGTTTATTTAGCTAAAGGAAAAACAATTGATGCAACACAAGAAATGATTGCATTGGGCTTATGTAATATATTTGGTTCATTTTTTCGTTCAATGCCAACCACTGGTTCATTTACACGAACAGCAATTAATAATAACAGTGGTGTTGAAACCACATTGGGTGGTATATTTACTGGAAGTATTATATTATTAGCACTTGGATTTTTAACAGAAACATTTTACTTTATACCAAAAGCAACATTAGCAGCTGTTATTTTATCAGCTATGTTTTTTATGATTGAAATTGATGTTGCTATACAAGTATGGCGTGTTAAACGTAAGTATCTTAGATTTTATTTAATGATCTCAATAAAAAAAAATCATAAATAAATTAATAATTTATCATTATTATTATTTAAAAATTACAGGAATAGATATAATACCATTTATTGTAACATTAATTTCATGTCTAATGCTTGGTCTTGAATTTGGTATACTTGTTGGTATTGCTATTAATTTAGTATTTGTACTATATAGTACAGCACGTCCTAAAACAAATATAAATGTTATAAAAGTAGAAAATTATGATATACTGATGATAACACCCGATCAAAGTTTAATATTTTCATCAGCTGAATATATTCGTTATAAAATACTGAAACATTCAAGTATATTTAATGTTAATTTTGTCATTATAAATGGTGAATTTGTACAAACAATTGATGGAACTGTTGCAAGTGTAAATACTATATATTTTTTTATTTGTTCTTTAAAAGAAATTAAGAAAATTTTCTTTTAAACATTTTTTATTTTAATTTTTTTGTTTTTTTTTTTTTTGTAGAATTTAAAATCTGTTTCTGAAGATTTAAAATATCAAAATAAATATGTATATTTTTGGAATTGGAAGCAACAGCCAACAGGTGTTATTTGGCGTTTAAATCAGGAATTATGGAAATATTTTAAAAATACGGAAACACTAGAAGAATTAATTGATTTAATTAAAAAAGACGAATCAATTGCAATTGATATAAAATAATTTATGAATTCAGTACTAACTATACTTATTATTATTATTACTATTTTGTTTTTGTTTTATGTTATTATGTTTTTTCTTAGCATTAATTACTATAAAAGACTAATAAAAATTATTCTGTTTTAACTAAACAGAGACAAAACAGAAAAAAAAAACTGATAATTTTCAATTATTATTTTTTATTGTTCCATTAAATAATAATTTTAAAGTAGAAACAGGGGAAAAGTTATCGTCAAATTTAAAGTAGGTTTTTTTTCATAAATAAAAATGACTAAAATTTCCATTTTATGATCAATTTATTATAGCCCAAGTATCTATACTTACACTTTACACTTTTATGCAATTTCAAAAATTAGGACTTTTTAGATAATTTGTGTATTATCAAATTGAAATAAATAATTATATATATTTAATAATTGTAAATAAAATTTGAATTTGAATTTTTTATATTTTTCCCCTAAATGTTATTGCCAACATTGAATTAGAAAAAAAAATCTGTTCAGTGCATGTTTATAGGGGATTGTATAATTTCGTTATGAAATATCTGTTCAGGGCATATAGGGGATTGTTGATCGTTTAGTTTTGTGCCGTTACATGAAATTTTAGTTCGTTATTAATCAAGATAAGACAATTTTGTACAAAAACATTTCAAAAATGCATTTCATCTTAATACTATTTACTATGATGGTTCAATTCTTTTTAATGGTAATTTTTATGTCGAGAATGTTGGCTAGAATTGTTGGAGGAATTCCGTGATTAAGTAAACAAAAATTTTATTTTATTTTTTTTGGCATGTGTGTTAATTTTGTGTTCATTATTCATTTGTTTTAGACACCATTTAGAAAAACATCAGATCTTCATTTCTCATTCCTCAAAAATGATCAAATGATTGTAATTTTATTTGATGAGGAATATGGTAAAGAAGAATCAAAAAAGAAAATGAAAATGAAAATGAAAATGAAAATGTGTTAAATAAAAATTATTAATTTATTAATTTCGTATATTTTAAAATGTTAAAAAAAAAAAAATTCTCCATAATGTTGTCTACACATTTACACAAGTATGTGTATTTTTTTTTAACGGTAGATGGCGATGTGATTATAATTTTTTAATAAAAATAAAAATTATTTCTGTTTGAATTAACTTATTCTTTAACTTGTATTTTCATTAATTATTACAATAATTTTTAATCAAAATATTTGATTGTGATTACAAAACAATTGTTTGTAAAGCTTTTAAAAATTACTAATACAAAAAAAAAATAATAGTAATTTTAAAATGAATTTCTGCAAAATCATATAAAAAAATTGTATTTTTAATATTTATTGGGCGAAAAGAAAAAAAGTACTCACATGTGTAGTACATTATGATTTATTTTTCTGTAATTTTTAACAAATAGTTTATTGCTAAGGTTATTTGACATAATCTTTAAATCATTGATCATAATCTTGAAGTAATATCATCACCTTCAAATAATATCATCATTAGATATACACTATAATTGCATCAAAAATAAAGAGACACGAAATATCAAAAAATATCACAGCACAAATCATAATAAATTTGAATCAATCCATTACTATAATAATTCGCTTTTAAATGAATAATTTAAACATTATTTATACAATGCATAATAATTTTTACTTTTAACAATATTAATTTATTTTTAAAAAAATCAGCAAGGAAAATGGTCATGAAATAATAATATATACATTTTTGGAATCACAATCGCACTGTTTCAAATTCAAAATAAACTAAAATCGTTATAAAAAATGTTGCAGTGGAGCGAATCAAGTGGAAAAACTATGAATTAATTTTTCCTACTTATTAATTTGTGAAATTCGTTTGTTTTATTAAACAAAAGTTTCAACTGTCAAAGAAAAAATTCATTTAAAATTAAAAATATTAGTGAAAAAATTTAAAATGGATTGGAAAGAATATTTTATGGAAATCTGGGTATCTTTTATTATTGTGTTTATCGCGGTTTATACTGTATTTGTTATTCTTCTTCTTATTTTCCTCATCGGGGCATTTTTTGGAATGTGTATGATTGTTTCATTGACCGTCATCTTCATGCTTCAAATCTATGATCCATGGATTTTATTGTTTTGTTCAAGGATGATTATGTCAAATTAGCTGTGCAAAAAAAATGTTTTTATACAATTTATATCGTTAATTGTGAAATTCATTTTGTTTTATTAAACAAAAATTCAAACTGTGAAAGAAAAATTTATTTAAAATTGAAAAATATTAGTAAAAAAAATTATTAAATGAAATGGATTGAATTCCTTATTGTTTGTTTCGTGATATATTGGGATTTTTCGTTTTTCTTTGTTTTGGTTGGAATGATAATTGTACTTTTATTGATCCAGTTCTTGGAATCCGTACTTGAAAAATATGATCAATCGTTTAAACTATTTTGTTTAAAGATGCTCATTTCAAATTAACTGTGCAATAAACTATTTGTTAAAAATTACAAAACTATAATAATAATAAAGAAAAAGTGCATTCGGAATTCTAAAAAAAAAAAACCAAATTTTCGTGTGTAAGAAAAGAGGCTGACAACGTCACCCATGGATTGAATTATGTCTTTTCTACTTTACACAACATTCCTGTACTATACATGTGAGTAAATTTTGTATTCTTCTTTTAGTTAAGACGATTATGGTTAGTTTTTTGTTGAGGTAACAATATTAACGTCCAATAAATACTTAAAATACAATTTTTTTATATGATGTTGCAGAAATTACTTTTAAATTTTATTATTTTTAATTTTTTATGTTTTAGTAATTTTAAAATTTAGTGAAATAAAAAGCATCAAACAATTTATAGAAAATGTTCCAATTTTTTTTTGTAATTCAAACCAAATATTTTGATTATAAATTATTGTAATAATTAGAGAAAATAGAGCAGCTGATTAAAGAACAAATTAATTACTTAATGTAATTCAAACAAAATATTAGGGTGTTACCATCAGTATATCATAAACACTTTTATCACTTTGAACCTCCATTTTTAATAGATACAATAACAACAATCAAAAAAATAATAATCCTAATTAATCTATTTCATTTTATTTCTTATTTTTTGTGTTTTGTTCTTACTTATAAATAAAATTGACGCCAAGAAAAGGAAACAAGCAAAATCTAAATGAGTGAGTTAATGAAAAAGCAGGAACATACCAAAAAAAAATTATCTCCTTATTTGTAACATGACACTTCCACTTGACTCAATTTACTTCTCATATTTCAGCCCCCGAAAAATTATTGCGTTTTTTAACTTTCGGACAATTTTGTCATTTTTTTTTTATTATTTCATTACTTTTGTATTCATCTTTTGGGACAAATGGATGATGGATGATAAAGATTGAAGTAACCAACCATAAATACAACAACAACACATGATACAACGTATTATGGAAATTATTGCGGCTACCAAAAAATACAGAATATCAGGTCCCCGTTTTCAATTCAATTCGTTCATTTTCTAAAAAATTCTGACTTAGTCAAAAAGTAAAGACACAAGAGCAAATTTTATTTTTTCAAGACAAATCATCTTTCCTACAATTGTAATGCACATACATTACATTTTATCTCTCTCCTCTCTCTCTCTGTTTCATTCATTCTTTCAACTTTCTCACTCATCTCCTCAATCATCTTGTTTCTTGATCATTAGGTATAAGAAGAAGAAATACGTGAAGCACACCTTTTGTTATAATGTCTTAATACAAACCCCCTCATCACACACAGGACCCATAAGCCATCAATTTATAACAAAACAGAAAGAAAAGAAAAAAAAAGAATGAAGAAAACGAAGCAGAAAATCAAAATAGAGAACAACAACGCACACACACACACATAAAATAAAAATCTCTTAATATAAAATACAAGATCATCAACCTGTCTCTCTCTTACTTAACATAACAAAAAAAAAACACATGCACACACAAATGCACCTGTCTCTCTCATGCTTTCGGCATCTTAAATTTAAAAGATACATACTCCCAAACACCCATCATGTGCCCATAATACATAGAAAATGTTTATTAAATTAAACCGTTGGCCATGATTAAAACATTTTCTGTTGATGAAAAAACACGGTGCACACATTTAAAATAGTAAACGGTGTTGTGTTAGTGAGTTATGGTGGAGCTTGATTAGGTCTAAAATATTTTATTCTCACTCTCTCTCTCTCTCTCTTCTACCAGTTTGCCTAAACTAAACCCAACCCATTTTTATTTGATTTAATTCGTTTGTTTTTTTTTTCTTTAAAAAAAAATAAATTCTTCTCATTTTCTTCTTCTGGTTCTTTTTTGATTTCTTAACTTAACCAGAAGAAACCCAATGCGTCTTAATAAAGAAGGAAAAAAACACACACACATATAAAATTGTACTACACACAATAACAAAATCTTTTTTAAAAAAATATTTTCAATAAAGACAACAGAGAGGGAGAGAAACAGAAACATATACGTATCGTCTCTTTTTGGGATTTTTGTTTTAACAACAAAAACACAATATTTAAAATTACACATTTTTTCTTAAATAAAAAAAATATGCCTTCAATATTCTTGTCTCTTTCTATCTTTTTCTTTATCATTTCTTGTTCTTAACAGAACATAAAAAAAAAAAACAAAAAATACATCAGTTCCAGATTCTCTTCACAAACAGACAGAAGAGAACAGGCCACACTAGAATCATATCATGTGTAGGCATACATATGTGTCTGTGTATGTTCATGTAGAAAACCCGCGTGTACACACACATACTGTCAGAATTTATTATAATAGCTGAGAACTTAATAAAAAAGTAAAACGATTCCATTTAAATTTGTAATGCAACTTTATATTAGGTAGATAATATGTTGTTATTGTTGTTTATCCCTCTTACTTAACTAAGCGTAAAAATGTTTGCACACATACATTTAATATCATCATAATCAAGTTTTTAAAGTGATCAACAGCCGAAGTCAGAAAAAACACAAAAAAAGATGAAGCCAAGTAAACGTCATCAGTTATTTGTATAAATTTCATAAAATGATTTGACGTCACTGAAATTCTTCCCGTAGTGTTTAATGAAGTTATGCAAATTTTTCGGCATAGTTGAGAAACGATTCTGAATGAACTAAAATCAATAGACTTTTGTAAATCAATTGAAATTATTCCCTCGTACTATGAATTGCTGTTAATCTTTGTTTAATTTTTTCTGTTCAATGGGACTGAGAGTTATCATAATACACTAATTACCATTATTATTATTGTTAAATTTTTGATTCTGACAATTTTTTGCTTTTTCAAATGCATTTCGTAACATATTATGTAGAACAAAATTAGAGGATAATTCGGGATTTTACAGTAGAAGTCAAAATGAAAAGGACTCTTTGTCTTTTATTTTTTATTCAATAAATTATCTTTTAATTTTCCTTATATTATTTGAGTTACTGTTACGATACACTCTCTACCCCATCACACCAACCGTCTTTTTAAAAAAATTTCCATTATATGTAAATTTCCATACTGATTTTGGGATTAAATTTTTTATAGTCAAACATTATAAGTGATTAACTCATTATCAATTGTAGTGTTCATATAACTGGTGAAGGGACTTTATTACTTAATGAAAGATAAAAGTTTGTTTGCATCACTTCTTTGCCTGTCGATATTTGATTTAACATTATAGAAATAAAAGAAGAATATTGTTGAAAAGTATTAAATGAGTGGATGAAAAAAAAGTCTGTGGTACAAATTGTGTGAAAATTTTATTTTTTTTAATTTATTTTTAAAACAAAAATCAGATCGTCCGATTATTATATAATTAAAATTTTACATAATTTCTCTATTCTTACAAAAGAAGAAAAGAGATAAAAATGTGTTGGTTGTGATGATGCGAAAAAAGAAAAATTCTAAATATTTTCTTTTTAAAGAATAAGTCAAGAAACAAGAAGAAGAAGTTTTTCTTCATATTTTTTTTTTATTTTGTAACAAGGAAAAACTAATCATCTGAAAAATTGGTCGATGAAAATGATATGAAATGAAGAAGAACAACAACAATAATTAAACGTCATCTAAATACCGTCATTCATGACACAATTTAACAATTTTGTTTGTTTTTGTTGTAAACATACAACACAAATTTACAATTCACAATAAATAAATAAATAATAAAAAAAAACTAAACACAAACACATCTAAATTGTCAATGGGAGAGAGAGAGAGAAAGTGTGTGTGTGTTAGAGAAAAAGAGTAAAATATAAAACATAAATTCTTATAAATATAGAGACACAGTCAGAGGGTCCAGTCGTGTAGTCATGAAGAAAAACAAACTCATTTGTTCTTCTCTCCTTTTCTTATTCTTAAGATTCTGCCTTTTTTTTTTCATTTAAAATTTTTGTTGTTGTTTTTTATGTACATCTTCTGGTTTTATTTTGTTGCCAGTTTTTTTTTCTCTTATTCTCTCTTATCTTTCTATCTCTCTCTCTCTACCACATTTATTCGTATTTATTTATTTATTTGTTTGTGTTTTTTTTTATATATATTTTTCTTTTCTCTTTTTCTCTTATTCTTGTTTTTTTTTTTTGTTTTCTTTCTTTCTCTGTTTTTATTTTTGTTGTTGTTGTTGTTTTTTTTTTTTCAAAAAACCAAGATGTGAAATTGTGACTAGTTGAGTTGTAAAGTTTCGTTGTTAAGTTCGGGCTGTCAACTTGGAATTATTTACCCCGGCCGTCGGTATTTAAATACAAAAAAAAAAAAAACAAAAAACAAAAATTTATCTATAGAAATAAAATACTTTTAATAAATATTTAGAATTAAAAAAGAAAAATACATTTTCATTATTCTTACTCCTAATTGAGTGAGCATCGAAAAAAAAAAAAAAAAAGGATTAAATTAGAAGGAGTGAGAAAAACACAGTGACAAATTTATTGTTTTGTTTTTATCAATTTTTCAAAATGTCATCATAATTTTTTGTTTTTTCTTTTAAAAATTGAATAATTTCAATTCTTTTGATGAAATTTTTCTTTTCTTTTTTTTTTTTAATTGAAATATTTTTCCTTCTAAAGGAAAGGAAAATTTCCGTTTAAATGTTTAAATGAAAACGAAAAGAAAAAAAGGAAGAAAACGGTTTTAAGTGGAATAAAAAGTGGTTTTTGTTTAAAGAAATAAAAGGGAAATTAAATTGTGCATTAAATGAATTTGAAAGAAGAAAATCTTTATAAAAAAAAAAACAAAGTTTTTCATTCTATTAATTATGTTTTGAAAGTTTAAAGTTCTTTTTTTTTTTTTGATAAATGCAAAAACAAAAAAAAAAATACAGAAATGTAGAAAAATGTTGTTACAAAATAAAATAAAAAGAAAATCCTATAAAAAAATATAAACAGAAATTGAGAAAAGGGGGAGGGGAAATTTTTTTTTTGTGGTATCCTCTTGTTCGCGTTTCTCATCCGTAATCCTTGTAATTGTCTCATTTAGATTTTGTATTATTTTTCTTTTGTTTTCTTTAATTTCATTGAATTCTGTAAAAACAAAAAAAAAAAAACAAAAAATGATTTTTGTTTTTGTTTTCAGATAAAAAGAAAAAGAAAAAGAAAAAAAAAAAACAAAACAAAACCAACCAAAAATGTAATCCAGTTTTTTATTTAAATTTAACAAAAAAAAAAAAAAATAATCCACCCACATTCAGCAGTTGGAAACAGAATATACACACGCACAAACTTTATTTTGTTTCTGTTTTGCTTTTTTTTTTGTTCAAATTTATTTCTGTTGTTTGGTTGTGTTTTTTTTTTGTTTCAAAAAAAAAAACAAAAAACATTAAAACAAAATTTCATGAAAAATAAATAAAAATAACAATATCGACACAACAAAAAAAAACTCCCTAACCGTAAAGAGGGGAAGAAAATTTTAATAAATTTAAAAAAAAAATAAAAAAAATATCGAAAGGACAAAATATAAAATTTTAATTTTAAAATGCCTGAAAAAGAGACATTTCATGAACAAGTACAGGTTCATCCATTTCATCATCCTGTACATCCAGGTATGTCAACTGGTGGTTATCCACTACAATTTCCGTCGGCATTTGTTGCATTTCATCCACCATTAACAACATCGGTTGATCAACGTACTGGACATGATGGACGTTATTTATGGGATCCAACTGGATCACCAGCAACATTTCATCATCCACCATCACATGGGTAAGTTTATTTTTTGTTTTTTTTTTTTTATTTTATATCAATCCTCAAAAACAATAGAAAATTCATGAAAATTGAAAAACAAAAAATAAAACTAAATTTAAAATTTTAATTAAAATTTTTTTTTAGAAATTTCATTAAATTTCATAAAACAAATTAAAACAAAAATTCGTTATGGGTACTTAGAATTTATTATATTGGGGTGTGATATGTGTACACTGTACACAGTGTGTATGTCAGGAAATTTATAAATGGACATAAATACAACTTTCCTTTTATTTTCAATTAAAATTAAAATTTGTAAAATACACAAAAATCCAAATAGGATGTGCAAGAATACGATTAGAATAAATCGTACACATTTTTAAAGACAGAAGTTCTTCAACGTGTAGAAGTCAAATGTAAAAGAATAAATCATTGTGATGTTCTTGAAACGATTAAGTTAATTTTACTGAAATACAATAATTATCGATCGACATCAGTTTCGCATTAATCTTAAATTGTCCTTAAAGATTAAGGACATAATCTTTGTTATATTTGTAATATTCCCCTTCATTTGATTCTAATTTTCATTCATCAAAATTATAGAAATTTAATTTTCTTCATACATATCTGGTAAATATTCTTACGTCTGTGTTATCCCCTTTCTTACTTTTAATGTCTTATTCATTGAAAAAAAGAAAAACATAAAATTTGTTTCCTTACAAGAATAAAATGTAAAAAAAAAAAAATTTGTAAAATGAAAATGAAAACTACTGGTACTTCTAATTCTTAAGTAAGTTAAGAATCTTAAATCATGTTTAAACGATGATTAACAGATCAACAAAGAAAAAAAAAAACGAAAATTCTAAGAAGATTTCTATTCTACTTAATATTTGTAAAATGAACAAAAAAAAATAAAAACATTGATAAGAAAGATTTAAAAAGAAATTAAAATAACTGAAAGAAATAGAAAGAAAAGGATTTACGTTCAAAAAATTATAAAATCACAAAATAAAATCATATATATATAAAGAGGAAGAGGAAGAGGAAGAGTGGAGACAAATGGAATTTCACAAAATATTCATAAAAAAATATTTTTTCGTCTAAAATAAATTATTTATCTTTGTAAAGTTTTTTTTGTTGGTTCTTTTATTTTTTTAAGTGTTTTAAAAAAGAAGGTCCTTTAGAAAAAAAAAAAAGACCATATGAAAACCAAAACCTAATGGAATTATTAGAGGACTATTTGGAATTTTTTTCTTTCTCCCTTTTGTCTCTTTAGAAAAATTTTATTGAAGTGAGTTGTTGTTTTTTTTTTGTTCTATTTGATTAAATCTGGAGTTGTTTTTTTTTTGCTTCTTTTTAATTCCGTCACTATGCATAGAATTATTTGGTGGTTGATGGTGGTGACCACAATAAAATCAAAATAATATTAAATCTGATTTTTTTTTTTACCTTTTTTCTTCTTTCTTCTCACTTCATTTTGTCAACATTTTAATGACTTCATCAACACAAAAAAAAAACAAAAAATTTTTTAATACACAAAAACATAAAATAAATAAATGTGAAAATGATTTATGATTTCTCTTTATCATTAAACACTTGGGGAATAGACTAAGTAAGAATGAGAAACAGTAAATTTTATGATCACCGCTGAAAGATGATCGAATTTTTAATAAAACTTTACCAAACAAAAAAAATTTAATCGATTTGATTTTTACTTTTAAAATTTTTTTTTTTTCATTTTTTACGATTTGAAGTAAATAAAAATTTAAACAAATGTTTGAACGGGCAAACAGATTAAAGTGTCCACTCAAAATATTTATTACTTTATACTATTGTTTATTGAACGAATAACAATTTTTTGACAGAATCTTTTATAAACAAAAAAAAAAAAATATATAAAGTAGAAAATACCGTCAAATTTAATTCCTCTTCCAATGATTTGTGAACAAAACATAAAAGTTTTTAGGGTTTTTTTTTCTAGAAAGATTTATTAACAAGCCAATTAAATTTGTTCATCACTTTAATCATAAGTTGATTGACTTATGAGAGTTTAAATATGAGGAACGAAAGGTTTTACCGGACATAGTTATCTTTTATTAAGTTGTATGAAAACAAAACAAATCATTCTAACTTATTACGTCTGTTTAAAATAAATGCAGAGATTTGTTGTTTTTCTTTTTGTTCTTAAAGTGAAAAGAAAATTAGAAATGAGTTTATAAATTCGCAAAAAATTTAACACAAATTTCATTTGATTTTTCTTGCATTTCAAGAAATATTCAATTGGCAAATGTGTCGTCCAATTAAAACAAATATTTTGACATATTTTTTTCCATCAATAAAAAATTAAAGAACAAAAAAAAAAAAAGAAGATTTAATTTAAATCGTTTTAGAATGACTCACTTAAAACTTCTCTATCTCATAGTCTCACTCACACACACACACTCACACACACAAATGAAAATTGTTAAATTATGTAAATTTCAGTAAAGAAAAAAAAATATATAAGTCGATTAAGGATAATCGTTTCATTTACATTTTTCATCTTATTCTTTTCATTTTTTTCTTTTCTTTATATAAATTCTTTTATCACATTTTTTAAATTTTAATTATTTTCTCTCTTATAACTTTGAACTTTGAAATTCAATTCTCCCCTACTCCCGTATCGATAAAAAAAGAAAAAAAAACAAATATCAAATATAAGAAGAGTTCTGGTTCTTTCGTCTTTTAATTCTTTTCAATTAAAGTAAAGGATTGTTTTTATTGGTTTCACTTTAAAAAAAAAAGAATCAACGCTTTCCCTCTCTGCCTTAATTTTATTTCTCAATAAATTAACAATGAAATAAAAAAAAAAAAGTAAAAATCAAACTAAAAAAGAAGCAACGTTCAACATTTTTTTTTATTGGATTTTAATTTGCGTAAAAGTAAAATTAAATTAAGTAAAAAAAAAAAAAAAAAAACTACAATGTTGAATTTGTTCAATTATTAATGCCTTATTTTGTATGATTTTCTTATTAAGCAAAAGTAATACTTGTGTTTCTTGTTTCTTTTTATTACTTACTTATCGTCTTACTTTTATATATTTTTTTTTTATTTACTCTACACATTACCCCATTATCATGGTTAATTATTAACTTACTTATTTTACTTACTTAATTATTTTACTCTTACTTACAAGAACAAATTAGATTAAATCTTTTTTTTTTATTTTTATATTTCTCTTATTTAATTAAATTGAATATAAGAAAATGTATTCAATATTTTTAGTAAGTTTTTTATAAAGATTTTATTTGATTTTTTTTTTTTTTTTTTTGTTATATTTTTGTTCATTATTCTAAAGTGACTTAAAATACAAAAATATTTTCAAATTAAGTAAAATTGTTAGTAAATATTTTTCACATATTCGTGTTCATAATTTACAATCATAAATATAATAAATAAATTTACACAAATTCACTTATATTAATTATTTTTTTATAAATGAATTTCTATTAAATGACAACAACATTGATTTTGTATTTATTCAATTGATTATTGCATCTTAATTAATTCTGTACAATTTTATCCGTGAAATGTGTAAATAAAATATTTTTTGTGAATTGATTGAAAATCGTCAATGAATGTATAAATTATGGTACCTACTCAAATTGTTAATTAAAGAACGTGGTAAATATTAGAAGAGTTATACCAAAAGATTTAAAAAAAAAAAAACCAACAAACAACAAATGCGTTTACAAGTTTTTCTTTCTTCTACAAATTTCTCAATCTCTTAAATTACAATAAAATCAATCTATACGTCTGGTCACATTTACCATATTTAATCCTGTTACCAAAGAGAGAGAGAGAGAGAGAGAGTCAAAAAAAAAAAAACAAAATACACAAAAAAAAAAAAATCTAAATTGAAACAAAAAACCGCAGATATTTTTAAAATGAAAATGGATAAGTAAATCGTCCGTGAAATGAACTGTTTTAAATTGTTGTTGTTTTTATTGCTACATAATGTTAAAAAAAAAAAGGTATGCGCGTATATAGAAATTACATACACACACACGCACACTATACATGTGCATACTCTGGCACGAAAATTGGAACTTCTTCTTTTCCTTTTTTTTTATTTTTTTTTTATCTTCAACTTCTCTCTGTCGGTTTCTTTCTTTTTCTTTTTTTGGTCAATCTTAATTAGTTCCAGGAATCCTTAATTTATAAATAATAATAAAAATGTAACAAACACCACACATCATCGTATACTTTTTACTGTAAAATTAATTCATGTGTTTCTGCATATTTTTTGTGTGTACATGTGTATATGTGTGTGTGTGTGTCTGTAACCTAACACTAATCTTATGTTTTTAAGAAGATGAAGGAAATATGTAAAGAAAAAGAAAAAAAAAATACAAAAATATTAAAAAAATTTGAAGTGTGACTTGTCTCTTCTTTTATACAAATTTCTAACTGTCTCTTAAGTTTCTTATTTTGGGTAAAGTTTTATTTTTTTTTTTTTGTTTTTTTTTGTGTTAACACATAAGACAGGAAGAATCAGGATGAATATACAATACATACAAAAAATAAAAAGAGTAAATTTGTTTTAAATTTCTACAAAATTGCAAACAAAATTTTGTTATCACAATTAAAAAAAAAATGATCGAACATGGAATTGTTTCGTTTGATACAAAAAAACAAACTGTCTGATTAAAAAACTTTTTGTGTTGGATATCGGAACAAAATGACATAATTATAATTAGTCAAAATTTAGTATTTTGGTACAATATTTAGTGGATGTCCAATTTTGTGTTTCTCTCTAAAATTCTAAGATTTAAAAAATGTACACAGAATGTCAGAATCAACTAGAAGAATTTTACTTGTTTCTCTTTTGTTGTTTTCCTCATTTTTTCCTTAAAAAAAAAAAAAATCAAAAATCGAAATAAAGAAAAAATACAAAAAAAAAAAAAGGAGAGAAAAAATGTTTTCTTAGAATTTGTCTCTCGTTTTTTTTTTCCTGAAATCTTTTTAGTTTTTGTTATTATTGTTGTTGTTATTATGTTTTTTAGTGTTGGGGTCGTATCTTTTTTTTTTTTTCTGTATGTGGAAGTTCACGTAGTTTATTTATTTATTTATTTTTTTCTGATGAATTTTAAAGGAAAAGAGAAAAAAAAAACGGTTTTAGATTTTTATGTTATGTGTCGTCGTCGTTTAGGTAGAGAAAATAAAAAAAAAATAACAAAAAGGTGAAATAAGAAATTTACAAGAAAATATATTTTACCTTAAATTCTGAATACACACACATACACACACACGTGCACCTACATCTAAACACACACGCACCTAACACATTAACAAATAAATAAAAAAAAAATAGAAAAGGAAACAGAAAAAATCTGGTGCAAAATATAATAAAGAAACAATTTAACTAGGCTAGTGAAGGGAGATAGATAGATATAGGTATTGAAACAGTTAGACAGAGAAAGAGAAAGAGTAATGTGCAAAGAAAAATAATAAAAGAAAAACCTATAAAATTTGACAGCTTCATTTTCTGACATCTTTATTATTGCACATCTTTTATTATTCTGTTTGCTAAAGATAAAGCATAAAATTGAACAAGAAAACGGAATTCATCCGTCCATTTAGTTCTGTTAAATTGTTTCCACCAATTTTATTTATATTTGTTCAGATGACGGCACTTAATCTCCCATTCTTTTTGATCCATAAAAAAAAATATTCTGTTTATAAATCAAATAAATTTAAAGGGAAAAAAAAAAGGATTTAAATTTTAATCTTGGTTTAAATTTTTATTTTATTCTTTTCTTATTTTAGCGGTTACTATAAATATAAATTTTGTGTTAATTATCATACAAGGATAATCAGATCAAATATTCTTAAGTGGGATTAAATGTAATCTAGAAGCTCCTGCGCAACCGTAACGTGTATTGATTGCGGTTAAAATGAAAGGATATACAAAAAATTTTAGTCAACTTTCTATTTTTTCTGTTTCCTTATATCTTTATTTTAATCGAAAGGATTCTCGACAAAAAAAAAAAAAACGAAAGAAAAATGAGTAAAGATGAAAGAAACATTTTCTTTATAATTTGTATTCGTATCATCCATATAATAAAAAGGGAACATTTCCTATCATATTTTATTACTTCCGTTTGCCCCTTTATTTCGGTTTTAAAATCTTTTTACATTTAATCCTCAATTTAAATATATACGTTGTCTTGTAATTCTTACTTTAAACTTATACTATAAAAGAAAAATTCTTATTCTTAAAAAAAAAATTCTAAATTTTTCATTTGAAAATCTAAAAAAAAAAAACTTCATATAAGAGAAATAAAAATCCATAAAAATTATTCTCGACTTCTATTATTTTTTTTTTTTATTATTTGTAGAATTTTTATTGGCTTTTTATGTTTATATTTTTTAAATACAATATTTTGTCATCTTTATGATTCTCATCATTATCATTTCTTCCTCTCCTTGTACTTGTTTTCTCTTTCTCTTTTTAAATTTAAATTTTTATGTTTGCCACTACTAAAAAAATATGTGTATATTCTGTTTCACTTATTATTAGTTTCTTGTAATGATCATGACATGATCAATAAAATTCTATTCGACAAGAAAAAAAACAAAAATTATGTAAAACTGAATAAGAAAAAAAAAATTAAGAAGAAGTAGGTAGGTAGGTGGATAAAGAAGGAAGTAGATAGAAGTTAACACAGAAGAAAATGAAAAAATAACGATTAAGAAAATAGAAAATGAATTAAATTAGAAAAGAATAAATAAAGTTGGAATTAGTTTATAAAATATTGGATTTTTAGTAGAGTGGGAGGAAGGTAAAATAAGTACAGATTTAATAGTTTTCCAAATTAAATTTTAAACAAAAAAAATTGTTTGTATTATTTAGCAAAAGTTTCAGTTTACATTCATCTCTCATCACGGCTCATCTAACATCATCTATTTCATTGATTTTTATGTATTATAATTTTTGTATTCTTTCTTTCAAAGTTTTAAAGAGAAAATTAAAAATTTGCCTTTTGTTGCTTTTATTTTTTAACAAATAAATTGTGTGTAGGTATATAAAAGTTGTCTTATTACCATCATCCCTCTTGCTACCTTGTTACCTTTATCCCATAATCATGATAATCAGTATTTCTTCTTCAATTTCTTCTTTTTGTTTATGTTATTTTGCCACATTAAATACCATCTTTATTTTTATATACTGAGTGAGAAGATTGAATTTATATAAAATAATCAAAAGAAAATATTTTAAATTAATGAACATATAATTAGTGATTTTGTTCTTGATCAGGTTAAGGTTTAGTTGAACGAATTAAAATAATAAATAATAATAGGACCTCGGTACTTCGGTAAAAGGAAAATATAATTACAATTAAACATCCTTTTAAATGATTTTTATGATCCATTCGAAAATTTATTAATTATATTGAGTAGTGGCGTATGTTTAATTCTTGATTACCACTGATTAAAGTAATTTTTAAGAATTAAATAAAAATAAGCCTTCGGCGTAAATTTGATGATTTTTCCAATAAAAATTCAACTGAAATTCTTTCAATAAAAAGAAAAAAAAAACAGTCAACGAAATAATAATAATGATTCCGCCCCTAAATTAAACTAATTATATCTGTTGCTTTTAATCATTCATCTAATTAAAAAAAATCCTTTGGATTGATTTTAGGCTATAAGTGAATTTATTTCAATTCTCTTAAGAGTGTAATGACTTTAGCGTAATTCTGTAGGATATTAAATTGGTAAATCAATACAATAATAATAAAAAAAAAGTAATAAGAAAAGTATTTTTATATGAATCTTGGGAGATCATGGGCTAATGAAAGGGAGGAGATACAGACCACAGTTTGAAAATTTATACAACGAAAAACATTAAACAGAAAATTATATATAAATCATTTATTATTGCTGTTGTTGTAGTTGTTATTTTATAATGAAATTAAAATAAGATAAAAAACAAAACAAAAATGGTCAAACAACCAAAAAAAAAATATTCGCGGAAATCATAAAAATAATCGTCTTCGTCTTCGTGTTTTTTTTTTTTTATTTCGATTTTATTCAAGAGAAGATAATTAAGACATTTGCAAACTTCTTCTGTTTTTTTTTTCTTCTTTTTTGTTGTGTTCGTTCATTATTTTTTTTTTAATCATCTTCTTCTTCTGATTTTGATTCTAATAAATTATTTTACGATTTAAAAAATAAATAAATATATTTAGTCAATTGTGACATTGGGTGTTGATCGTGTTTTATGTAGAAGGTGGTGGTGGTCTGATAGGAGGATATTAGTGACGTAAATATCGCAACAATAAAAAACCAATAATTAATATTTAAAAAAAAAAAACATTTTTGTTTCGTTGTCTTTTCGTCTGTTTTCTTGTTTTTTTTTTTTTTTTTTGTGTTTGTATTTATAAATATTTCTCTCTATTAATATTGACTGGGATAATATGTAAATGTGTTTTCGGGAACATGATCAAAGTTAAAACTTAATCAATAAATAAATTAAATTTTTTTTTTATTTTTTTTCATTCAATTAATTCAATAATTAAATTAATCATAATTCATTCCTTCAAATAAATTCGATTTAAATGACAATATTATATCTGATCATTAAATTTAGTAGACTTTATTATGTTAACGTTATTTTTTGACAATTGTGTTTTTTAAAACAAAAATCAATTTGCACTTTTATTATGTAAATGATTTTCATTCTTCTTCATCTTCTTCTTCTTTGTCTTCTTAAGTTTTATAAAAATCATTATTATGAACATACCAAACACCATACATTATCTTCTTTTTCTCTTCCTCTTCATCATTACACTTCACTTACTTCACTTTTACTTAAGAAAATAAAAACAAGAAGAAAAAAAATTAAATCAAATCAAAAGAAAAACTTAAGAAAAATAAAGAGAGAAAAAAATAAAATTTATAAAATAACAACAAACGCTAAGATAGAAGAATCTTAAGAAAAAAAAAAAAAAAAAAGAACAGCAGAAAAACATCTTCGTCTATATAAAAGCGACTTCTAAACGAATCCAATTAAGTGATCATCAGACGGTCCAATCTTCTCTTATTCAAATATTATTCGACATTCCATTCGACTAATGAAGTCAAGAGAGAAAGAGCGCTCACGGTATTAAGAAAAAAAAAACTAAATAATAATAAAACTAAATAAATAAATAAGAATAAGAATAAAAATGTAGAAGAAGAAGAAGAAGAAAAAGACGAATATAAGATGGAAGAAGAATAAGTAGATGTAGAACTGAAATATAAAGAACAAGACAACAACAACGACAACAACAAAAAATAGAAGAAGAAGATGAAATAAAGATACACTACAGCACTCTGTGGGAGACACTTACTTAATTTAAACTTTAAGAAAAAAATTTATCAAGGCAGAAAAACAACAGCAAAAAAATAAAATAAAATAAAAGAACAACAACAACAACAAAGTGATGAAAAGAAAGGAAAAAAAAAACGTAAATGTAAAGAATTCTCTTTTTAAGAACAAAATAAAATAAGACACAAATTTTTTGAAGTTTATAAATATTATTTAATTTTTCTTATTCGCTTTTCATTTATTTAAATTAAATTAAAAATTAAGTTAAATTAAGTTAATTGTAGTCAATCGGTTGTAATGTAATTGTAATAAATATTATTTGGATTAATTGTTGAAATTTTCATTTCGAAAAACTTACAACATGACGTGTATATTCCTTCATTACATTTATTCTACTTTGATTTCACTTGCTAACAAGATCACTAAATCCTTGAGATAAATTAACGCAAAATTTAAAAATCAATTTGATTAGCACAGAAATATAGGAGAATCCAATTATCAAAATTAGAAATTAAATTTTGTTTTTTTTTTTATAAAGATTTTCAATTTATTTAAATTTCAATTAAAAACTTATTTTTACATAACAAAAATTAACGAATAACTAAATAAGTCAAGTCATGTCGAGACAATTTTTTTTTTTAAAGGAGAAAAAAAAAAGAATAAAAATAAAGGTTTTAATTTTATTTTAAAATTGCATCGGTAACCGCAGTATAAAAATTACTGTGAAAATTTCAAAATCAGTGAAGAATATAATTTCAATTTAGTGTTAAGTCGATTAGAAGGGAAATATTACAAAAAAAAAAATAAGAAGTTCTTCTTAGGAAGAACGATAAAAAAGAAATTCAAATAACTACGATAAATAAAGATCCGAATAAAATAAAGTAAGAAAGGAAATAAAAATAAAGACGTAGATACGAAATAAAAAAAATATAAATATAAAAAAAAAACCATAAAAATAAAGAATTTAATTTTTTCCAATAAAAAACAAGAAAAACCGATAATTTTGTTTTTTTTTTTGTATTCGCAGATTTTCGTTTGTCTTCTTTTTTTCTTTTTTTATTTGTTTTTATATTTTATTTCACGGATGATGGTGATGATGATGATGATCACACCTCTTGCTCATCTTTATTTCTTTTGGTTACTATTTTATATTATTATCATTGGGTAACCCTCACACAAAAAAAAAACCACAAAAAACCGCCGACGCCTACCTCTGATATAATTCTGCTTTTTTTTTTCTTTTTTTTATCGATCATTTGGAAAGATTTTGTTTCAGTTGGTTAGACCTTTTTTTTTTTTAGTGGTTTTAAGTATTTGTATCGTAGGTACGTGTGTCCAGTAGTTTTTTTTTATTTTTTTCTGATCCGAATAATAAAAAAATGGAAAAAAAAGATGAAGATGAGAAAGAGAACAAAAAAAAAAAAAAAAGAGCTACACAAGGAAATATAATAACTTAATTAATGATAATGATGATGATGATGAAGATGTTGAATGATATAAAATAATATAGATTTTGTAAAGAAACTGAAAATTTTAAGTATATAATCGTTAAATCGTGTGCCTTCAACTTCTGGTTATTCTTCTAATAAAAAAAAAAAATTAAAAACGAAAAGAAATGTAACTAATCTGTGTGTGTCCCTGTTTGTCATATCTATATCATCATTACGTGTTTCTAAAATTTTTTTCTTTCTACAGGTTGAAAGTTCAAATGTATAAAAAATGTCTTTCTTTTAAAAATTCAATTTATTTTGATTTTTGTAAATAAAAAATTAATCACACAATTTGTTCCAATATGTTTCTACATGATGATAAACCATATTGCCACAGATTATAAACTACATAAGTATAAGTGACCGTTAGATCATAAGAGAATGACCATCAATACCAATTATAAACACAAAATTGTTCACATCCTCCAAAAATCCAATAATGATCTGAATTTTTTCATCTTCTTCTTTTTTTTTTTCTACCTCTTGTCTTCTGTTATATACCGATTAAAATTTTGATGTTCAAATTTAATGTCGATTTAACTGCGTTGTGCTTTTGGCTAGGAAGTTACCTTTTTTTTTATATATATATGTTTATTTTTATTTTTCCCTCCTCTACATCACCCACCATCACACTCCTCCACCTCTATCTTCCACCAATAATAGATCAAAATTTGTGTTAAAAATTATTTTGTGGTTTGGAAGCAGTTTTGTATTAATTTCATTTTATGAGTTTAGTTTTGTGGTTTTGTTTTTTTTTTTCGTTGTTGATTTGTTTTTTTTTTTAATACAACAACAATTCAACTTACATATTTTTGCTTCCCGGAATTTTTTCAACTGTTTTTTTTTTGTTTATTTTAATTTCAATAAAAAAAAAAGTAACGAGGGTTATTTTTGTGTTAATTTATTTTATTAATAAATGGAGGAATTTTCTTAGAAAATTCTTGTGAAATCATCACGTGTGATCTGTTGTTATTAAACCAAAAAAAATACCAATAATTAAAATCAAAATAAAAATACTTATAATCATTAGAAAAATATGCACTCGGGTTCAACAAGAATAATGTGTGTGTGTGTATGTATGTTTTCGATTCATTTCATTTAAGGACAAAATAATGAAATAAAAAACTTTAATGAGGAACGATAATATGGTGGTGGTCCTTCTCAATACATTCATTATTTTATTTTAGTTTTATTTATTTTTATTACTATATTTTTGTTGCATTAAAAGTAGGGATTTTGTGTAAAGGAGTTACTATATAAATTTTTGTTAATACTCAGAAGTGTAACAGACGTATTAATAAATAATTTGATGATATAAACAAAATACTTCTGTTCTTTTTTATATATATATATTTTTTGCACAGATGCCCCACTATGATTAAATTCATTAAAAAGAAAGAAAGAAAAAAAAACGATATAAAAAAGTGCGGGACTAACATTAAAATCATTGTAGACATATCGATATCATTGTTATTTTGTCAAACAATATAAACAAAAATTGGTAGGAGAGAGAGAGAGAGAGAGAGAGAGGAAAGAAGATGAAGGAAGAAACACAACTAAGATAATCGTTTAAAAATCACGTCGTCTATATTAGATTAGAGGATAATTTTTCTTTTCTTTTTTTTTTATATTGAACTCTTTTTAAATGCGTATAACATAAAAAAAATATATATTTTATGATGGAGGTCCCATAAAAATATAACAGCAACAGCAACAAGAAGAAGAAGAAAAAAAAACTGTAACGGATGCGGGATCTCTTTTTAATCAAAAACAAATTATTAAGAAAAAAAAAACCTATAAAAAAAAAATTTGAATGAATGAATTTGTTTTTCAATAAAAAAAATCAGCAAAAAAAAAACACATCTTTTGTTAAAAACGTTGTGTGTGTATGTGTTTGTGTGTATATGTTTTGAGTGCAAAACTTATTATTATATTTTTTTTTATGTTTATATTGAAAAGAAAAGGATAAAGAGAGTGGGTTCATTTATGAAATTGAACCTTAAAAAAAATATCCCAATAATAAAATAAGACTATGCTGAGAAGATAAAATAAAGAAAAAAGAAGAAGAAAAATTGGTAATATAAGAATAGGATGAAGGCACCAAAATAATAAAACAATAACAGCAACAAAAAAAACCACCCACAATTTTTTTTTTATCCCAAAACAAAGATTTCCATCAAATATCTCAATAAAATTGTACTCTCCTCCCTTCATGTTCTTTACCATCTTTTGTATTTCTTTTAAAAATCATTTTTCTTCTTCTGCTTCTTCTTCTTCTTCTTACTGAAGACATCTCAATATTCCGTCAATATAATCAATTTTTAGAAAAAATATAATAATATGCTAATTACTTTCTTTCCTTTTTTTTCTTTAACGGAGGAGGTGCAATAAAATAAGATTACAATTGTCTTTTTTTAAGTATTGTTGTTTTTGTTGTTCTTTCCTTTAATTATTTCTCATTATAGTTGTTGTTGCTATTTTATTTTATTTATTTTCTAATTTTATGTGCTTATGTCTGGACTTTGTTTTTTTTTCTTCTAATAAAAATTAAAGAAAAAAGTTCATTTTATGATTGGTAAATAGTAAAATAAGAAAATCGATTTAAACATTTTTTTTTGTTAGTCGTTGTTATTTTTATTTTTGTTTAATATACTTTTCATTAGTTACATCAATTATATTTAATCTACCTACGTTGAACAATATTTGTATATATAAATTTGATGGTGTTATAATGAGGGTGATAGTGATGAGTGTAGGGGGAAATCATAAATATATTGAAGTGCATTTATTTTATTACTTTATAAAAACAAAAAAAAATCTAAAGCGCGCGTACACCCACTAAAATATAATATTTATTTTGAAGTGGAATAAATGGTGTGAGGGAAGGCTGTGAGAGGGAATTTATGTGAGGTATTTTCTATATATTTATGAAAAGACATTAAAAATAAAAATAAATAAATAAAATGATCGCCGGTACGATATTTTGCTGTGAGAATTATTAAAAAAAAAAAAGCAATAAATCATTATTTGGAAAACAATAAGTCTCGTCTGTTCGATACATAAAAATTTAACGTAGTGTGATTTTTTAGAGGAATAAAGTGTGTCTGCGAGTGAGAAACAATAACATGCTAATTTAGACACACTTGGCTATTTAAATGTTTGAATCCTTTGAATATTGACCAACAAGAAAATATAAATATGATCCTTTCATCCTTTATTTGACCAAGTCTTCGGTCTAGAAGATTTTTAATTAAAAAGATAAATAATTAAATTGGCTCGTGTGTGTTATTTTTACAATTAAAAAAAAAACACGTCTCTTACGATGTGCCTTATTCTTTTCACACTTTTAACATCTTTTCATTAATTCCTTTTATTTTATTTAATGAACTGTGAAGATGATTTAGCATGTACCTAAAGACATGTTATCAAATGAGCAAAATTAGCGTTTTTTTTTAAGAACAGAACATAACATACTTATTAATGATAAAAAACGAACAACAAATGATATGAATAAAATTATTTGAAACACAATACATAAAGTGATTGCACATTTTGTTGGACGACTGAAAGATAATTTATCCATGTAAAAATGAATGATTCATCGATATGATTATCTGTATTTAATAATCAACGACATGTTTCTATATGCAAATATTTGTAAATTTTAATAATAAAAATTATATTTAAGAAAAGGATATCTTGATAATTCTGTAACAGTTGTAAGAATTTATTATCATTTTATAATTTTTCAGATTGAAAATCTGATAAATCAAAAAAAAAAATTAAATTAAAGAAGAAAAGTGCAAGCGTTCAGTTTTTATAACTGAATTTTTATTATTTCTTTTTGCCAATAAAAAAAAAAAAACAAAATATAGAAGACAAGAAATATTTTTTATAGACTTACACTTTTGTGCTTCCACAACGACAAAACAAATCGTACAATAACAAATAATATTCATGAAATATACGAATAAAAAAAAAAAAAAAACAGATGATGATAAGATTTCTGTCTGGACCAAAAGACGACTAACAATAAATTAACAACCCATCATATAATAGTATCGTTATAAAAGGTGATTGTTAATAGTTAATAATACCCAATAAAAAAAAAACCACCATCTCTTTCCATATCTTTTGATTATTTATTTTCTTGTATCATAAAAATAAGTAACCCCAGAACAACAATAAAATTCGCAAACACTAAGGTAAAACCCAGTAAAATATATTATCAAATGTTGTAATTTTAATTGGATGGAAATTCTTGTTTTTTTTCTTTGCAATGTACAAAATTTTATTCCTCAGAAACTTTTCTTTTATATAAAACTATTTGAACGTATTTTTTTTTTCTTTTTTCAAAATGTAATCTTTCTTTAAGCACACATTAGAGACAAACTTCAACAACTTTAACATTTCATTAAAAACGATGAAAATTTTATAAAACAAATACAAGAAACAAATGATAATAATTACTTTAAAGATAATTAGTTAATTAACTAATTTAACGTAAATTACATAAATTATAATAACACAACAATTACAACAATAATGATATATAATACTTATGTGTAATGATACAAACTTATGATACAACTTCAAACAAAAAAGAATTAGAAGAACTTTATTTAACAATTTAAAAAAGAAGAAAAAGTGAAGAAGAAAAGAACAAAAAACAAAAAAAAAATGTAAATAAATAAATATAAACAATTATTATTTACTTAAAACATTAACTTCTGGTGTTTATATCCCATCCTCCTATACCTACATATTTATCTATTTATCTATTTTAAGTTCATAATAATGAAAAAAAATATAAGAAGAATTCAAATAAAATGGATACATTCAATGAAAGTGATAAAGAGAGAGAGAGAGAGAGAGAGAGCGAGAGAGTGAGAGCGTAACTTATAAATTAATCTTTACAGAGAAAATAATTTCTTATTGATTTTTTTTTTGTATTCTTTCTTTCACTCATCTTATTTATTATTATTTTGATTTTCTTGTTTGATTTTTCTATATTTATTCAATCAACATTGTAATAATCATCATCAACTATCATCACCATCATTATTTATTAATAATATTTTTACACAGTACATTCAATCTATGAATTTTTGTAGTAAAAATTTTCCTTCTCATTTAGAATAATTGATCGTTTAGATTTTTTTTTTTATAAATAAACAAGCAAAATGTTAATTTTATTCAACGACTTTTTATTTTTATTTTTAAACTTGCAAATTAATTAATTTATTTTATTTACAAAAATTAATTTTTCCTCTGATATTTAATTTGGAGTAGAAACTGATCTAAATTCAATGCAGGATGCTATCAAGTGAAATTTAATGTGATTAGATAAGCAGATTAAGGGATGAATCGTGTATATGACGAGAAATATTCCACTGATGATAAAAATATATTTCATCCGAGAATTTTAAATGAATATTTTATCTTTATTCCCCTTCACCACACCTCCCCTATTTACAAACAAAAATAAAACAAACAAACAAATTTTCTCTAAACAATAATTATTTTTTTTTTTACAAATTAATATTTCATGGATAATAAAAAGACTTGACCAAACTTTCTTTCTGTCCTACAAATTTACGTTTACTACAAAATTATCTTAAAAAAACTACGAAAAAAAAAAAACGAAATGAACAAAAATTGTAAGAAGGTGGAAGTCAAATAAAAAAAAAACAGATAATAAAAAAAAAAGTAGAAAAGAAAATAAAGAAACAGGAACAAGTAAATATTTACTAGAAAAATTAAAGAATAAAAAAAAAAAGAAATATTTTTTTTTTGTAAGTAAATATTTACAATAATTGTTATTGTTGTTTTCTCTTAAATAAATCTTTCCTTTTTTTTTATTCTTTTTCTATTTTTTTTTTTTTGTTGGTAAAATTTTCATTTTCTCTCTGTCGTCTTTGTAACGTTTTTATTTTTCTATTTTATGTATGTGTAAATAAGTAGCAGGAACAACAGTGATGAAATATCGAAACAGATTTAGAAGAACAAATGTACGTTATATTGGTGGAAGAAGCATAAGTGGGGAGTGGGTTTTTTTTTTCTTTTTTATAATCGTTGTATTAATTTATTTATCATTTCTCGTTAATTATAAATTTTCGTTAAAACTAACAATAATGTTCTTTTGTGATTGTAAAGAAATTGTTTAAAAATGTGAAATCGAATAGATTATTATTGGAAAGGCAACAACAAGAACACTTACTTCCATTACTTACGACTATCACATATTTTTTATTTTTCTAAATTTAAAAAATTACAAATTATTTATTTTGTTATTTTTTCTTAAATAGAAAAGAAGAATTTAATTTAAAGGATGATGATGTCAATTTCTTATTATAACTAAATGACGTCATACTAAAATATTTTATTACCATATATTTTTATTTGTGGTTTATTGAAAATATGATTTATATTAATCAGACTATAAAATAAAAATGCAGTTTTTGTTGTTATTGGTTTTTCTTCATGTGAATGTAAAAAAAAAAAGTTGAAAGGATGTTATGAAAAATATTGTTATTGAATTGTCCTTGTTTATTTTGATATTATATGCGCATATAAAACATTTGGTGGTCCATTTATTTAACAATAACAAAAAATAAAATGGTTAAGGTCATGTTTTGTTAGTGGTGTGGTCATCTGATGTGTGTAATCAAAAAAAAAAAAATGAAATAATTGAAATATTCAAATAATAAAATTGTTATAAACATAAGAGGGTAGTGAAGGTGGTATAGGGAATAACATAAGTAGATTACACAAATAATATTGTTGTCAATATTGTTAAATTAAAGTATTGTTAAGTATATATTGATATTTTAAGTATAAATAATTTTATATCAAGTGTTAAAACAGTTCAAATATATAAATGAAACTTAATACATATGTATATGTAAACACATTAACATATGTATACAACCAAAAAAAAAAAAAATATAAATATACACAAAAATGTATCAGCTAAATACACACAATATCATCATCATCATCTCATCATCATCATCAACATCATCGTCTTATTATTTAACAAACACAAATGGTATAAAAATGTATATAAATAATCCGGAATCACACTTCTGGTATTTAAGATGAAAAAAAAAAAAAAATAAATAACAACAACAGTAACAACAACAAACTCTGTTAATCCAATATTTGCACAACTAATATTCTCATCTACTTAAATTCTTTTTCTTTTTCTTTTTATTCTTACTTTTCTTTATGTGTGTTTTATCGGTTTTTTTTTTGTTGTGTTAGTTGTGTTGTTGTATTTCTGTTTTATTGTATATAAAGTCCCTTTCAAGAAAGAAGAAAAAAAAATACAGAAACTTCTTCTTTCTTGAAATTGCAAAATATTTTTATTTTCTTTCTTGTCTATGCCAATAATGGATCTTTCACTTTATGAATAATAAATCTATGATCATAATGTGATGAGTATCCTCTCTTTGTATTTTATATTTTCTTCTTCTCACTATTTCACATATTTTTATTCTCTTTGTCTTTTTTCTTTACACCTAATTTTTGTCTTTTTCATTTTCATTTTTGAAATGGAATTGAATATATTCTTAGTCATGATTTTTTAAAATTAGTTATAACTTATTTTCCCTTGATATATTTATTAAAATTAGCAAATAAAGGAAGTTGGACCATCTTCCATTTTTAGTTCTATTTATTTTCTACGTTGTTCCTATTTCGGACATAATTAATCCTTGTATAGAATAAAATTATTCTGTTTTAAATTATTGGCCTTCCGTTTAATTTTGAAGGATTAAATTTATTACAAAAAGTACTGAGCACACTCATCTACCAGTTAATATAAGAATTAACAAATAATTAATGAGAAATTTATTAAGATTTAAAAATTTTATCTCTCTCACACAAACAGTTTCACTTTTCCTTCCTCTCGTCAGTGTTCCATATGACATGACCATAAATTTATCTGCTTCTTTTTCCTTTAATGAAATCATCGTAACCCATCCAACCATTCTATGAGTATTCTTCTATTGGGTTCACCACTCTTAAATTCATGAGGAATTGGTTTTGACTTTTAATAATTTTAAAGATTTCATTCAGAAAGAAAAAAACAATTTTGAAGAAGAATAAAAAGAAGAAGAAAAGCTAAGATATTTTTGTTCTTCTCTTTATTATTTTTATAATTTCTAAAGATAATATTTTGCCTAATTAGCATAAAAAAAGAACTTTTTTCCCCCTTTTCCTATTTTTTCTTTACTTGTTTGAAATAATATTTTCTTAAGAAATGCTCAAGAATAAGAGAAGAAGAAAACGAATAGAGAACAACAAAGTATAGAAAAGAAAACAGAAAACTGAATTTAGTTTGAATGATAATGATGATGATGACGATCATGATGATGATGACGATGATGATGATGACGATAATGAAGATGATTTGATTGTGTTGTGAGTTTCATTTTTCATTGTATGTATTGATTTTTCAGAATAGAAAAATGATAAATAAAGAAATGAAAACGACGAGTATGTCTAAGAAGAAGAACAAAAAGAAAATAACAAAGAAAAGAATTAACCTTTTGAAATTTTCAAAGTCATTCCTATTGTAAATCCCTCTTCTCTCCTGTGTTCAATGTTTGAACACAAGAAAATTAATTTGGAATAATTTATATTTTCGAGAAGAATAAGGAGAAAGAAGTGAGGAACATATGATCCCACTTCAACTTTATCTTTTTTCCTTTTCCACTTCAATTTCTCATTATAACTTAAACTATTCCTCTTATCTGATCTTTCTTTCTCTCTCTCTCTCTCGTTCTCTAAACCACTCATTGGAAATTTTTCTCAATTTTTTTATAGTCTAATTTTTATTCTAAATTTCTAAATAAAAAAAAAATATACAATAACAGATAACAACATCATAATAATCACAAACAATAATATTGAACATCCTCAACTGTAAATATGAAATGATAAAATTTGTTAAATGGAAAATAGAAAATCTTATAAGTTAAAGAGAGTAACATAAATTTTTTATTTAAAAATTTATAATATTATTATTTCAAGAATTCTAACGAGACCCATCCTGATCCCATCGTCATTCCATCATTATCTCTCAGATATCAGAAAGAAGAAACAAGACAAAAAATAAAATAAATAAAAACATAAGAAAAAGTAGAAGGCGCTCGCTCAGATGATGAAAATAAACAACAACAAAAAAAAATCCAAAAATAGAAAATCCATTTTTATATTTTATTTCTTCTTCTCGTTTATTTTTTTGCTTCAAATGATGTTCAAGAGATTTCTTCTTTTTTTTTTTTGGATTTTTCCTTTTTGCGTCTCTCTTTTTTCTCTTTGTTATTTCTCTTTATTTTTTTTTTTATTTCTTTCTTTGTCTCTCTTTCGTCATTAGTTCTCTGTTCAATTTTATTTTACCTTTTTTTTTTTTCAATTCCTTTGACATCTCAATAAGTAAGCAAAACCAACATAAGAGGAATAAAATAAAGTTTTGATTTTTGGGTTTTTAGGGAAATTGTATGATCGAATAATTTTTGGCTCAGGTGGAATTAGTGATTTTTGTAGGAGAGTTTCTTTTTTTTTTTTTTTGTTATGAAGAAATATAAACACAAAACGATAATAAATAAATAACAATAAGAAAAGATTGAATGTAATTTTCCAATTTGATAAAATTTCAGTAACTAGCCATGCATAATTTACACTTCTATTTTTTTCTTTCTTAAATGTTAATTGAAAATTGAAAATTCTATTCATTAAATTAAAAACGCAACAAACCATATAGAAAGGGCGAAAGAGGAAAATTTTAGTGATTTTATTTATTCGTTTAAAAAATTAACCAACAACTAAAATATCTAATTTTTGTTGGTTAAAAAAAAACAGAATAGTTTCTTTCAGGTAAATAAGAAATAATGGTAACATAATAATACCTGCTGAAGTTTAGAGATATTAAGGTAAAAATTCATATGGATATGCACGTATACATACACAACACACATACTAATGAATTTTTTTTTTTTGTATTTTATTTTACTTAAAAAAAAAAAGAAGAAAAGAAAAAGAAAAAAAGACAAGATAGTTAGAGTCTCTAACAACACAGAGGGTGCCATTTAGATGTGATGAATATAGTCATTAACTATCAATGGAAAAAAAATGGAGTTAATATGTGTGTGTGTGTGCCTGCGAGAGACACAGTGAGAATGAGAAAAAAAGGACTCGTTAGTCGATCAAATATTATAATTTTACATAAACACACACAAACATACAGACACATAATATTCAAGCAAGGAGAACAACAATAACAAAAAGAAGAAGGTCTCTTTTTCTAACAAAATGAAGCAATTATATTCCTCAACCAGCAGAGGTACACAAAGTCTCGGTTTATTCTTTTTTTTTTTTACTTCTTCTTTCTCCTTTTTTTTTACTTCTTATTTTTCTTATTCTTTTAATTGGTTCGTTTCAAGGTTAAGTTAGTTAGTTTCGTTGGTTAAGTTAATTATTATACTTTTTTCTTCAACATCTTCTTCTGTTTTTGTGTGCTTTTGTTGTTGCTGTTATTGTGTATGTTGTGTTATCATCTCTAATATATCTTACTTATATTTTATATTTAAAAAATGAAAGAACATTTAACTTTCTTAAAACAGTAACAGAGAGAGAATGAGAGAGAGAGAGAGAGAGAGAGAGCCCGAAAGTGATTTAAATTAAAACAAAAATTTAAGTATAAATTATAAAATTGAGTGGTGGGGCTCTTTCTCACCTTCAAATAGAAAACACAACAGAAAATGTTGAAAAATATTCATGAATAAGTAAAGTTTTTTGAGGGTTGATATTTTATATATATTTATGTGTTTTTTGTGTTTTCAATTTATTTAAAAAAAATTTGATATTAATTTTGTAAACTACAATTTAGTTAATTGAATGAAATTATATCAAAATCATTTGAAATTATTTCCACAATTGTTAATTTTACTTAATTTTTAAAGTTAAATTTCAATAAAATTTTTCTTTCAAATTGTAACAATTTAAATAACTAGGCGTCTAGTGGTCACCAATTTAATTTTCATTTAAAACAAATTTTTAACAATTCTTCCCCTGTCCAATCGTCAACGCAGTCAACTTGCCTTAATTATTGAAATAATTTAATTGAAAAGAAAAGAGAAGAAAAAAAAAATGCCAAAATGGATAAATAATTTGCTGATTCCAGGGAGCAATTTTTTCTTCTTAAATTTCATTTAATTATATTATTTTTTTTTGTTTGTTTACCCTCAAAGAAAATCACGATAATGACGCGTATCCCTTATTCCCACCTATCCTATAATGCCCTCCAAAAGATACCTAACGAAATTCGTTTTTCCAACAAGAAAAAAGAAAAAAGGAATAACAAATAAATTAAACAATCTTAGAAAATGATTTACGTTTTTTAAATAAAAGAAAGAAAAAATTCTTTTTTTTTTTACTAAAATCTAAAAGAAAAAATAAAAACGATTTTTCTTTCTTTCTTTTTTTTGTTTTATTATTTATTTTCTTTATAAAAACGAAATAATAAATAAATTTTTCTTTTCTTTTAATAATAATTTATGGAATAGTTAGAAGAATAGAAAGAGAGAAAAAAAGAATGTTCCGGTTTCTTATTTCTTGTCTTATGACTTGTCAATAATTTTTTTTTTCTTCCTCCATTAAAGAAGATAATAAATCTAATGTTTATTTATTTTAAGCTGATGTTTTTAGTTTGACACGTTTTTTAATTTAGTTGTAGTTAAATTCATTATAGTTAGTTTAGTTAATTATTTGGTATTTAGGTTAGTACATATGTATGTGTGTGTGTGTGTGTGTGTTTGTGGTAGTCATTAATACTATTTATATATTATTATTTTATGTACAAAGGAAATACTTTGAGACACACACACACACAGACACATTTATTTTTTTATTGAGTTTTAAAATTAATTTTTCTGATTCTAAAATAATTACAAGTCCCTTAGAACATTTTTATCGTAAAAATAACAATTTCTTGATCCTTGTTGAGAATTTTTTAAATTTTGAACAGATTTAAAAAGAAAAAATAAAGAAAATTGTTTGAGATTTTTTTCTGAATTAACTTCATTTTATATTTTTATTCATTGAGTTGACCAAATGATAAAAAAAAAAATAATATAATCAAAAGAACAACAAAACAACAAACATGAATAAACGGGCGCAACGTTCTTTCATCTAAAATTTTTCGTTGATGCTTTTCTCACAAAACTTTTAATTTAAATATAATTATTCGATGAAGAACATGACTGTTTTATTTGTGAAGGAGAAAAGAAAAATCACATTATTAATAAGAGATCATGAAAAGGCACGCAATCCAATCTTTTTCTTCTTATTTTTCTTTTTATATTTATTAACACATTAAACAAAAATCCAATAATAATAAAACAACAACACGAATATTATATCATCAAAACAGAGGAATAAATTTAAAGTGAAAATATTTCTATATAGAATTTAGAATCCATCAGAAATTGTGACAAAAACTGAATATCATCATTATTTTAGAAGACAGGAAGAAAAAAAAAATCTCTTTTAATTCAAAAATTTTAAAATAACAAGAAATTAGAAAAAAAGAAGAAAAAAAAATGTGTTCAACGACAATAATTTGGTTGAAAATTGAAAAAGAGTGCAAAGGAAAGAGAAAAAGTGGGCTCTCAGCATCTATAATTTATTCAGTATTCATCTATTTAATTCTATTCAATATCTAATCTTTCTTTTGTTTCTCACACTCTGTTGTTCGGAAACACTGTTTCTCTCACTTTCTCTATATCTCTCTGTCTCTCTCTTGTACTATTACGTTAATTAAAATTAAATTAAACTTTTTTGTTGAATTTCACCACAATTCTAAATTGAACTTTAAATTATTTTTACTCCTTTCTAACATTCTGTTCAAATGAACAGAAATTCTCTTGAATTATTAAAACTTCAAAATAATTGTATTTGATAAATCTGTGATAGTTGATGAATATAAAGACACTCGTGTTCATTCTATTGATATCGATTTTCATTCATAGATTTCATCGAATTTTATAAGAATCTCCATAGTTCCACTTAAGATATTATTAAATTATAGAATAGTGGTCAAATTTCTTTATGTTTACGTCTGTAAACTTGTCGTTTTTCTTTATTGATATTATTTCTTTTTTTTTTGTAATCATCATCATCATAATCATTGTTTTTGTTGTCAACGACAAATAATATCGTTAGAGAGTTGTCATGTAAGTAACACTATGTTGCTTTATTATATTTCTTTAAATTATGATAAAGGAATAACAACATCAACAAAAATTACAACGTGGTAGTTTTTATAGAATAACAAAACTTTTTTTTTTGTGTTTGTATTTAAGCACGAACTAAAATATAAAACTTAAAAAATGTATTCGTCTCATTTTTCTACCCACTAAGAATATTCTTAGAAGAAGAAGTGGTGAAAAAGTAAATGCAGGGTAAGAGTGAGAATAAATTTTTATTCAAATTTTGCAAAGCATTGCAAAATAATTTTATTCAACTTAATGTTTCTGTGTTTTTTTTTTTTTTGTATTTCGATTTAAAATTGCACAGATAATTTGAACGGTTTTCTAAATTTCTCTATTCGGTTCAAAGCATAATTTATGAAGAAAATCGAAGAACTTTGTGGAATGAAAATGTTCAACCCTAACCCTGTTCTTAATACTATTCTTCTTATATATTTTACAAGAACAACAAAATAACGAAATTAAACAAAAAAAAATAAAAACAAAAAAAAAAACATTTTGAAAAACAAAACAAAATCGTTAAAACTGTTTTGTCTGATGTGAATACATAATAAAAAAAAAGAAACGCTTAGACGCTTTTTTTTCTGTTTTCCGCTTTTTTTATTTTTCATTTTATTACAACAACAAAAATCTAAATAACACAAAAAGCCGCCAAAAAAACAAAATGGATGCAAATATTCATCCGTTGAATAGTGAAAAAAAAAAAAGAAGAGATTCCTTCTTGGTTATAGACGACGGATAATATGTGACGATCGACGATGCACATTCTAAGAATTCTTTAAAAGAAAAAAAAATGTCATTCAATATTGTTAAGAAGAAAAGAATAAGAAGAAGAAGAAAGTGAACAACATAAAAAAAAAAAAAAAAATATGTGCGCGGGAGTTTTATCATGTTATTTTTTAAATTATTATTGTTATTGCTTTTGGTAGAACTAAAAGAGAAAGAGAGAGTGAGAGTGTAAAAAAGAGGGAGATAAATAAAATAAAAGAAAATATAAGAATCATATCATATTCTAGAAATTAACTTGTGTCTTTTAATCAGTCAAAATATTATTTATATTTGTATTTTGGTCACGCATTGTGTCTCGTAAGGAAAAAAAAAACAATAATGTAATGTAATGTTCCACGAAATTTATGTTCAAATCAAAATATAAAATATAAATTTTTTTGAACTACATCTTTACATTTGTTAAGTCTAAAATATTGCAACTCTATGTTAATTTAATAATCAATTAAACAAATTTTATTAATTAAATTTTTATATAGAAAATGAAAAGGTCCAATAACATTAGAAATCTTCTATAGCCTGAATATGACTTTGAGTCTAGATTCTAGTTATTTACTCATCATGTAATTTGTAAGAAATATTTATTTTATTTAAAAAAAAAAAACAAAAGAAAATTGAAGAAAATTTATGAATTTATTAAAATTCTAAATTGAATTTTGTGAGAGAATAATAATTAATGTTTTTCTTGTTTTATTTGCGTTGATGTTTTGTTAATGTTTTTCGTACATAAATCTGTTCACTCACATTAAATATATTCTCGTGAGAATTTTTTTTTTTTTTTATTGTTATTAATTGGAATATTTTATTGTTGTTTGTCGGACATAAATTTTTTATTTAATTTATTATAAAGAAAATTACAAAACTTCTTCCCTGTTAGTCAAAAAAAAAAAAGATAGAATAATTGTTCAATTGTCATCATCACTATGATCATTGTATCAATGAATAAGAAATAATTAAGATGAAGAAGATGAAGATGAAGAAGAACAAAAAAAACAATGAAAATAATAAAGAAATTATATTGAAGAAATGAATTAGAACGTGATCTGTATTGAAATTGATCTAAATTAATGTTAATTATTATTCTAATAAATAACTTTAGTTATTATTTAAGTTGTGTTCCTTTAACATTATTTTTGTTTTTTTAATAAATAAATTTTCCTTATTTAATTTATTTTATATCTTCTTACTCTCTTTTTCATCTCAATTATTTCCTATTGATTTTTCTGAATTGAAAATGGACCGAAATGAAAATGTTTTACATTACATTTTATACAAATTTTTGTAAATTATATTAATAAATCCAGTATTTGTTTTTTACATTGAAATTTTCTTGTTTTACCGCATCCCTTCTTTTTGTTTTTTTTTAACAATAATTTTATAAGAAATTAAAGAAAGATGAAAAAAGAATTTTAGAAAAAAAAATCGTTTTTTAAACATTTTATATTTCTTTCGGTTTTAATTACAAATTGGATTGGGCACGAATGTTCGTGCCTTCACAAATATATAAATACTTAATATACAACAATATAACTAACAACAACAATAACAACAATAACATACAAAAAATAACAACAGGAGAATAAATAAATGTATACTTTAATAATTACATAAAAGGAATAAAGAAGGGCTGACGTGACACGTTTTTTTTTTCTTATTTTTTTTTCTTTCTTTCTCCTTTTTCTTTCCTCTTCTTTTTCTTTCTTATTCCTTTTTAACTTAAATAATAATAAAAGCGTTCCATAAGTAGGAATGAAATGTAAATAAAAAAAATATATAATTTCGATCGTTTTGTTCGACATTTTCTTCTTATTCACCACCTCCTTGCTAACCTGTGTAACTTGTGAAAAATAATAAAAATAAACAAATAAACAAACAAATTAAAACAAACAACAATTTAGTATGTGTAGATATCAATTTCAAAAAAAACATTAAAATATTAAATAATAATTTATGATAGAATTTATAATAAAATTTTGTCCATTCAATCAATAACAATTCAATTTTAAATTATTAATTAAAATTCAATAAGAATACATTTTAGCCGATTAGAAAATTGTCGACACTTTTATTTATTTTTATTGATTTTCTCTTAAACCAATTAATAATTGATGATTCAGTTTATTCTTTAATTTTTAATCAAAACTATTGACTCATTAATTCATATCCTTCTTCCACCACCCCTTAACATAAGTTTTAAACTTTTTCCTATTATTTTTGATATTATTTTTATGTATGGATTGTGTGATAAATCTATCTATTTTGCCCTTTGTATCCTGTCATCAATCCTCTTACTTTGTTTTTGTTTTTTTTTTTTTATTAATTTTTAACAACAACTCAATAATACAAAACAAAACAGAAATAACCGAAACAATATAATTATATAAGAAATACACGAAACTTTTTTTTATCTTTGTCTTTTTCTTCTTCTTCTTTTTCTTGTTTTTGTATTTTTTTGATGTTTTTTTTTTTTTTTGTAAATTTATAACTTGAAAATTTAAACTCGGAACTTTAACAAAAAAATAATGAAGGAATGAAAAAGATTGAAAAGAAAAGAATAACAAGAATGGAAGAAGGGAAAAAACTCCGAAAAATAAAGTTATTTTAAAATAAATTATAAGTTTATTTTTTGGAGTTCTTTAATTTTTCTTCTTCTTCTTCTTCTTCTTTAGTTTTATTCTTTAATAATGAAGATTGAAAAATTAAGCGTTCAACTTAATTAACATATTATTATATTATTTTGATTGTTTTGTGTTTTTCATTTTTTAGAAAAATTAAAAAAACAAAAAAAAATTTACAAAACTTATGAAAAAAATTTAATAAGAAAATGAGTGTGAAAATTTACTTATTTGTAATCTAAAATTATGAATACTGAAGGAGAATATAATTAAGTCTTCTTCTTCCTCAAAATTCAACAAGTGCCTTTTTTTCACTGTTGTTAGTTTTTTTTTTTCTTTTCATTTTAAGTTGGATTTTTTTTTTGTATCATTTTAAGGATCAAGTCATTGAAGAAATTGTATAAGGATTATTAGCAAAGGTCAGAGTTTGTTTTTAATTTGACAATTTTATTTCGTTATTTCAAACATGAATATCAGACAAATATTATTAAGGATTTACTTTTTGTATTATAAATTTTGCTTTTTGTTTTATTTCTCAAAATTTGAACATTTAAAATTGTCTATTCGTTTGATTTTCTTCTATTCGTGATTTAATGTAAAAAAGAGTAAAAAAAATAAAAAAACGATGACAATTTTAGATATAAAGTGTTCTTCAACCGGACAAATAAGACAATCCATAAGAAACAAATGACAATCACAGAATTTTTTATTTATTATCTTTTTCTTATTTTGAAGAAAAAGACAAGAAAAAAAAAACACACTACGTTTTTCTACTTCTTCGTCTTCATTTTTTAATTAAGCGTTCAACATTTTTTCTTCTTCTTCTTCTCAAAATTAACATATTATTGAACACAGAATGAACAGAAACAACCAAACCAACAACAACAATACATAAAACATAATAATTGAAATCTGTTTTTCTTTATAATAGATTTTTTTTTTTTTTTTCTGTTTTTTTTTTTTCTTTCTTTTTTCTTTTTGGGTTCTGTGACTTTGATTGAGAGGAAATGAATACCTATATGTGAGCCCCATTATAGATACGATATACGATATACGATATACGATATAAAGTTAAAAATTTCTAATAAAAAGAAGAATAAAAAATAATAAAAAAATGTCACTAAAAACTACTAAACTAACAACAACAAAAACAAATACAACAACAACAATAATAATAAAGAAAAAATAAAGAAAAATATATCGCATATTAAACATTCTGCTTTTTTTTTTTCTTCTTTTTTTTTGATTTTGTGACAATCAAGATCCATAATTTCTCTCTCTCACTCACTCTCTTTCTCCTGTTCTTTCTCTTTATATATGATCTCACACTATGTATTATTATTATATTATTTGTTGTTTTTTTTTTTTCTTCTTCTTCTTCTTTTTCTTCTTCTTCCTCATTTTATTGAAATATTCTAACGAGAAAACTAACCAAAATCAAAATCAAAATAATAAAAATAACAACAACAACAACAATAATAGAAGAAGAAGAAGAAAAAAATAACAACAACAACTACAACACACAAAAAAATGAATGTTTAAAGACAATTTATAATATTACTATTAGTTCAACGAACTGAACCGAACCGAACCTAAACAGAATAAAAAAAAAGAACACCAACAACAACAACAACAAAATAAAGAAATATCTATATAAGAAGAAAAATAAGAAATAAAATATAAAAAAAAAATGAGTCGAAGAAGAGGAAGAAGAAGAAGAAGAAGAAGAAGAAGAAGAAGAAGAAGAAGAAGAAGAAGACAACACAACGACGAAATATCCCATTTAAATGGCCGATGGGTTCTGGTTCTTCTTCTTATTCTTTTTATTTTTTATTTTATTTTATTTTATTTTTTTTTTTACTTCTTTCCTCTTCTTATTTTTTCTTTAATACTAAAAAAATGTTAATTTTATTTAAATTTTTGTGTATTTCTTGTTGTTGTTGTTATTATTTTTACTCTCTCACTCTTTCTCTCTCTCTATCGTTTTTTTTTTTTTTTCGTTTTTGGGAAAATATCTTAATTTAAATGACAAGATTAAAAATAATAAAAATGAACCGGAGATGATGATGACGATGAGAGGAACAATATAAAAAAAAAAATGAAAAAGAAACTGAAAAAAAAAACTGTATTATTTGAAGTGTTGTTGGACAACAGGATAGGGAAAGAAGGACAGAAGTGTAGGCCTAAATCAGGTGTAACACATTTTGCCTTGAATTTTAAACAAAAATAATTAAGAAATGTTGTTAAAATTAACCCTTTAAAAAAAAAGATTCCTCCATTTATGGTCAACAGAAAAAAATTAATTTGATGAAAATAAAGAAACATTATTTAATGGCATCTGTTAATTATTTATAAAAGTGGATCATGTAACGTGTTGTTCATAATTTAGTGTTTGTTCATCTACTTGATGACGTCTTGTTTTACCTTTAAGCACATTTTGTTCGGTCCATTCTAGTGTGTTAATGTATTGAATTTCTTTACAGATTTTTATCAATAACTGTCAAATAAATGAACAGTAAATTAAAAAAAAAAAAAGAAAAAATTAACGATCGGACTCCTTCTAAAGACCAAAGTCGACCAATTCCTAATTATTAAATCAGTTGACAAAATATCACTTTCACAACATTTTGCCGTAACAAATGTGTCTGAACAAATAAATAATAAATAAGAAACTAAGAAACTAAGAAAGAAACACAAGAAAAATTGTGACAAGTATATTTTTTCTTTTTAAATCATTTTTTTTTTTTTTGGTTTCGTAAAAAAAAAAAAATAAAATAGGAATGGTCAAATTCTTGTGACAAAACAACAAAATAACACAACAGGACATTATATCCTTTTTTTATTTGTTTGTCTCTTTCTGTCTCTTTGTCTCTGTCTCATATATTATATGATTTCTTATTATTATTCTTGATTATTTTTACGTGTCCTTTCAATGTCCTTAGAACCTTTTTTTTTTTCTTGTTCTTGTTTTTGTTGTTGTTGTTGTTGTTGTTGTTTGTTTAAAAATTTGTATCTTTTCGTCGGAATCTCTTCTCGTTCCCTTTTAAAATGATATAAGATGAGAAATATAAGGGTGAATAAAGGGAATGTAGTTTAAGGTGTCAGTTATTCTAGGTAGCAATTTGAAAATATTAAAAATCTAGTTGTACAAACACACACACACAGACACACGTATACATAAATTCACCTGAAAATGGGGAAAAGGTTTTTTTTTTTTTGTAAGGGCATAAAAAAAAATAAAGTTACAAAGATAAGTTTTTTTTTTTTTTTTAACTTTAACTTTAAAGAAAAGAATCAAAAATTATTATTTGACTAGAGAATTAATGAGACTTGAAGGGATTTTCTTTCTTTTTTTTTTTCTCTTTTTTCGACAAAACAGTTTTTTTTTTTTGTATTTTATTTTATAAAAAGCCGAAACAGGAAAGACAAAATAAAATATCACGTTTTTTTTTCTCTGATTTTTTTGTATTTTGTTTTTTTTTTTTTTTTCACAACAAAAAAAAAACACGAGAAACTATACAATGTCGCGTCTTTTTTTTTAAAAAAACCAAAAAGAAAGAATCAAAAATATTCAACAAAATCGATTTATGATATTTTAATATTATTATCTTTTTTTTTATTCAATAAGAAAATTTTACTTTATATTTCCCATTCTGGTTTCCATTCCAAATATTTAAGGTTGAAAAATAATAAAAGAAAATTTTTATTAAAAGTTTGGCCAATGCATCATTTGGTTCTACACACAAAAAAAATTTAATTCAATTTCACAATTGGTCCAAAATTAGGTAATTATTGTTCCCAATCAATAATCAGAAATAAATATTTATTTAGAAGGATAATCTAATTATATATGACAAGGCTTTAATGTTTTAGATAATTTATACAGAATATTGCTTAATAAACATTTCTTGGTTTGTAGATTTTCGGACCAATTGTCTAAATTTTAAATAGTACGTTAAAGTGTCTGTTCAATTGTCAATAAAAATGAACATACATTAAACATAAAAAAAAACTGAGTATATCCTGCTGTCAAAACAATAAAAGTTCTGCATGTTTCTATTGTGACCGAAACAAAAAAAAAAAAAGTCTATACTGAAGAAATGGCGCCACATACAGTTTGTATGTGAATAGTTAAATTCTTAAAAATATATTTGGTGACACATTATTTATAAAGACGTTTTCGGACTTTATCGTTAGATGCTTGGTATAAGATCTTTTCAATATTTTGTGATGAACAAAACTAATGACATTGATTCTTTAAAAGCCGAAACCACTAATGGAAGCGTGAGGGGTTAATGTGACGTGTGTGGAAGGAATCCAATTTACACCCTTAAATGTATTTTTATTTTTTAACTTTAGAAAATTTATGATAGTTAACGACTTCCGGTCATTAATTTGGTCAAAATTATAGTTGTACGTTTTGGAAACTTTTTAAGATTTTAAAAGAATGAGGAACAAGAAAAAATGTTCAAAGATTTTGTTCGTTTAATTTTTATTGCCCTTTGGCGTTCAAGAATGATTGTTTTTTTTTTTTAAAAGAAAAAACAATTTTTTGTTGTTGTAGATTTAATCGTTTAATGTAAAGCGTGAATTGAGAGAGGATCAACAAAAGAATAATTACATTTCTACCCAATTATTTAATAATTATAAGAAGAAAAAAAAAAGTTATTTTCTTTTTTTGCCTTTTATTTATCTGTAAGACAGAGAGTAAACAATTAAAGCACTTTTCCATTCATTCCAATCAGCAATTATCGTTATTCCCCTTTCTGCGGTGTACAGGTAAATATTTAGGGTTTATTTTTATTTGATTAGCTTTTGAGTCTATTGCTCCCAATTACTTCTCTACATAAAAAAAAAAAAGCAAACAAACAAACAAACAAACAATTCTAAAGAAAAAACAGCAACAATTATTTATGCCTTTCTTGTAACATTTTTATTTTGTTGTTTCTTCGTTTCTTTTTCTTTTTTTTTTCTTTATTCTTTTCTTAATTAAGCGTTCAACTTAAAGAATTAACATATTATTGAAATAAAAGAAAGAAAGAAAGAAAAAAAGAAAGAAACAACTAAATGTTCTGTTGGTTGGACCTTTGAAAAACAAAAAGAAAATAAAATCAAATAAAAACATTTTTTTTTTTTATTTTAGTTGTCACAATTCTAAAATTCATAAGTTATTTTTCAGTTTTAAAAATGAATCTTTTACACTATTTTTATTTTTTTTTTCCTATCAAAATTTTGTTTTGTTGTTTTTGTCTATTTTTTTTTTTTTTTTTTCTTGGGCCTGATAAATATAAAAAAGAGACAAACAGAAGTGTTTTGTTGTTGTTGTTATTGTTATTGTTGTTCTTGTGAAGCCTAATGTTGTGTGAGTGAGATAGAGAAATACAAAAAAAAAAAAGAAAAAACACTAAAACAAAAAAAAAATTTAATCTGTTGAACTTGTTTCACGTTTTTATTTGAAAAAGATACGCAATTAATTGTCTCTCTTTCATCTTGGAAGACCTTACACAGTTTTATTTATTTTTATTTTATTATTGTTGTTGTTGTTGTTGTTTTCTTTTCTCCTTTTCATCTTTTAATTCATTCTCTTTTTCCTTTAACTGTTTTACTCTTTTTCTCTTTTGTTACTTTTTTCTTTCCTTCTTCTTTTTATTTCTTGTCAACATCATGAAGCGAATGAAGTCATCAAATCATTTTAGCGTGAAGCAAATCAAATTGTTTGTTCGAAATTTTTATTTATTTTCTTATTTTTTTTTTCTTCTTCATCGTTTACAACAGCAACAGCAACAACAACAACAACAACAACAACAATAATAATAATAAATAACAACTGCATAAAGAAGAAATATAAGAATAATAACAAAATAACAATTTAAAATAATTTTCCGTCAATCAAAAATAAACTTTTGTGTTGTTTTTTTTTCTCTTTTTTGGATAAACGATTTTTTTTTTGTTTTCTTTTTGTTTCTTTTTTCTAAAAATAAAAATTCGTACATTTATTAAATGATTCCTGTGTTTTGTGACCTTTGAATCTGTTGGATTTCAGTAAAGTCTCTGTAATTGTACTCAGCCTATTGGCATCCATCCGTTAAATTGGTTCACTAATACAAAAAAAAAAAAGAACATTCTCTAATCGAACCCAAATTTATTGGTTAAATCATTGGTCCAATTGAAAATTGTGAATAATTTCTGTATGATTAGAAATTCAATAACATTGTGAAAGTACAACAAAAATTCCTTAAAATTCCATCAAACAATAATAACTTTGAAAGTACTGTCCAGTCCCCAGTATAAAATCACAAATTTTTATTCTTTCTTATTTTTCTTTTTTTCTTTTAATTTTTATTTGTTTAAAAAATTTTAGTTTATTTCGATTTTCTATGATAATCAGGCAACCAGTTTCTAACGAAATGTTTGATAACATAATTATCACAGAAATGAATCGACCCGAGAAAATACAGAAATAATAACAGAAAAGAAAACAAGAAAAGAAAAGAAAAGAAAAGAAAAGAAAGAGAGAAGACCAAAGACCAAAAGAAAAAATATATTTATTTTTTCGTGAGGCGTGAAATAGCGTGAAGAACAAAATTCTTCTCTTAATTCTAGTCTAGTTTTTAGTTTTTTAGTTTTTTAGTGTTTTTTTTTTCTATTTATTTTGTTGTTGTTGTTATTATTCGGTCGGTTCTTGTTTATCTCAATATTTTTAATTGAATTTTTATTTTGACTTTAGTGACCGAAAGAAAAAAAAAAGAAGAAAGATATTCAATTTGAATTCCAAATAAAATAAATTAAATTGGAAATTTTATTTTCTTTTTTTTTTTTTTTTTTTGAAAAATCAATTAAAATATTATTTTGTTTTTATTGACATTTTCCTTATTTTTTTTTTTTTTTAATTTCAACTTTCTCCACTTCATTATTTTTCTAATCTGAATATATTTTTATGTTTACCACAGAAAACAGTCCTCTATGTACTATGTCATAAGTAATTAAGTATTTCTAGTAGCAGTATATTAGTACATGTAGTACGTAGTAGCAAAATTATATTAGTGTGCCTATTAAATATTGTTTTAATTTTTGATCAGAGATCTTTGTTTTGTTTTGTTTTTTTTTTTTTGAGAATTAATCAATTATTTTTCTTTCTAATATGAAATATAATGAACGAATTGATATAAATATTACCACACACTTCATTCATCCACTTCACTGTTCACGGCCTACCACTACCATACATTATACAGATCGTAATTTTTTTCTGTATTTTACTTAGTTTTTTTTTTTTTTTATTACGATTTTTTTATTACATTAAAATAAGCGTGATTTTTATATTATTTATTATTTTTTTATAAATTTCACGATTATGTTACTTGTTTGTTGTGAATAAAATAATTTTATTTCTGTTGACCTTTTTGACACTGTTTTGAAACAAATAACATTAAATTTATTTATTTATTTGTCTGATTGTTCTTTTGGAAGCTTTTAAATGTTGGTTATTTTAATAAACAATTTTTTAACATAACTTTGAAAATATGAAATAAAAATTAAATTGTTGTTAAAATTATTTATGTGTATAAACAACTTGCAGTTTCTTCAATTAGTACGTAACTTTTGTTATTTCTTTCTAAGGCAATATGTGTCTTATACTTTAATCGATAAATATCATTTAACCAATCGAAATTATTTAATGTTTTCTTTGTTTGTTTATGTTTGAAAAAAATAGAAAAATGGTAATAAAAATGTGATCAGCGTCAGTGTCAGGTGTGATAAATTTTTTATTATTTTATTTTTAATTTTTGGTAACCGGTCTCAGGTACAATTTTTGTCTAGGGGAGACACACATTTTAGATGACGAATTTCTGTAATCCTAGTAAATGAATTAATTTTAATTTATTTATTAGAAAAGATTCAATAGAAATGTATGGGAGGTATAATCTTAGGAACTTAGTTAATTTTACAAGACTTAAACTTGATAGTAAATTGACTTTATTCGATTACGAACAAAATACTTTAATTTCTTATTTTTCAAATATATTTAATAATCATCTTTCTATAAATTGCCTTAAATATTTTATTGTCTGAGTCATAACAATGAAAGGCGTTTATAAATGTACTACAGTCCTCGGTATATCTGTACATACATTTATATAAGCTTTTAAAAACTTACATATACGACAAATGGCAAAAAAAAACTGGTCATCCAATTAAGAAAATTAAAAAAATTATTCAGAAGAAAAACCGAAAACGATTAAAAGGGGAAAAAAAGTGTTTCTTCAAAGAAAGCAAAAAAGGATTTCAGGTTTTCATTTTAATATAATTTCTTTCTCTTTCTATCTGTTAGTTCTTTATTGTTTGTTTGTTTGTTGTTTTTTTTTTAAATAGACCAACACGGTGATAATTTGATGACTTGACATCTGACGGGTGACGACGGGAACAAGACCATAAACCGAAGAATTAAAAAATTATAATAAAAAAAAATAAAAAAAAAAAATGATTGGATTAAATATTTTCATCATCTTCTTCGTCTTCTATATTATAATTAATTAATGCAAATTTAATTGACTGAGTGCTAATGTGTTTTATTAATAGAGTTGTAAAATTTTTTAATATAAAAATGTTATATTTGAACACAGCCACTTAACAGTGTGTGCGTTAGTCTTGTCTTGGTTCTTGTTTTTTTTTTTTTATTCTTTCTTTTTTTATTGTTTTTGTTGCTGTTTTTGTTGTTGTTGTTGTTGTTGTTGTTGTGTTATATTTCTTTTTAAAGAAACAAACAAATCCAAGAAGGAAAAAAAACACAACACAACACACACAACACCCAAATCATACTTCTTAAACACATTATTAACACACATGTCCGTACAAACACATACATACACCATATATACACACACACACACACATGTACATGTATTCAAATAATACAAATAATATTCTCACATTCAATTTTTTTTTATGTTGAAATCGTTTTTTCTTTCTTTTTTTTTTTTTTTGAAAATGATCAAACAGACATTAAGTCATTAATATCAAGTAGAATGAAACAAAAAAAAAACGAAACGAAACGAAAGAAAGAAAGAAGAAAACATTTATAAAAAAGAATTGAAAGAGTAAAAGAGAAAGAATGAATATTGTTGAGATAAAAGAGTGTAGATAGTGAACTGGACCTGGACCAAAGAACCAGACATCATCATTATCATCATCGTCATCATTTCGATAGGTACCAAATGGGTCCATGACTTTGTTATTTCTTTTGATTCTCTCTTCTTCTTTTTTTCTTCTCCTTCTTCTTTAATTTTTTTTTTATTTCTTGATTAAAAACGATCGTTTTCTTCATCATCTTCTTTCTCTTCCTCTTCATATGATTTTTTTTTTTTTTAATTTGATTTTGATTTTTTTTTCTTTCTTTATTTTTGTATACAATTTTTTTTTTCTTGTTTAAAAAAAATAATAATAAAGATTACTTATATAGTAACTACTTACTACTATTACTTACTTACTACAAAAAAAAAGAGACAACAACATAATAATGAATAATCCCTTTAAAATGGAAAATTCACATTTTTTTTTTCTTTAATCTTTTTTGAAAATTTAACGGAAAACAAAAAATATGAAATTAAATTTTCAATTTAATTTTCACATGTCCTCAAAGGTAACCCAAAAAACAAAAATCATATAAGACAGAGAAAAAAAAAGTGTAAAAAGCAGCAGCTGTCAGATAAAGAATTTAGACAATTTTCTGTTGAAAATTGATCTTGCAAATTGATCAATTAAATTGAAATTTTCTCATCTTATGAACAGAAATAATTTTTATCCTTTTCTCTTTTGTTGTATTTGTGATCATTGATTGAGGGTTTGTTAAATTATGTCAAGATTACAATAGTTTCTAATCATTTGTAGTTGAACACAATTATTAACAGAAAAAATAAAAAAATTCAATTCATCCAATAAAAAATATCTAACGAGAAGTTTTTTTATTTTATTTAAGTTTAAGTTTAGAAAAAGATAAAAAAAAAAAAATATAAGGAGAAATAAAAATTTTAAAAATCGTGAACTAAACATGAATCGAATAGAATTTTTTGTTTAGTTTTTTTTTTTTTTTAGTTATAGATGATAGTGTGCGGGGTAACGATTATTAAATATAAAAATAGAAGAGTGAAAGGGGATACACATTAAAGACACACACATACTCTAACAACTAATAAGAATTTTGAAGAAGAAGAAGAAGAAGAAAAAAAATATTATAATAATAATTAATTAGGATAATAGAAATTCTTTAGTTAAAGAAATAAAGAAATAAGTTTAAACATTCAATTTGAAGTGTTAAAAAGAAAACCTCCTAAAAAAAAAACGAACTTAGCCATAGAGTGAGAGTGAGGGAGAGAGAGAGTGAGAGAGAGAGAGAGAGAGCAGCTAAAAACAAACACAGAAATGTATTTAGGTTTGTTGTTGTTGTTTTGTTTTGTTTTTTTTTTGTATATTTTCATTATTGTCGTTTTAAACGTGGGACCCCCTCTCATTCACGTTATGCTCCTCTTTCTTTTTTTTTATTTCTGTGATTTTTTTTTTTTTATAATTCAAACTGTCAGATGATATTCATTGTGCACAAAATTTAAAAATTGATGAAAAATTGTTAAGTTTTATTTATTGGTTAAAAACAAAAAAAAAACAAAAATTTTGATTACCCATCTCTGGTTTCTTTTTCGTGAATTATTTGGACACAATCATTTCTTTTTTAAAAAGATTGAAGATGAATAAAAAAAAAAAGTAAATAAATTAGAAGAGAAGAAGAAGAAGAAAAATTTATTAAAAAGAAGAAGACTAAAAGAATAAAAACTAATAAAAATCCAACCCAAGAATTTTTACTGTATAAATATGATAATCTCTAAATATTTCGTTGAAACCACACGACCAAACTGGAAATTGATTGAGTTGTTTCTCTTGTAATATTGAAAAAGAATAAGACGACTAAAAAACAACAACAAAAAATAACAACAACAACAACAAAACCTAAAAAGAAGAAACAAAAAAAAAAAAAACAAAACAAAAAAAAAAAGAAAGAAAGAAGAATAAAAAGAATATTCAGTTTTGGAAATTTTCAGGGTTGATCAAAATATTTCAAAATATTCTTTAATCGTTAATTTATTAACGTTCATAAAAAATATATATTCTGTCGTAAAAAAAATTATCTGATTTTTGTTGTTCGCTCATTTATTCTTTCTTTTTTTTTTTTTTTTTGTATTTTTAGTCTTTTGTGTGCTTTTATAATTTATTCATTTATTGAATTTTTATTTATTGAAGAAGAAAATATCCTTTGTAATATCATAGATTTTTGATTGATTCATCAAAACGTCAATCTATTGTATGACACAAATAATTCATGCTTTGTAATTTAATATTTTTTATAGTAAAAGTTAATATGTTGTAATTGTAATTATTAAGTTTATAAGCTAGTTGTATTAGTTAATGATCTAAATAAAAAGTAAATTATGATCAATGGAAAACAAATAAAATAATTTCATTTTTTTTTTCTTTTTGAAACAAATCGGGCGAATGAAATAAAATTTCAAATGTTTTTATAGAATTTTAGAATAGAATTCGAGCCTTATGACTTGAAAACCTGAATCTTTTAAACCAAAATTTAATGAAAATCTTAATTCTATAATTAAATTTTTCCTTTTTCTGATTATCATATTTTCTAAGCGTGTAACAAAAAAATTAAAATTATTTTTATGCTTTTAAATTTAACCATCCCTGATTATATTGAAATGTCTGACTACATTTTATTTCGTTTTTTTTTTTTGTTTTTGTTTTTCTGTTCTCTCACTCTTTCACTCTTTTGCTCTTGTTTATCTTCTTCTTCTTCTTTTTTTTTATATTTCTTTCATAGAGTTTAATCTTTATATTAAACAAAATAAATTCACAATTTTAAAACCAAAAAAAAAAAAAAAATGTTCATCCTTTTTTCATCTTCTTCTTCTTCTTATTTTTCTTTTCTTCTTCTTCAGCTTTGCTTTCAAGAAATCAACCAAATCGTTGTTGTTTTTTTTTCTTGGTTTTGGGCACAGAAGAAAGAATGAGATAGAGATAAACATAAGTAAAGACAAACTAGGATCGACTAAATTCATTTTAAGAATTTTCAAAAGAGAAATAAAAGAAAAGAGTATAATAAATTAATAAAGAAGAAGAATGAAAAGATAAAAATGAAAATGTTATTTTGTTGTAGTTGTTGTTTTTTTGGAAGCTTGAATAATACGATGAAAAAGCGAGACAGAGAAAATGAATAAGAATGAGATACAATGTAAGAGAAGATGATTGTATGGATGATGATTTTTTTTTTACATGCAATGATGATGATGATTGTGTGTTTGGTTACCCGCTGTAGGCTCTTCAACATTACCTAAGTATAGATTTAGTTATTCGAGTGATTAAATGAAGTCATTTAATGGTTTATTGGTCGGCAAAATTGTTGTATTTTGTTGCCCTTTTTTGTTGTTGTTGTTTTTGTTTGTTTAATTTTCTTCTTCTTTAATCTCTCTTTCATGTACATTTTATTCTCTTTATTATTTTTTTTTTCTCTTTGGTTTTGTAATTGTGTTGTTGTTGTTTATTGGTATTATTTATTTTTCTTGATTTCCACGAGGGCAAAATCGTGTAAACGCGACGCGTATTTTTCTTCTTGTTTTGTTTCTTTTCTGATTTTTCTTCTTTTTTTTTAATTCTTTTTTATGGCTGTGTGTGTGTGTTTTTCTTCTTTTTTTTGTGTCATTTTGTCAGCATTAGGATCATTCGAACAATTAAAAAAAAAATATACCTACAAAATTAAGGAGGCGAAAATTTTTATGATTTTTAAAAAAAAACAACGAGAGGAAAACAGCGACGAAACTGACGTAACAATTTTTTTCCCTTGAAGTATTTATTTCACGGGGGAATACAGTGAGGAAGAGTGAGAGAGAGAAAGGAAGAGATAATTACATTTTATTTGTTTTATGATTATGGTTGTTACTGTTGTTTTTGTTTGATTTATTCTTTTGATTGACATGACATGGATATATAATTAAAATTATATATTTCATCGTATCTTTTTTGTGATTGTTTACGTGTGTTTGTAAAATAAAATGAATTATTGCCACGATTTCCAACGGATCCTTTCTTTTTTGATGTTGAACGCTTCATCCACTATACCGTGAAAATATGTCTAATAGAACCTCATCTAATCGGTATTATACATCTCTGTTTGGACCTTATATAATTGATATTATTTCTTATCAAAATATTTGCGTAATTCGTGGCGATTTAATTCCTTAATGGTCTTATTAGATAGGATTTACTGTAGTTAATCCTTTCAAGAATAGAAGCCTAGTTTAAAGTTATTAATCCGTTCCTCTGTAGACTATTAACGTTAATTGTTTCTTTAAATTCCGAATTCAAATTATTTGTATCTTTTATTTTGCTACTTAAAATGTATACAAATGTTCTAAAATCTAAAGTTCAAAATTCACATTCATCAAAAGAAACATCTTTATTGTCTTTGTTTATTTATTATTCGATTCTAATAGCAAAATTCAAAATCTAAAGTAAAAAATAAACAAGAACAGCTACAACAACAAAAACACTTCATCAAGATTAGAATAGAATAGCAATAGAGGCGTTTTTTTTATATATATAAAAAAAATTAGCAAACAAAGAAGAAAACATCATTAAAAGAAGCAATTTTATTAAGACAAAGTGCCTAAAATTTGTTTAATAAAAACACACATACACACATCCAAAACACATACAAAAAGTTACAGACATTTATAATAGATCTATATTTCTCTCCCTATCTCTCACTTGTGCCTAACGTTAAAAAGTGAAAAAGAATTAAACAAAAAAAAAAAAGACAACTTGATTAAATTTTTATTTTATTGTCATTCAAGCAAAGCCATAAATAAAAAGAAAAAATGTTTACGTTAATAATATTGTTTTTTAGGTATGCTTTTTTTTATGGTTGTTGTTATTGTTATATTTTTTTCTTTTATTTTTATGTAAGAAAGACAAGATTAGACACAAAATAAAATATATATAATGCAAAAATTTAAAAAAAAAATATATCAATGTGTAAAGCCACAGAACCTTGTCAAATTAAGAACTTTACCAAACAAAAACAGCAATAATCAATATTTTATAGAAAACGAAAAAGTTATTTAAATTTATTGTTTCTTCTACACCATACTACATGAATTAAGTGGGACAGTACAGGTGAAAAATTATCTGCTTCTCTATTTCTTATCTTTCTTTCTCTTTCGTTCTCTGATAAACTCACAAAAAAAACGAATTCAATTTGATGAGTTATGTGCAGGCTAAACCTGCAAACAACAATATTATTCAGAAATGGGCACAATATTTAGGCTACGTCCGATTATTAATATTCTTCAGATTTTTGGAACATCATCCCTTTTCCTATGTACTTGTCGATAGAATGGAGTTTAAAAACTCAAAAATTTTGCGCCCCACTGATTGCACATTTCAAAAGATTGCACAAAGATTCACAAAGATTCGCAAAGATTCATAACCCTATTTAGTTGTTTTCATTTAAACATTTGAGATGTGATGAATTGTTCTTATATAGAACAAATTTATTGAATCTTTCAGATGGATCCTAAGTTTATTTTTTAATAAAATAATAATAAAAAGAAAAAGATGATGATGATGAACATAAAGAAGATGAACAAGATGAGGAAAATAAATATATAAATATTCAACACTATATGAAAATATTGTTCTTTAACAACATTCTGTTCCTTAATTAATTCATAAGAAAGTAAAAAAAAAATATAACAACACACAAGAAAAAGAGAAAAGAAAATATTGCTTTTTATTTATAAATAATAATTATCATAATGGAGAAATGGATCCATTTCTTCTTATTATTTATTTATTTATTTTTGATCCTCTTCAGTTTTCAACATATTCAATTATTCTTCTCATTCTTTTAAAGTGAAAAATGAATAATTTTTTAACTTGAAAAAAAAAAACGCGATAATGTAATAAATATTTTTATTTTATTTTTATTTTTATTTTTTTTTTGGTTTTTCGAAATAAAAAACGAAAGAAAAAAAGAAAATCATGTAACGGGAAACAAGTTGAAGTTTTTTTCTTTTTATCTGCATTTTATTGTTGTATTTTTGGGGAGTGTTTTCTTACATTCAGTTTACGAGACTTGAAATAAATTAAAATACTAAATAGTTGTTTGTGGTACAAGAGTCGTTCGATTGTGGGTCCTCTTTTATTATGTGACGTCACCATCTGTCAACGTCCACAAAAAAATAATAATTCCCGGTTTTCTGTTTCCAACAAATTCTTTTGCGTTTCATTCTAACTTTTATAAAGACAAAAAAAAAAGATAATTCCTAAATTATTAATATTGATCTGTTTATTTTGAGTTATTAATTAGTAGGAGTGATAAATAAATCTTTGTCTCTCTCTCACTCATTTTGAATCATAGATTAAGTCGTCATCTTGTTGTGTGTGTATTTTATTTTCTTCTTATAAAGTTAACTCTTCTCTGCATGAGTTCTGAATAAAATTTATGGATGGAAACAAGAAAATTATAAAAAAAAAAAAAGTCAACTTCTTAATAAATAAAAAAAAAAACTATCAGCTTACATATTCAGTGTTAGAATCTATCTTTTTGGAGACAGAAAAAAAAAGACACATAGCAACTCTAATAAGAAGTTTTACTTTTGTTTGTTTGTTTGTATTTGTACTATTTAATTTTTCATTTTTTTGAAAATTTTATCAGTGATCATATTTTCGATTGAATGTCAAAAAAAAATTAATTTAAAGTCAATTATGATTTTTACTAGTTCTACGTTTACTGCATAATATATAGAATTATCTATTTTAGTAATCTCATACTTTGATTTGTAAAATATAAATTATAAAATTGATGTTTTCTTAAGAAAATTGTCAGAAGAATATTATTTTATATTAAAAATTTGTTTCCCACCTTGAGAAAGAAGAAGAGCTAAAAAAAAAATCGTATAATATTTTAATGCTCTGAAAACAATATTTCTTTTTGAATTTAATCTTTTTTCTTTTTTTGCATTGCATTGCATTCCGCATTACAAGTTTTAGATTTAAATTTTAGTGAAATAGAAAATGTAAAAGATAAAAACATAAAAACAATTAGGATAAGTTAGGATGCTACAGTATGTAACTGACACGACTTGATTAACTCACATTAAACTAAACTGAGGTTTTATTGTTATGGTCAGACGGTTGACTGATGTAATTTTACATACAATACAACTATTATTTTAACCTTTGAGAACTCTTTGAATTGTTCTCTGTTTTATTTTTCATTTTTTTTTTCAATTGCATTGAATAGTGTTATGAACTGACCTGAAGGGATTAAATTTATTGAATGTAAAAAAGAAAAAGTGAAATCGTTCATTTTCTTTATTTTCAAAATTTTCAACTGACTTTTATGTAACAATGACAGAATTTTCTGAAAAATGAAATACGCATTTATTGACGAACTCTTTCCTTTTATCAATAAAATATTTATATTTTTGTTTTTATAACTGAAATATTTTAAATTTTATTATGTTAAAAAAGGGCAACATAAAAAAAACAATAGCAAAATCCTTAAAATATAAATAAATAACAAATTTATGTATAGAAAGAGAAGGAAAGAGTTGAGTTAAATCTAGATTTGTAGAATAAAGAAAAACACACACACATACACACACATACATACTGGAGTATTAATAATAATAAGATATAAATAATACAAGAAAAAAAATATATCGTGGGCACCTTTTTATTTCATTGGATTTTATTATTTTTTTTTTGAAATAAAATAAAACTAAAACTGAAAAAAACAAAAAAAATTAAAGAACAAAAATACGAAGAAGAAAAATAAATAAATTGAAGAGTTTATTTTGTTTTTTAATATAATTTATATAAAGAAGTTTTTTTTTTTTGTAAAAATGTAGAAAATGTAAAGCATATTTATTATAAATAATAATACAACAATTTTTTGTTGTTGTTGTTTTGTTTTCATCTTATTCTTCTTTCTTTCTTTTACAATATTTCTTCTTGTTTTCTTGTTTTTATTTCATTTTTATCTTTATACAAATAAAATAAATACTAGACGATTTTATTTATTTTCTCGCTATAAGTTTCTTTAGAAAAGTGCGCTAAAAGAAAAACAAACAAATAAACAAACAAAAACAAAATGAGAAAGAGGACAAAAATTATTAAATGTTAAGACTGTGGACACACAACAAAAGAGAGACGCTGGGATAGACAATAAAATATAAAAAATTTATATATAAATTATTTGTGTAATTTTACCCTTTTAAATAATTTTAATTGAATTAATAAATATAATCAAGACAAATCTGTTTTCATAAAATAATTAATCGCTATACTTATTTTATGAAATTGAATTTTTCTTTCTAAGAAAATACAGAAACAAATAAATATAATAAAACAGAAGTCAGTAAACAGCAGGAATGAAAGCGAAAATGTCATTATTTCTATTGATATATTTTAATTTAATGAATATTTTATTTTCGGAAACTATAGAATTATTATTTATAAGAGGAGGCAGAAGAGGAGGAGGTGAAAGAAAATCCTTACAATTTTAAATTAGAAATAAATAATTTTTGACCTAGTTTACATCACACACTGTATTTTCTTTAGACACCAAACTTTGTCAATTTAACATCCACAATATCTAAACTTATTCTTATTATAATTAAGTATTATATGTGACTCACACAGTTAGATAAATATTAAAGATTAAAGATTTGATTATAGTTAAGAATTATTATTTTGAAAATATGTAGCAAATTTCCTCATACAACCTCCACCCCAGTCCTGTACAAATTAAATCAATTAATTCACTTCAATTTAATTTTTCTACAATAATAAATCTTATCTATAATTTATAAATTATACAATTTATTTTGAGTGTGTGTGTGTGTGTGTGTAACTGATGTAAATTCAAACTCACTTAAAATTTAAATCTAAACTAAAACTATAAAAGAAAAAATATAAAAAAAAAAACAAATAACACAAATTATTATAGATTTGTCACGGTTCTACACCTTCTTTTAAACGATTTAATTGAATTTTTTTTTTCTCTTTTTCTTTCTGGTATTTTTTTTTTTTTAATTTGTTGTTTTTGTATTTTATAATCTTATGGAATAATTTAAAGAATACAACAACAAAACAACTTCTTTTTATAAAATATGTCGACCTAAAATAACAGGGACACCGACCTTAAAGACGACACACATACGCACACGTCAGATACGTATAAAATGAACAAAAAACACAACACAATGTTTGGTCATTATTTGATGTTATTCTTTACAGTGAAATCTTAGTTATATACCAAACACCCACTTATAACGAACCCTCCGATTGTGAACTTTTTTTTTTCTTCTTCTAAGTTTCTCCTAAGAACCTATTGTATTTTCTCTTGTCTTTTGTCTTTATGTTGATAGTTTTAACGTTTTTTTTTATGTTTATGGAATTTGACTAAATATTTTATGAACCAAAAAAAAAAATATCTCTATTTACTAACGAAGTTATAATTGTCATGATCATATTATGATTGAATAATATGATAGACAAAAAAAAAACAACTATTAATACTGAATATTTTTCGAGAAATTTCAACCAAAATTTACCAACAACAAAAATTAAATTAAAATTATATTTTTGTGGACCTTGTCTCTTAATCTCTTGATATCTCTTCTTGATGTCTCTCTATGTCGTCTTGTCTTATATGAATACAAAAACAATAATAATAATAATATCTTTATCTACATATATTTTCTTTTATTATTATTATTATTATTATTATTATTTATGTATACACACATACACTCATACACTCATACACATACACACACACACACATGTGCACATATCCTTATAACAAGAGTATTATAATAATACAATAATGTTGTATTATTTTTTTTTTTTTTTACAACTCATTTATCAACAATTAACTTCATTAATTAACTGTCAAAATCACATCCCACGGAACCACAAAACTACAACAATATTAACAGAACAAGTTCGTCTATTTCTTTCTCTCTTTTTCTTCTATCATTCTTCTTTAGGTCTTATCTTCTATTACTTTCTTATGTACATACATTCTATATCATTCTCTCTCAGTCTGTTTAAAATAACACACACACACACATATATGTAATGCTGGTTTTTTTTCTCAACATGATAATAACCATCGGACACTAATTAAAACATTCCAATGGAATTTCTGTTATTGTTGTTGTTCTTTTATAAAACTCTTGAGTCACAAAAACTACCAACAATAACAACAATGTACAAAAAAAAAAAATTACAACAACAATAATAAATTAAGCGAATAAAAATTTTAGAGATAAATCTACATATTTTTTTTCTCTCCCTCACACCCAAAATTCCTTTTTAAATTAAACAGTTTTTTAATTTATTATGTATTGTTATGTGGTGGCGGCAAAGAGAGGGTATAACGTTCCCTTCTCTTTAAGTTATTCATTCAACAATCCCTTTCAATTAAAAATGTTTGCATCGAATTTATTGAACATTCGCTAACAGTTTTTACAAACTAAAACCAATAATTCAAGGATTCTTCTTAATCTTAAGATACAAGGATATAAAAAATTTCATTAAATTTACTGTTTTTTTTTTGTTGTAATCAAATAAATCTAACCTTAAATTAATAAACTTTTGATTAATCATGATTACAGTTAATTCTCTCGCACTTTGTTTCGCAGTCTAAACCAAATCTCGTTAATATTTAATTCAATTGAATTCAAATCGAATGAGATTCGAGTAACCACATACAGGTGTCGTTTTTTTTTCGTTTAAAGTTGAAATTTCACAACAAAAACAATATTCGTAAGAAGCAAATGAAATGATGGTATAAAAAGTTTAAGGGTGGTTGATCAATAATCTCATAACCAAACATTCCTGTTCGATATTTTCCTAGTCAGAAACAAAAAAATAACATTACTGCTTTTAATTAATTTCTTTTTCTACTTTTTTTTTTTATTCTTTCTCTTAAAAGTCTTAAGACTCTGTTAATACCGCTAAAGAAATTACTGATTTATTTTATTTATTTATTATGATTATTGAGAACTTTAATGTCTGTCTGTATGTCTGTTCGGCTGTCAATAAAATAATAAATAATAAATAATGTCGATAAATGAAATTTCTCTTTCTTATAGTTTTGTTGTTATTATTATTGTAGTTTATGATGTTGTTGTTGTTGTTATTTTTTATTACTATAAGAAAGATGTTTGTCATAGATTTAATTGAACTGAGTTTTACTTTTTTTTTTGTTTTGTTTTAATTTTATTAATAATTTTTTGTGTATTGTTGTTGTTGTTGTTATTGTTGTTTTTTTATTTTGTTTGTACGTTGAACTGTTGTTGTTTGGGATGAAAGAGAGAGAAAGAAAGAGAGAGGATGAAATCGTTAGATAGAGTAGAGTCAAAATAGTGTTGTCCAGTTCAATGATTCTGATTATCAACCTATTTTTAATTTTGTTGTTGTTGTTGTTGTTGTTGTTGTTTTTGTAATTTTAGAAATTACCAACTTTTTCAATTTTTTATGACTTAGTAAAATGATAGATACAATTTTTTGTTTTAAATTTTAATTAATTATAAGATTTATTGTGATTAAGTTTTTTGGTTGAACTGTTTCTTTTTTTTTTTTTCAAAAAGATTTAAATTTATTAATTATATTCGATACATTTAAGGAAATGTTCCTTTATTTTTATTATTTTACAAAATAACCAATTACGTAATTTCACTTTCTTATTTTGTATTCAATGAAATGAAAAAAAAAACGTTACAGAAATTAATTAATTTTTCATATAAAACTGGCGACAAAGACATAATTAAAGATAAAGATAATTGGAGTGGGACAAAAATATAATCATTAGTGATTATTAATTTGAAGAGTTTTGTTATTATTTAAATGTAAAGACTAGACATTCTGATTAGATTTTATTCACGAATGATTTAAACTAGAGTTTATTTTTCCAATTTTAAGAAACGTTGATACACTTTTTTTTATTCAAACAATTTTTTTTTTGGTACCCAAATTTTTGAAACTAACAAATCTATGAATGTAAATTCTCAACATGTTATTCTTTTAGCTACGACATAAGCAAGATAATTTATTTCGGAAAATAATGTCCAAAAAAAAATTCATACGACAGACACCAAAGTCAATAAGTGAGATGAATTGGCTTAAAGTTATTCCTTATTATATGTAGTATAAAAAAATCCTAAACATAATTCCAGAAGGATATTAAAAAATACGTAATAGAAATGTAAAAGTTTTTCCGTTTAAATTCATTTTAAATCTATTTCACTTTATGAACAAAGGATACCCCCTTTTTTCACAATTAACTTTGTGTTGTTTTTGGTGGTTCCAATTTTCACAGCCGCCGCACGTTTTATTACTTTATTCTCTTTGATTTACATATACATATACATTTTCGTACGTTACACATACATGAACACATATAGAATTGAAATACAATACAACAAAAAATATTATCTGTTCAAAAAAAAAACGAAAAAAAAAAGCAGAAAAATATAACAAGTCAAAAAAATTGAGACATGCACACATACACACACACACACAACAGAAAGAGATAGCCAGTTGAGTTTCATAATTTATTTATAAAAATAAATAATCGTGGCATAAGAAATAAAAACAACAACAACATAAATGTGAAGGAATTGGAAGAAGAAGGAATAACAAAAAAAAAAAAAAGGCAAAAAATGAGAAAGAAATATAACCGAGTGGAGAGAATGAGAAGACAGAAAAAAAAGAATTTATCTCGATTGAGTTATTAAAATGATGAGAATTATTTTAAAAATTGACACATGCGTGGGATTGTTGTTCTTTTTTTTTTTTTGTTTTTTTCCTTCATAAGATTACAACAAAATTATGACTTTGAATCTGACTTTATTGGTTCGTTTTACATTTTTTCTTTTTTTTTTCGTTACATTGATTGATATATGCGCTGATTTTTTTATGTTTGGTTGTGTGTGTGCCTCTGTTTTTATTATTCTTATTATTATTATTATTGTTGTACTGCTTATTTTCTTTTTCTTTACTTTGATCATTTAAATTTTTAAAGAAAAATAAATAAATATAAAAATTGATTTTAATGATTTTGTCTTAAATTTTCTTGTTTTATTTTCTTTTAAAGTGTCAATGTGTTTACCGTTAATTCAATTTTTTTTATATAGGAATCCGTCTCTATCTGATTAGTAAATTTTAAGTCTTTCTGATTAGTAAATTTCATATGAAAAACTTTAGACCATTTTTTTTTTTTTTTTGATTTATTGTCATCATTTGTATCCACTTGTGACTAACTTTTTTTTTCTTCAAAAATCTTTTTTAGTTTTTCAGAATTTAAGTTAAGTGGTTTAAATTGGCTTGCAAATTCTACATACTCTTTATTAGATGAATTTTTAAAGTAACAAGAAACTAAAATAATGTTTCCTTCTTTATTTTTTAAAATAAAGAAAAAATTTAATATTTTTGTTTTTAAAAATGTCACTTGAAAAATGATGATTTTACGAAATTATTCCTGTAATTTTACACTTTTTTGTTTTGTTATTTTTTCTACTATAGTATCCACCTAAATGTGACTTATTTCGTATCTATATATTTTTTGTTTCTCAAGTGTACCCACTTCATCCATTTCGTCTGTATTCACTAAATTGCCATTAAATTATTAAACACTGGACTAATGAAATTTACCAGAAAAATTTGAGTCTCATATACCCTAACTAACGAATGTCTTTAATCTTACATTGTATCAGGATTGTTTGTGTTGAAACATAACACATTGTATTCATAGAATCCAATAACAATTATTTTTATATTGTTGATAGTTGAGAACGTGTTATCGATTTAGTCAACGCCATGAACTTAAAAATATTTTTCATTTAAAAAATATTCTAACCAAAAATAGCCAAAGACAATTTTTTTTTTATTAATTATATTTGATTGTATAATTTTCTCTGATCTTGTTATTATTACAAAAAAAAAAATTTAAATAAAATGTTCTAAGTATTAAAAGAAATATTAGAAAACAAAAAACTATTGACAGATTGATTCATTCATTTGTATGTTGTTGTTTTTTTTTCTTAACTCTGCGTGGACCAATAATATTGATTCATTCTATACGCGGCACTGCTTGACCAATAATAATATTATTTATTCATGACTCAATCAACAAAATATCATCATCATCATCTATTCCTATCTCTTTCTTCACATTTAAATTAGTTTTTAAATTTTCAGTAGAAAAACGTTTGTAACAACAAAAAAAAATAAGAAGAAAAATCAAAAAAATTAAACGTAAAGAACGAGAAATGTACGATGAGGAGCGAAGGGAGGTAGTTGGAGGATTATGGGAGGACAGAAAGACGCAAGTAAAACCAGAAAAAAAAATCAAATTTTAACAACGCTTAACATTTTTTTCTTCTGCCTGATGATGATGATGATGATGATGATGATGATAATGGATCAATTCATCTCTATACATTTTTTGTATTACATAATTTTTTTTCTGTTGTTGAATTGGATGGATGAAATTATTTTCATATCATCATCATAGCGGGATATCGTTTTTTAAGTTAAGTTTCTTAAAGATGAAGGAAAGAAAAAATAAAACATTAACAAATAAACAGGGAGAATACCCGCGAATCTGACAAAGAAATCAACCAATAAGTAAAAAATTGTAATCGATTTATATTTTCTTTTATTTTTTTCTCTTTAATTTTTAAAGAAAATTTTATTTATAATTTTCGTTGTGAATTTTAGTGGACACTACTTAAAGTTTTCCTTTTTATACTAAAGCAAAATTAGAGAGTGTGTAAATGGATTGGCGTAAAAATGTATGTTTTTCATCTGTGTTTATTGTGTTGAAGTCAGATTGGATCGTCAAATTAACAAATCCTCACAAACTTGATTGTAACAAATCATTTAAATATTGGAGTATTTTAATTTGTTGTTGTTATACCTGATTTTATACAAATTAAGATTACAATTTATTAATCAACCAATCTACAGTAAACACAAATACCATATAAAAACAACAACAATATAACAATAATAAATAATGAAACATACAACCAACAATAATAAAATGAAAAAGTAACAAATCGGTTTGATTATTCTTCAATTAGGATTAAAAGTTTTACCACAAAAGAATAAGAATAAGAATAAACCATTATTAATTTAGTAACAAAATATAACAAATAAGAAGATGACTTTGCGGTAAAAGATGTGAAGAAATATAATACTTATATGCACACATACACATATACACACACACACACGCAGGATTTTAATATTGCAACTTAATAAAAAAAAATAAAAGAACAAGAACCAGAACCAACAAATTCATGAAATTTTTATTTTTTTTTAACTAAACCAAAAACCACAATGGCTTTTTTTTTTTTTGTTTTTTTTTTTTCGTTATCCTTCAACTTTTTTTTTTCTTATACATTCGATTCGTTTTTTTTTTTTCGCTATTTAAACAAAAAAAAAAAAGATTATTTATCGTCTTCTTATATTCTTATCCGAGCATATCATTTTGTTTATCCGCTTTTCATCGTGGTCAAGGATTTTTCTTTAATTTTATTTAAATACAAAAACCCAATAAATGTTTACACCTGAAATATTCTTAGTTAATAGTCTTGGAAGATGTTAATCAATTAAAATTAAAGATTGAAAAATTAATAACAAAAATTTTATTATAGTAAAAATGTAGTAAAATTTGTGCACGACTTCTCCTTTTCCTTTGTACATTTGTATATGGGTGTTAATGTTCACTCCTTTACAGTTGCTCCTTTTTAACAAAAAAAAAAAATATGTATATTCTACTAAATTAACTCACAAACTCAAATGTGAAAAGTTACAAAAATCTAATTATCTGTTCTTCTTTTTTTTTATCGTTAGAATTTTCGAAAGAACAAAAAAAAAACAAAAAAAACACAAAATAAAAACGTAAAGAAACAACAACAAAAATTGAATCGGAGTTCTTCTTTTATTTGAGAATAAAAAAGAATAAAAGATGAGAAGTAATAAGAAATACAGACTTGAAACTTCGTTTTCTTCTTCTTCTGTTTTTGCAGAATAACAACAACAACAAAAGAAATAAAAAGATTTATTATATCAAGATGTTATTGTATCTTCTTCTTAGTATATTCCACTGCTTCATCTTCTTCTTCTTCTTCTTCCTCTTCTTTGTTTTTTCTGTTGTATGTTTTTTTTTTGTTGTTTCTCTCTTTTTTTTTTGTGTTTTTTTTTTTTTTGTTTTTCGAGTTCAGTTCAGACCTACACTTTTTTTTTCCTTCTTTCATTCCGTTTTTGTTGTTGTTGTTGTTTCTATTCTTTCTTGCAAAACCGAAAAAAATTGTTAAAATTGTTTCATAAAGAAAGAAGAAAAAAAAACTGATGATGATGATGATGATGATGATGATAATGATAACTTACTTCTCTCAATCATTATTTATTTTTTATTTTTTTTGTGTGATTTTATTTTAAATTGATTCATATTGTGTTTAATGTCTTAATATTTTTCTTTACTTTTCTTTTAAGATGATGATAATATTATATAGTTATTTTATGCTCTTTTATTTTTTTTTTGTTTTTTTGTTCTTTCTGTTTCACTCTCATACTCTCAAGAATACACAAGAATGTTATTATTTGAATATTAGATGCGTTTAATTTTAATTTTATTTTGTTTTTTGTTTTTTTCTTCCTTAATAAATTTATTGTAAGTAGAGAACTCCCAGTAAACATTAACATTTATTGTGTTTTATTTTAATAATTAAAATTTAGTTAACGTGAAAATGAGAAAATTTTAAGTGTTACCTTTATTTTCTGTAGTTGCGATGAATTCCTCAAACACTTGCGAGAAATTTTTGTCCTATATTTATTTTCGACAACAAAGATTAAATTATTAATTATTTGTCACTAGTGTCCTTCTCTTCTCTTTCTCTTTTTTTGTTTTTTTTTTACCATTTTTAATTGACACAAAAATTCTCACACACACAAATAAATGAACATTATTATTATTATGTGGCAATACAAAAGAATAAAATAATAATGATTCATCCATCGATTTCAACGTTCAGTTTTTTTTTTTTCAGTTTTTTTTTTGTTCAAAAATAATTTATTGATCTTAATCAATTTTCACAAAGAAAAAGAATATTCCTTTATTATTCAAATCCGCATTCATTCATAAATGAAATAAGAAACTAATTACAACATCATTTTATGACAATAATTTATAGTTCAATAGTGCAGGACTGTATTGGGAACAGTGATGGATGAAACCAAAAAAAAAAAAACAAAAGCTAATTTTAGATATTATTTTACGTAAATTTTTTCTCATTTATTATTCTTCATATTATTTTTTTTTTCTGTTATTGTGTCCTTAACTGTCACTCATTCTTACTTCCTCCATACATTTTCTTTAGTTAGAAAAATTTGTTGTGACATTTTCCATGAAGTAATTTTTGCAAAAAAACAAAAAATAGACTAAAAGAATTTAAAAAGAAAAAAACAGCTCTGATATCGTTTCAAGAATTACAAAAAAAAACGATCAGTAATGAAAGATAATTTTTTTTAATGGAATTTAATGAATTGATGAAAATCAAAAATAAGACAATAATATTGTCTGTGAAATATGCACGACCATCCGCCTATCTTAAAATTTAATTATTGTTTTTCCTTAATGAAAATATTTTCGCTTATCTGACAAAAAGTTTACATTTAGGAAAACAAATTAAATGTTCTTAATGGTGTAAATATTTTCATAAAAGTAAAAATTTCAATTGACCTCAGCATCTCTGTATTTCTTATATTGTGAAAATTATCCAGATTTTATAGAATTTTTATTTATGGTGTGATCATTTATGGTTGTAATACATGACAAGTGCAGACAAGTAGTGAGATATAATTATCCGTGTTTTTTTTCTCTCTCTCTCGCTTGAAAGAAAGAAAAAAAACAAGAATAAAATACAGAAAAATAACAACTAAAACATTTATTATTAACCAGCTACATACAACACAACACCCATAATAACGCGATGTGACATTCTATTGTTTCACAATATTTAACCAAGAAGAAACAACGAAAAAAAAAAAGACGACGATGATGATGAGAGGAGAACAAAAATCGAAAGAGAATAAAAAAATTATACAAAAAGCAAAAAAAAAAAAAAAGAAAAATAATCGAGAAGAAAACAGAAATCAAGTTGACCAACCAACAAAAAGAGAATAAATAAATAAGCCAACCAAACACGATCGAATGAAAATGTGTTGTTTCTTTTTTATTCTTTTTTTCTTTTTGAAAATACAAAAAAAAAACAACAACAACAAAACAAAACACAAAAGAAGGAAAAATGAACGCGCAAAATGAACAACAAAAAACAAAAATTCATTATAAAGACATAAGAATTTTTATAAGACAATCCCCTCCGCTATAAAAGCTCTTCTTTTTCTTCTTCTTCATTTTGTATTGTTTTGTTATTGTTGATTTTATTTTCTTCTATACGTTTTTCTTTTCGATTTTAGTTTTATCCAATACACAGCAACCAGTTCAGGGAATCGTCACCGTTGCGTACTTTTAACATAAAAACAAAAACAACAACTAAACACATAAGTTTTTTATCTTCATTTTTTTATTTTGTCTTTTTCTTATTTTTGATTATTTTTTTTTTCTGCATGAAAATCACTTTTGGAAACAGAAAACAAAAAAAAAAAAGACAAAGAGAAAAAGACAAAAAGTAAAAACAAAAAAGGAAGAAGAAAGAGTTATGCCAAACACAATGAACAAGAAGGTATGAGAAGAAGAAGAAGAAGAAGAAGAAGAAGAAGAAGAAGAAGAAGAAGAAAAAAAAACCAGCAGTCAATCAGTCTCTGATGCAGAATTACTTCTTCTTCTGTTTTTTTCTTGTTTTTGTTGTTGATGCGCGAACAAAATTGGTTTCTTCACGTTTGTTTTTTATTTGCTTGTTTATTATTTTTTTTATAATTTAGTCATTTTAGTTTTTTCTCTTACTTCTTTTGTCTTGGATTTTTCTTCTGTTTGTTTTGTTTTTTTTTTTTTTTTGTTTCTTACAAAATGAGTAAGAAAGACAAAAAATAGTGAAGAAAAACTGCTGATGTTTTTTTTCTTTCTATCTTGGGTACAAGTGTACGTTGAAATTAATGGGGTGGTTATGATTAATTTTTCCAAATGTTAATAAATTTAAGGAATCTAATCGAATTCTCTCTTTCTCTCTGTAATTTAATTTAGAAAAAAAATTTTCACGAATTAAAAGTTAAAGATTAAAATTATTCCTGTGTTGCGTTTATATCAGTTTATTGTATAAAAATAGAAGTGCAATAAAAAAATTTATATCTCCTTTCTTCAGCCTTTCTAGTTCTTCGTCTATAAAATGTCTAAGAAACAATGAACGCTACGCACCTCTTAACGGTCTAAAAACACAAACAATAATGCCATAAACAATTCCTGTTTCTTCAAAAAAAGCAAATAAACAAAAAAATAAAAATACTAAAAGGAAGAAAGATGTAAGAACAAGAATAAAAAACAAGAAGAAATGATAAAGAGAAAAATTAAGATGGAAGTTTGATAAAATAAAAAAAAAAAAAAAAACAGAAATAATAATAAGAAGAAAACAACTCCACCGAACATTTGAAGCTACATGCCTTAATTTTTTCTGTACACATTTTGCCATTCTCTAATCCTTTGTCTTCTTTCCTTTTTTTATTTTTTTGTTTCTGTATTTTGCAATAAAAAAAAATATATCAGTGGCTCTCAATTTTTTCTTACCCCTCTCATTCTTTATTTGCAATTTTTATTTTTTTTTTTTTTTTGTTTTTAGAAAATTCATAACTTTTAATGAAATCAATTAATTTTTTATAATTTGAAAAAGTTCAAGAAACTATTTTCTTTCGTATTTTCTGTTTTCTGTTTTGTGTTTTTTTTTTTTTTTTTTAATCAAAAGACGTTAAAAAGAATGAAATAAAATTGGTAATTCTTCGAACAAAACCTTTGACAGCTTCGTTTTATTCTATGGGAATTTATTTTTATTTTTTATTTCAATAAAAGATAATAAGAAAAACAGTCATTTTCAATTTTTATCTTTATCAATTATTGTGTTGTGTATGTGTGTGTGTGTGTGTGCGTGTGTGTAGAGAAATCTAAAATAATTTTAAGAATGTATTTTATGCAAAATAATACAACTTTTTGAATATTTTTCATTTCTCATCTTCTGGATCTCTTTCTGTCTTCCACTTCTTCTTGTTTCTACTCCTCCTCTCACTCCTTCTTGTCATCTTCTTGTACCTCAATTTATTACTGTTTATTTATTTATTTTTGTTTTTGTTGTTGACGCTGTTCTTGTTGTTGTTTTTATTGTTTTTTTTTATTCCTGCATTAAAGTTCTTTTTTTTTTACTTTTTATTTAACAACTTCATCCGCGCGCATCTTTTTTATTTCAAAACCAAAAAAAGTAACATGAATAAATAAATATACCAACAAACATTATTATTATGTTTTTTTTTTTTCTTTTTTATTCTTATTCTTTTTCTTAAAACTAAAGAGGAAAGAAATAACAACTGAAGAAATCGAAATAAAACAGAAGAAGAGAATGAAAAAAAAAATATATGGAAAAAAGATGAGATTAAGAAGAAACAGACGAAAAAGTTAAAGACAGGCAGAGAGAGAAAGAAAAAGCAACAAAGAAGTTTAAAAAAAAAAACAACAAAAATAAAAAAAAAAAGAACTGAAAAAACAAAACAACAAACGTGATTTGTATGAAACCAAAAACAAAAAACAAAAAAAAAAAAGGAAATTAAAAAATTTAGTGTCAGTGATTTCCAGACTAAACAAAACATTAAAATGAAAAAAAAAAAGTTAAGACGACGACTAAATCAAGACGGATAAAACACAAAAACAAAAGTGTTAAAGAATTACACTACCCCGCCCTTCCTTAAACAACACTCCTTTTCGCGCCATACACTGTTTGGATTAAAAACAAAAGAAATAAAAATTCTCTTATAAGATTACACAAGGACACGTGAAAAAATATTTTAAATAATATTAATTTTCTGTTATTTAATCAAATTTAACCTTTTGCTAATAACTCTTACTGTAATTTTAAGACATCATCTAAATTTTTAGTCTTCAAATATAAATACATAATGAATTTGTTGCTTCTTTTTATTTTTGTATATTTCTTAATTAGTTTTATTAAGTTGTTATTAAAAACACTTAAATCGTTTTATGTTATTAAAGTATTAAGATCAACACTTAAGTATAATCTTATAATTATCTTTTTATTTTTTTTTTGTTTTATTTGTATTTTGTTTCTTTCTTTTCCATTTCTTTTCTTTTATTTAAGTGGATTAATTGTAATTATAAAATCAAATTTATTATATCTTCGTTAACTATTGTGATTTAGAATTAGTTTATTTAATGATTTATTTTCTAATGAAAATTCTTTTATCGTTTAAATTGAATTTTAATTTAAATTAAAGTGACAATCTTTGACTTATGTTCAGATTTACTATCTGGTTGTGTTAGGGTTTTTTGTGTGAATTTTTATTTGAAATAAGATAAAAATCGAATGAACTTCTTGTGTCAAAATGTGTTAAGTCAAGAATGTTTACAGCAAAAATTCTAAATTTCAATATAATTCATTCAATCGCCATTTTATTTAACCTAAGTAACTAATAAATTTATTAGTAGACATACTATTTTTTTAATGTGGTTTCTAAATCACATAGTATCTGCACATACATTTTAATTTAAGAATTAATTAAATATTTTTCTACAAATTTTCTAATAATTTTTTTTTATCCTCTTTTTAATTACAGTTTAACAAACAGTACGAGCTTTACAGAATTACAATTTTTAAGTGCAGCAGCAACACGTCGTGCAGCAGCTGTTGCTGCAACTGTATTACCACCACCACCACCTGGTTCTAATCAAGGTAGTTTATCTGGACAACAACAACCAACACATCCAGCAGATTTTCATCCAGCATATAGAATTCCTGGTTATATGGAACATTTATATTCATTACAACATGCTGCTAGTCCATCAGCAACATTGCACGGTTTGTTTAATTTGATTTTTTTTCTTATTAAGTATTTTAAATTTAAAGAAAATTTATTGATAGAATTTCACAATAAGAAATAAAATTTTCTTTTGAAATTATTTTTTCATGCTTCATGATAATTTTTGTCGTAAAAATTTAAAACATCAATAAAAAAAAAATTTAAATCTTTTGTTGTGTTTGTTGCTTTTGTTGCTTTTGGCAAAAAGAAAAAATTATTTTTCTCTTAGAAATAAATAAATACCAACAACAACAATAATAATAAAAAAAAAAATATGAAAATTTGTGTCATCAATAAATAGAACACAAATTTAGTAAAATGTTCTATTTATAAAAATGAAACAGAAACTTAAAATATATTTTCCAAGAGTGTTAATGAAAATTTTGCCTAATTTTCACCTAAGTAGTGTGTGTGTGTGTGAAACTAAACGAGTACTATACTCTTTATATTTCAAGTTCAATTTTTTATCATCACATTTCCGTTTCCTCATAAATTACCTCCTTCATCCCTATACCCCTTTTTTGAATGAACGTTAAAAAGACATTTTAATACTCTAATTTTAATCTGTCTGAGATGATGTCTACTTTACTTTAATTTTTGTTCACTTAATCAACAACAAAATGCCATTATTGGTCAGTGTCAGTTCGAACAAGAATAGCAAATTTTTTAAGATTGACATAATGTAATTGTTCACAATCACTTCGAAATTTGTATAAATTTGAATTTTTATGAAATCATAAAAGAAAAAGAAAAAAAATTCGGTCAAACAAAAACAAAAAAAAAATTGTTTTAAAAGAAAACTCCCAAGGAAACAATCTAATCTATTTTAAATAATGAGAAATAACAGAAATTAATATTAATTATCTCTTCAAGTTGTTCTCTGTCTCTCTCTCTCTCTCTCTCTTTTACATTTAAGTTTAGACTTTAAAGTAAAGAAAAAAGAATCTTAAGAGAAAATAAACCGTAATTACTTTAACCAACAGAATCATCTTTGCTAATTAACTAAAATTAAAAATAATAAAAAAAAAAAAAAGAATGCAAACAAAATGATCTTGAAAAATAACAACAAAAAATAATTTAATTTTTAAGAAGGAAAAAAAAAAAAACAAACAACAGGAATAACAACAACAACAGCAAAAAGAAATTATTTTTAAAAATAAGTTTTAGACGAGGTAGGAGGTGATGGGTTTGAAAGTGTGGAAGAGAAGTGAGAGCAAAAAAAAGAAATAAAGAGAAAAAAGAGAAGAGAAAGACGAAGGAAGAAAATAAAAAACAAAAAAAAAAATAAATAAATAAAACAAATCGTAAATCATAATCAACTTCTTTTGATATTTTTTTTTTGTTTTTGCTTTATTTTTTTTTTTTTTTTCTATTTTTTTTTCCTTTGCTGTTTTTTTTTTTTGCTTTATTTTTTTACTCTTCTTCTTTATTCTTCACATATTACTAAGTATTATCAGTTTTTCTTTTTTTTCCAAATTGTGTTTTCTTCTTCGTTTTGACTTAATTAGTTAGTTAATTGTGTTTATTTTGTTGTTTTTATTTTTGATATATGAAATATACAAACAAACCAAAAAAACAGAAATCAAGACATAAATCATCTTTATAATTTTCTTTTACTATATTTTCTTCATTTGAAGGAAAATACTTCAATGAAATTATCTCTGTTTGATTGTGTGTGTGTGTTCGTATTCAGCAAAAAAATTTTTTTGGTTTTTTAGTTCGTTTTTTTTTTATTGCTACGTACCAAATTTTTTTTTAATTTTATGTTAAATTTTAGTGAACTCCAACACAATTGTTCTTTATTTGTAACAATAATAATTCTTTCATTTCCATAATTATTGTTTGTTTCACGTGTTAAAAAACTTTACACAATGATTAATAAATTTACAAAAACAAAAAAAAAAAACAAAATAAGTCGATAAAATTTTTTTAAATAAGAAAAACATAGATTGATTGAAGTTCCTGTAACTTTAATTTGTAAAAGAAATATTTTAAAAATTTTGAGAGAAAAAAAATTATTACAAACAAAAAACAAAAAAAAATCAAATATTTGTCAACAAAATAAAACATCCGGTTTCAATTCTCTTTCCGTCTTGTTTTTTTGTTTTTTTTTTGTTTTTGTGTTTTTTTCGTGTTTTTTTATTTTTATTTTAATTTTTTATACGATTGTCGTTCATAGTGAGTCTTTCGTCTGTATGTATTGTTTTTCTATTTTCTCAATTATCTATTTTACCTTTTGTTTCATTTATGAAACAACTAAAACAAATGAACAACAATATAAATTGATTGATATTTTACGTTTTGCACGTGATCAAAATATTTAAATGATTAACAAAAAAAAAAAATAAATTATTCAATTCAATTAAAATTAATTTTCAAAATACAAAAACAAAAAAAAAGTAAATAATTGAATTGCAACTAACACTATGAATTTTTTTTTGTTTTTTTTCTATTTAATAATTAATCCAAAAATAGGCGACAATTTGACAAAAATATAAGAATTGAAAGAAGGAAAGAAAAGAAAGACAAAAAATAATAACGATTTATTTTTATTTTTAAAGAAATGATTTCCGTATTAATGTACACACATACACACACACATACACACACACACACAATAAACATAAGTGAGAGAATTTTAATTGTCAAATAAAACAAAAACAAAATGTGTGAGGTGTTAAAAAAAAAATAATTAACATTTAATAATTTTCAACATCCTTCCTTGAATACAAGTTTTGTATTTTTGTATATTTGTTACTTTTTTTTTTTTTTGTTCTTTCATTTTGAGGTCGTTCTAAATTTTCTAATTGATTATTTTCCCTTATTATATGTGACGTTTGATTTATATATTCCTTAATACTTCCCACCCTACTCCGTATAGATTGAAAAAAAAAAACGATATGATCCAATTTTAGTTCTTCTCTTATTCCTAAACAATTCAAAATATGACGATGAGAATTTTTTCCTTATTTTAATTATGGATTAAAATTGTGAAATTGTAAAACATTTGAATTTTAATCTTTAAATAAATTTGATTTAATCAGAGAAAATGAATGACAATGTTGACCAAGTCCCTCTGGATCTAAAATGCCTTGCGTTGACTAACAAAAAAATTTCAATATAAATTTATAGATTTTTTTTTTCTTTTTATTAACCTTAAAAAATGACTGCTTGTCTTTTTTTAAAAGGCTTCAGGCATTCAATTCATTATTTAAATTCACATAAAATTTGTTAATCACCGGAAAGGTGTATATTTGTGTTAATCAAATTGTTATATTGAAATGGGCAGACATTAAATCTCATCATTCTTCTGAAATTGAGATGAGATGAGAAATAATACAATGGAATTTGTTGTTGATGTGTTTTCTTTTTTTTCCCTTCAATTTAATGTCTTAATCCGTATTACACTAAACGTTTTTACACTAAGAATTACGTATACACCTTCACTTATATTTTATTTTATTTAAAGTTAAACGAATTCCTTAACAAACAAAAAAAAGAACTCCTGAAAATTTATTATTCTCGTATTTATTTGCGGTTACTTTTGTTTGTTTGTTTGTTTTTTTTTTAAATCAATTTTTATATCTTTCGTTCGTTTCTTGTTAAAAAAAATTTTTAAATAAATAAAAGAAAAAAAAATTAATTAAATTTTTTATTTACGAAGATTTAAAATTGAAAAGTATGATTTTTTTTTTTTTTGTTGTTCTGTGTTTTTTGTAAAACGTTCTGTTTTTTTTTGTTTTTTTTTTTTAAATTTGGATCGAAAAATATTTTATAAAGAAAAAAAGAACCACAAAACCCAAGCATACTTATTTATTTTTAATTGTGAAAAAAGCCTAAAAAGACGCCTAAAAAATCGCATAAATATATTTTTTGAATTTTGTATTTGTTTTTGTAAAAAATAATTCAAGTGACAAAAACAAAAACAAAGTCAACACAATAATTCAATTGAACGTTTTTCTTTTCTTATTTACAACAAAATCTTACCTTATAATTTGTTGTTCAGCAATAATGAAGTTTACATCTACTTACTTTAAATAAGCAAGCATTTTTTCCATTTGTTTTTTAATATTTTTTCCGAAAGGAAAAATACGGGAACGTAACTTTTTATATTAGACGAATAAACACGAACACAATAATTTTTGAACATTTTCACAGTTAAAAAACGAACACACACAATTGAGAAAAAATAAAAACTGAACAAATTAATATTAAGAATAAGATCCAGTAAACATTTTCTTATCAACATTTAATGATTTAATTTCTTTATTTTAATCTAAACCCAAACATAGAACAGAATAGAACTTTATAAATTATTACATTAAATAATTCAAATGAATAAAAATGTTTACTGGAAATATTTCCTAAGGTATAATTCACACAAAATTTAAACCGATGTTATTATTAAAATTTTAGTTTTAATAACAAAATAAATAACTATTAAACACATTAATTATAATAAAACATATCAATTTATTGCATATAAATGTAAAAGAGAAATGCATTTTTAATCTTGACATTTGAGGTTATGTTCAAAGAATGCAATTTCTCTTGTACATTTATATGCAATAAAATTTACATTTTTTTTTTTTTTTTTGTGAAATTATGTTATTTTAACACAGATCACTTTAATTACACTTTCAACTAGTAAATTACTAAAAAATACTATACTATATATATTATAATCATTAATAGCTATATTTATTAAGTATAACTTGTTTAATTAACGCGGAAAACTTACAGTCTCGCTAAAATGACGCCGCGTCACTTGCAAAATTTTGTAGACCATGACGGACAGCCCGTCAAAATTGAAAGGTACGACCAAAATTTATATAAATTACCACTACTTGTGGCTGGTGCTGCCATTTTCATTTTTTTTTTTTTCAACCTAATTTTTCTAATTAGATTAACTTGCGCAAAACCAATTGAATATATATATTGAATTTTTTGTTTTTCTTCTTTATTTTAAATTTTATATTTATACATAAAAAATTTATAAAATAGATTTTCCGCAATATATACAATTTATATTAAATGGATTTGAAGATTTTAACTAATTCCATATTTGTCTGCACAGATTTTCTTAATCACAATAACGAAAACTTTAATACTTTTCATTTCACTGGTCCAAATGCAAAATATAAATAAAATGGAATAAATCAATTATGATAACTTCTTCGTTTGATTTGCAAATAAAAAATATGGAAGAAAGATAAATGTTTGATAAACAATTGTTTTTATTTTTTGGTAGAAGAATAATAATTATTTTATCAAAGAAAAGAGAGAAAGAGAAATCACATCATTTGATCTTAAATGTTTTTTTTCTTTTAATAAATAAAAATGATTTTAAAATAGGCGAAAATTAAACAGAAAAAATATATTTAAAGGGTCATGTCGAATCGAGCTAAAAAAAAAGTCAGCCGTTTTTTAAAATTTGAACCAACTTTAGTGTTCTCTCATTTGTTGGTAATAATAGAAAAAATATATGTTCTCAAGTGCTTTCACTTGAATTTATTTTTTTACGGTACTGTTGTCTTATTGTTGTCGGCGCCTAGCAATGAGCTTCAATTATTTAACATTGGTTCATTTCCTTCTCATTTAGAGACACACAAAAATCATTAACATTTAAAACTAAAAATTATCTTTCAATTTCATTATCCATTAAAAAGATTTCCATCATTTTTCTTTCTTTTTTTTATTTTACAAAATTTATTTAACTCAAATCCATCAACACACAAAGAACAAAAGAAAAGAAAAAATAATAATATCATACGTCAGACGTCACACACGTCTTACACGTCACACGTGCATGCAAATGTATTTCTTTCTTATTCTTCTTTTTGATTTATTTTATATATATATATTTTTTCCGTCCGGCGGAAATAACCCTCATCGTCATCATTTTCATCATCATCATCATCCATTATACACATAGATCACACATTTTAGAAATTTTTCCACACATAAAAAAAAAACTATAAATAAAGAAAAATTAGGAAATAAGAAATAGAGACATTTTGTGTATTATGAAAAACGTTAAAATGTAAAGGAGTTTCTTTTATTAAAAAAGAAAAAAAAACAAAACAAAAAGACAAAAAAACCTTAAAAGAATTTCCTTTATTATCCATACAAAAATATTGCTTTCTCTTATTCTCTCATTCTGTTTTCTTATTCTACTTTTTGTATTTTTTTTTTACGACAAAACATTAAACCAAAATTTTCCATGCTGTTACCACATGTTTTTTTTATAGTTTTTTACTTTTTAAGTTTTTTCTTTCTACAATTTAAAATTCTAAAATTGTAATAATAATTTTTTTTTTCACTAGATACTAATTTTTCTTCTTCTTTTTTTTTCTAATAGGTTTAAGTCTAAGTTCAGAATATTTAGGATCACGTGGAACATTAACAGATTTACATCCTCCAAGTTCCTTAGCAAGTACAGATTTTCATTTTAGTATTGATGGATCACGTTTAAATAGTCCACGTCCTGGTAGTATACGTGCAAGTGTTAGCCGTAAACGTGCACTATCATCATCACCATATTCTGATTCATTTGATATTAATTCAATGATACGTTTTTCACCAAATTCATTAGCATCAATTGTTAATGGTAGTAGAAGTAGTAGTGCTAGTGGTTCATATGGACATCTATCAGCTGGTACAATGAGTCCATCATTAGGTATGCATAGTGGTATGGCACCACATTTACAACAATTACAAGCACATCTATTAAGAACAGCTGGTGGTTTATTACATCCATTACCATCACATCATGGACAACCATCACATTTTACATTATCACATCATTCATTACATCCAGGACATCAAATTAATAAGCCACAGGTAAATTATTTTGATTTTGTTTTCTAATATTTTTCTCCATTTCTTCCTCTCTCTCTGTCTCTTTCTCTCTCTCTGTATTTTTTACTAATAAATTCAAAATATTTTAAAATAAATTTATTTTAGCATATGGAAGAAACAATAAAACGTACAGAACATCCAACATCATCAACAACAGTATTATCAGTTGAAGCTGATAGTGCATCAAATGCATTACATAAAAAGGGACGCATAAAACGTGAAACAATTATAAATAATGGTAATAATTGTCTAAATACAAATGGTAATTGTCCAAACACAACAATTTCAACAACAACAACAACGCCATCATCATCATCTGTACCAACATCAGCCGGAGGTGCAACATCTCTTATAAAAACAACAACACAAACACATCATCATGATAATAATATAACAGTTGATACAACAGATTTAAAAGATGAACCAGGTGATTTTGTTGAAACAAATTGTCATTGGCGTGATTGCGGTATGGAATTAATAACACAGGAAGAACTTGTTAAACATATTAATAATGATCATATACATGCAAATAAGAAATCATTTGTATGTAGATGGGAGGAATGTTCAAGAGATGAAAAACCATTTAAAGCACAATATATGTTAGTTGTACATATGAGACGTCATACAGGAGAAAAACCACATAAATGTACTGTAAGTAAAAGTTTTTAGTCATATTGTCTTTTCTTTGTTGTGTAACCTATGAAAGCCGAACTCTATTTATGAAAAAGTTGGAGTTTATTATAGTTCTGTTTCTCTTTCTATTCTAATTTAATAATGTATTTTTACTTATTTTTCTTTATAGTTTGAAGGATGTTGTAAAGCATATTCACGTTTAGAGAACCTTAAAACACATTTAAGATCTCATACTGGTGAAAAACCTTACACATGTGAATATCCTGGCTGCACAAAAGCATTTAGTAATGCTTCAGACAGAGCTAAACATCAAAATAGAACTCACAGTAATGAGGTAATTTCTTTAACAATTCAATTAATTTTATATTTAAAAAAAAAACAATTTTTATTAATTCAATTTTTAATTGGACATTTTATTTTATTTTTATTAAACTTTCTGACCATCAATCCAATTAAAAATTCAATTAAATTGATAAATAATTTAAAATGCAAATAAATATTTACTTACAATTCTATTTTTCTCTTTTTTTTTTCTTTTTAAAAATATTGCAATCTATTATGTATTGGTAAAGATGAATAAGTAAGATTATTAAATCACACATACATCCATTTATTCTAGTAAAATTATATTTAGTTTTTTTTTTTAAATCTCAGAGGATCTGATTAATGTTTATTTAATTAACTTTTAAATTTAGAGCAGTTTTTTTACTGTCTTAAATAACTAACTATTATCAGTTATTTATTTTACTTTTGAATAAATGGTATATTATGTATTCTCTCTTTATTTACACTAATTAACTATTTGTTATTAAAAACCTTTTTTTTTTAATAATTTAATTTTAGAAACCATATGTTTGTAAAGCACCTGGTTGTACAAAACGTTATACAGATCCAAGTTCTTTACGTAAACATGTTAAAACGGTACATGGTCCTGAATTTTATGCAAATAAAAAGCATAAAGGTACAAATAATGATGGAAATTCAGAAGATGGTGGTACTTCACATGGTATTGATTCAAGTCCAAGTAGTGAAGATATGCAAAGTGGTAAAACAGTTAGTTTATCAAGTCCAAGTATAAAATCAGAATCAGAAGCAAATTCACCAGGACAACCAATCAATAGTCCAATGGGTATATCACAATTAGCTAATGGTGGTCATGAAGATTATGAATGCTCATCTATACCAAATGTACAAATTGGTAGTGTATCAGCTATTGAAGATCCAGCTTGGCCATATGAAGATGAAGATCTTGAGGTAAAATATTTTTTCTTTCTAGTTTTGTATTAAAAATTTGATCAACAAATTAGTGGCATAATGAATTTTTGTATGTTTTTTTAAACATCTCTTATAAAATAATTTTAATTACAGGTTGCGGATTTACCAGTTGTGCTCAGAGCAATGGTTGGTCTTGGACCAAATGGTGGTAGTAATGGTGGTGGTATATCATTAACTGACCGTAATTATCGTAATCGTTTTAAAGGTCGTTTACAAGCAAAAGGTTCCACATCATTAACAAATATACCAGAAAATCGTAGACGTTTTATTGGCATTGGTGAATTAAATCGTCGTATTAATGATCTTAGAATGGAACCACCTGGAATTATTAAACAAAACTTAAATGATTTACGTTTACAACAGCAAACATCAACAGCAACGCAACAACAAACAACAATTATAACACCCACCCAACAAACAATCACTGTACCAATACCATCCTCATCATCATCGTCAACAACAACAACAACAATACGTCGTGATAGTAACAATTCAATAGCTAGTAGTTATTATTGTAGTATGCGTTCAGCTGATATGAGTAGAAGAAGTAGTCAAACATCACAATTATCATCAATATCAACAATGCGTAATAATAATTATAACAATATTAATACATCATCATTTTATGATCCAATATCACCCGGTTCTTCAAGACGTTCTAGTCAATTATCAATGACTATACAAGGTGGCCATAGTTTACCACCACCACCATCATCACATCTTATTACAACACACTTAAATCGTTTACAAAATTCAGGACGTTTATCACAAACAAATTTACTATTAACTGGTGTACAACAGCAACAACAACAACAACAAAATTTACATCCACAACAACAACAAACAATAAACGATCATCGCCGTTTATCAGAACCATTACTTAACAACCAATTACATGAACCAATAGCATCAGTAGCACCTACATCTGTAGGTACATCTGTACTATCAGCTTCAACTGCAATTACAACAACAGTTGCAGCAGCTACAACCACATCAACAATAACACAACAACACCAAATAAATTCTAGATCAGTAACACCACCAAAAATAAATAAAATTCCTGAATTACATCCAAATCAAGAAGTTGTATTAGACGAAGTCGAAGAAGACGAAATGGTGGAAAATAAATTAGTTATACCAGATGAAATGTTACAATATTTAAATCAAGTTGCTGACGTTGGTGTTCATCAACAACAACAACAACAGCAGCAGCAGCAGCAGCAACAACAATTAATACAAAATGATGTTCCTATGGCAGCAACAACACCACACTCGCCATCAACAACAAATTTTACAAATAATAATTGGAATAATAATACAACTACAACAAACAGTAATGCTAATCACATTTATCCTATGTTGATGAGTCCAACAACAACAATACAATCAGTATCAACCCCAGGACCATCAACACCTCAAACACCATCATCAATAATATGTCATCAAATACCACAATCCATTGATAGTCCATCATCTTATACAACACAATTATTAAGTCCACCAATTTCTCATAATAATAATGAAACAAATGGACAAATGAATTTAGTAAATAATAGTGATGAAAATAAAACGAAAAATCATTTTTACAATCAAAATAATGCAACAGCAACAAATGGAATTTATCTTAGTAATAATAATAATAACAATAGCAATAATAATAGTTCTATTAAATTACAAGAACAACAGCAAGGTTGTAATCAAAATTATGAATCAAACCAGTATCAATCATATCATATGTTAAATCAAACAAATCAACAACAACGTAGATTAAATCAACAGCAATTAATGCAAACACCACAAAATAATCAAAATGTATTATTAAATTATGGACAGCAATTATTCTTGCAACAACAACAGCAAGAGCAACAAAATTTTAATCATGTTGACCAAAATAATATGCTACAATTACATCAACAGCAACAGCATCAACAACAGCAGCAACAACAGCAGCAACAACAACAGCAACAACAACGTGCAATTAATTGTATTAATATAAATAATTATTATCAACGTAATATTGCAAATGGTATTCATAATCCATGTTGTTTGATACAAAATAATTCTAATAATCAACAAGAATGTTATAATCAAGCACAACATCGCCAAACATCAACGTCACAAGCAAGTAATATTGAAATACAATGTCGTGATATAAGTCAATCACAAATGTCTACTGCTGGTATTAATTGTTCATTACAACAAGCAATACAAACAGATAATCAACAACAACTACAGCAACATCATCATCAACAGATGCATCCACAACAACAAACACAATCATCCACAAATCCTAATGATTTAATGAATAATATTGAAAATCATAATGGTATGAGACATGATACATATCAACGTACACTTGAGTATGTACAAAATTGTCAAAATTGGATTGATAATACAGCAGATATGGTTAGTAGTAGTACACATCCATCATCAAATATGATTATAAATGATATGACAACATCACTTAATTCATTATTACAAGAAAATCGTTTTTTACAATTAATGCAGTGAAAATATTTTTAAAAAAAGAAAAAAAACATTAATGTGACTTAAGTATTTTTTTTTTCTTTCCCGTTTTGTTGTTTTTTAATTAATTATTATTTTCGAATTAAACCAATTTTAATATGAAAAATCTTAAAAGATTTTTGATTAATATATCTTGGCAACAGTTCAATTAAAATTTCAATTACTTTTCTTTGTTTTTTTTTTTTTTTTGGGTATAACTTTAAAGAGAGAGAAGAAGAAGAAAAATGTATTGTAATATTTTATAAATGAAAAAAACAGAAAACAGAGAATACTTCATTATTATAAATTTCGATTATTTTATTATTATTATTTTTATTAATTATTATTAATTATTATTAAATAGAGATTTATTCTACTATATATGAATAGTTTTGTTAATATGACGAAAATTATAACGTTTATTTGTGTTTTATAGAAAAAAAATTAATAATTATAGAATTATACAATTAATTTGTATAGAGTGAATCTGTAATCTAACGAACATCATTCCTTACGATCACTGATGTATTTTTTTTTTATTTTTTGGTGCAAAATACTTACAATCGGCAATTAATAAAAAAAAAATACACACACACACACATATGATTAAACTCTGTTCTAGATTTCCTTTTCTATAAAACAATTAATTAAATAAAAAAAAACAAAAAAAAAAAAAATAGAAAAGAAAGAAGAAAAACGTAAAAATTATTATCATTTTATTTTTACCTTTTTAATTAAGAATTTATAAATTAACAATGAAAAATGAAAAATGAAAAATGAAAAATGAAAAATGAAAAATGAAAAATGAAAAATGAAAAAATGTTAAAGTTGAATTATGTTTTTTTTTGTTTGTTTGTTTTAAATTTTTAGTTTTTTCTTTTCTTTTCTTTTTTTTTTTTTTTTTGACTATTTAAAATTATTAAAAAAATAAAAATTATATTTATTCTTGTTCATTGAAAAAAAAATGAAAAATTAAAAATTAAAATGAAATAAGCAATATTTGATGTGTGAAAATATGGATGAACAAAGAACAAATAAAAATAAAAAAAAAATAAGTATTTTTTAGGCTGCTGCTTGTTGTGAATGAATATAAGAAAAGGATTGGAGCAACATTTTTTTTTTTTTGTTTTTTTTTGTGTTAATTTATTTGTTTTTATTTTTAAATTTAAATTTAAATTTTGTTTCTTTTAAATTTAAATTAAATTTTTATTTTTGTTTACAGAAAAAAGAAAAAAAAAAAAGAAAAAAAAAAAAAAAACAAAAGAGAGAAAATAAAAAAACATTTTATGATTATTTTTAATTAAATATTATTCTGTTGAATAATTTATTATTATTATTATTATTATTTTTTTTTTTTATGTATTAAAAATTTAAGGTTGTTTAATTAATTTAATTCATGAACAATTTTATTCTTATTTTCTTCTTAAAGATGAACGATAATTTAAAAAGAGAAGAGAAGAGAAGAAGAAGTAAAAAAAATAATAGTAACATTGTTTCTCTTACCCCACCGCTACATCAGCGTATTGTTAAAAAAACAAATTAGAAAAACATAACTTGAAGAAATTTTACTGTAAAAAAAAAAAAAATAAAATAAACAGAAATGAAAAAAAAAAAAAAACAGACAATTCTTAAATTGTTGTTATTCTTATGATAAAAATAACACACAAAAAACTCTTTATTAGCAGAAATTTTTGTAAACAATTTTCAGTTACAAATTATCATTTTAACAAAAAAACACACACACACACACACAAATAGAAATAGAAATTAATTTAAAAGAAAACAGAGGGGGAGGGGGTGGCGCCATAAATAAAATAAAAATATATAAAAAAAGAAAACAAAAAAAAATAAATCGATAAAAGAGAAATTTTTATTACTTATAAATCTTAATTAATTAAGACTTCTGTAAAAAACAAAAAAACAAATTATATTTTATAAGAAAGTAAAAAAAAAAAAAAACAAATATGAAAAACAAATGAAAAAAACTGAATTGTTAATGTTAATTAATTTTTATTCGTAAGTTTTTTAATGGCAAATTTTTCTGAAATTAAAATCCACACAAATTATTATTATTATTTTATTATTTTTTATTGAAACAAAAACAAAATAAATTGTCTATTTCAACTCAAATTGTATATCTACTTCCCCAACACTCATTTAACTTTCCATTATAAAAAACATTTTCCAATTATTAATTATTAATTTTTTTTTTTTGTTTTAATTCTCGTTATTTTCTTTTCTTTTGTTTTTTTTTTTTTTTCTTCCTACATCATTTTATTTTGTTTTTCTTCTTTTTGTTTTTCTGTTTCTTTATTTGAAATAATGTTTATCAAACTTTCAATTGAATTAAATAAAAAAGGAGCATTTAAAAAATAATTATGTTTATTTTTTTTTTTTTAAATATTAATTCCTATACATTTATTTTTTTTTTTTTGTTGGCAAAATACAAAATTACAAAAACTGTGAATTTAATAAAAAAAAAAAAAAAAAAAGAAGAAGAAGAAATTGTTAATATAATTGAAAATACGAATTCAGGGAAAACAGTAATTAAAAATAATAAAAAAAAAAATTTACTGAACAAAAAAAAAATAAAAACTAAATTATCAAAATATAAGAAAAAGGAAAACATTCTCTAAAAGCTCAAATTGTACTAAAATTGTAGCTTTCCTTTTTGATTATATTTTTTCGGTTTCTTTAGAAATTGAAATGACAAATCTACAAAAAAAAAAAAAAACAATTTCTTTTAAATGTATGTATGTATTTTTGTAATTTCTGTAATTTCATAAAATAAAAATAAATAAACAAAAATTAATGAAAAATTAAAACAAAAAAAAATAAATTAAGCTTTTTATTTTGTGCTTTTCTTATGATATGCTGATTGATTATTTTTACATTGCATTGCAATAAATGATGAACAAAATTTCAACGAAAATTGGGACAAATATAAACATAGGTAAAACCGTGGGTTTATACAATCCTGGGAGAACTTGTGAGGAATCATTGTGATGGGTTAACCCCACGGTCAAATCATTTCATACAAATTTCTTAGAAATCTCTAGTTATGGATATTTATTATTAGATAACTTTGGTGCCTGGATATTATTGATTTGAATTAATACGCAAGTCTATTTGTTTATCCCCCTTATTAATTCTTCTTGGCCTATTTTTAATTTTTTCCTGGAAAATTATGGTAGTTAATTATTGATTTAAAACAAACTATAAAAATTCATAGCGCAGATCTTGCGCTGTACTATTTTAATTTATTATTATTTCAATTTATAGTTGATTATCTCCAAAGGTACATAAACTGAACACGACTTCATCTTTACCTTTAAAATTAACGGAATTATAAAAAAAAAGTGAAAAGTAAATTTTTATTCAAACAATATTTTTATGTTATTTATTTTTATTCATATGATATTGTCTAAAAAGTATAAACTTGTGGATTTAATGATTTTTCTTCTAATATAAAGTCTAAACACGTAAGTAAATAGACAGTACCACTAATACCCTATCGTGAAATACCATGATTTGGGAAAATTAAATGAAAACAGCATGGTTATATAAGTCACCCCATTTTGACATACATTACGCTGTCAAGGTCAAACACACAAAAAGTCAAGAAGAAATTTGACATTATCGTACTTTAAAGTTTAAATAAACCAATATTAAAATTATATTTAAACTTACTTATATTATATTTCTAAATGTACATGTTGCTTTTATAATAATTGAATAAAATAGTTGTTTGGTCAAATTTAATTAGATATCAAAATTAGTAATTTTCATCCGTCTTTGAAGCAATATTTTGATTTTGGTCAAAAATCTAAATAATAAAAGTCAATATTTAGCAGAAATGTACATGAACGTAGTCCTTTTCCTATCATAATTACGTTCCATTATCCTTTTGCTATATAATATATCTCTCCACTCTCCACATTTTATTTGATTTTGCGTAGTTCAATCTGAAATGTCAAAATCTAATATAAAAAATTTAAGTTCTTATTAAAAAAAAAGTTTTGCTTGATTAATTTTACTTTTCGCTTAAAATCTAGTGTTTTTTCTTAACTCCAGGTAATTTTAATTTATATACTAAAATCCCTAATGTATTCATTATCGATTGGTAATCGCTTTTCTAAAATCAAACATAATTTTGCCTTCAAAATAAGAAATTTTATTGGGCTAAAAGACTTTTTTTGGTGTATTTTTCTGAGAATCAAAAATAGAGTAATTTTCATTTTACTTTTGTGGTAAATTATTTTTTTTATTACTATTTGAATTTACATATATCCTTTAACTTTGGATAATATCTACATTTCTCCTCCCCGCAATGTTTCATAAACAAAAATGAGAAAAAAGTTGTTATGTTTTATTGTAAATAGATAATTTTTCTTCTGTATAAGAAAATAAGACTTATCTGATGATCAGAAGGGCCCCATTTTTCACTCAAAGAAAAGCGTTATATGTCTAATAATTATCTATTTCTTATTTCTTATTGTACATAGCAAAAAAATATAAAAATCTTATACAGGAGTTTATTACAATGGTGTCTTTCGAAAAAATGTTATATAATACTTGGATGGATCTTGTGGACAATTTACTTGTTTCATGTGATGTCGAAGATCGTGAAGTAAGTAGTAAATATGAATTACCTTACTTAATTTCTTAATCTTTAATTATTATTCTTTATTTTATTTACAGTTCTATCAATTATATATTAAACGCGGTAGAGCAGATAACATTATTCGGCATGGACCATCACAATTAGAGTTGCTTGTAATTATTATTTAATTAATATACTAAATATTGTTACTTTCATTTATACTTTTATAGGTCTACAATCGTCATATGTTAGAGCAAACAGAACGAAGGAATATTACTGGAGCAAAATTTAAGGGTTCAGTTGTAAGTTTCATTTAGATTTTACAAAAATAGTAAATATTTCGATTAATTTATTTTTATTTATTTTCCTATAGATCGCATACAATACAATCATGAGTTTACTAAATGCTTACAATAAGCAAGATAGAGTAACAAGGAATATTAAATTCATTCCTTTATTACCAATGAAACGTATGAAAATATTTATACCGTGAGTATTTATTTTGTAACATAATATGTAAAAATTTAACGTTGAAAATAATTTTTCAAGAAAAAATCGTAAAGGTAAAGGTACTCATTTGTGCGCAGATTGTACTAGAAATAATCGCTCTATCGGATTTGCGGCAAGGGAATGTGCCAACTGTCGTTTAATTGATTCATTTCGCCACATCTATCTATAATTATAAAAAAAATTATTAAATTTGATTAAGCCCCGAAATCAAACGGCTTAGACAAAATAAATTCTCTCATGTAGCACTTTATGTTTAACATAAATGTAGTTACTGATGGATTACTATAATTGTGTAGATGTAACAGTATTTTTTTTGATAAATGTAACAAGACTGTGGTCCAATTTTTTTAAAAAAAAGATAAATTATTGTAATTATGTTTTAAATGTATTATTAATGTTGAAGTGTTAATGCCAAAAAGAAAAAATGAATTTACAACTGATTAAATTATGTTTTGTGATCAATAATATAAAATGTTCGTATGAATTTAAAAAATAAAATATTTATTTTTATTAGTATTAAATTTATTGATGTGAACTGAAATTAAAAATAATTAATAAATGTCTAGGTTCTGTCCAAATTCTATTTCGTTTTAATTTCACTTTATTTTATTTCTAGTACTGCACTAGAAATAAAGATAAAAGATAAGATAATTTTCTTATATGATGTTACAAATCAAATTTTTAACACATTCTTATTGATGATGAAGTAAAACTATTTGTATTATTTTATATTAAAAATATTGTATAAACAGGTAAGTACCAAAAAAGTATAAATTATTCAACGAAAAAAAAAAAACATTGGTTTATGAAAGCTGCTCAGTACTAAAAAGAAAATTTTTAAATTGAACCCAGCACAAAATTGGAAAATTGTTAGTATATTTTCAATAATTGATTTTGGTTAGATACAAAAAGAATAAAAGTAAATAAAACATAAATATGAAAATTTATTTACTCAAAAGAATAAACCAAATATGTAGCGTATAAATTTAATATAGTTAGCTATCACAGAATTCCTAAATAAAAAAAATACAATTATACACTACTTCATACTGCATAAGCTATAAAATATTTCTCCCACTCCAGCGACATATTATTGTTCACTGTTCTTTTTTTTTTTTTTGTTTATAAGAAGTTGAAATCATTTTTAGCTGTATTGTTAAATAGAAGACTACTATAACTATTTGAATTTCATTGTTTGTGTTTTTTTTTTTTTTTCATAATTCCAGGTAAGTATTATATATAAATTTATTAGAATATCAACTATACAAATATAGTAATAATTATTAATCTATTAATTATACTTTTCAAATAGTAATTTTTGTATTAAAATAGTATGTATACATTTTTGTTGTTGTTATTTTTTATTGCTTTTTTTTTCTTTGTTAATAATTGAAAAGAATTCCCACTTTTTCTTTCCTAAAGTAGCCAATATCAAATGTGAAATTTATTCAGATATGAAAAAAAATTTAATTGTTCCCAATTTTTAATTTGTTATCTGTAAATTTATTATTCCAGAAGTTTCGTGCAGAAATGCTGTCATTCATGCAAAGTTTATATATTACTTGGTGTGCTATTGTAAAAACTTTGCTAGTGACACTTCGACATGAGGATGTTTGGGTAAGTATTTTTAGTAATTATACATTTTCTTATAAAAAGAGCTTTAATTTTTTTATTTTGTTTACAGTTCTATTATACGTATATTAGATCGGCCAAATTAAAAAAATTACATCACAAACCGAAACAAAAGGAATTGCTAGTATTTATAATTTATTTATTATTATTTATTGTTTTTTATTGTTGTTTTAATTTATACTTTTTTAGGTCTACATTCGGCATTTGTTGGAAGAAACATACAAAAGGAAAAAAAAAAAAGACAATTTTAACGGTTCAATTGTAAAGTTTTTATTTTATTTAACTTTAATAGTAATTAATAATTTAATTAATTTCATATAGGAATGCTACAATTTCATCGTAACACTATTAAATCTTTACTACGATAAAGACAAGGTAATTTGAACATTTCACCCTCACATTAATAATGTTAACTATTATTTTATATTTTCTAGCGTGCAGGTGTTGTAAAAATTCCTTTATTACCATCACAACCTCTAGCGAAAAAATTACCGTCAGTTTTTATTTTTTAAATTATATAAACAAATCTAACGTTAAGTTTTTCTTACAGGAAACAACGTAAACACTTAAGTAAGACACCATGTGTACTCTGTGCTTTTAATGACCGGCATATTAAAAATTATCCGTGTAAACATATTCTTCTTTGCTCCAATTGTAAAGACGAAACAGAACTTTGCCTCAAATGTAGTAGTCCAATTACATCATTCAAGGATATTCATATTAACAAGTAAATATACAAAACAATTTATTAAATATTTATCCAAAAGTATTAAGTTTTATTTCAGTAGGTTTTATACTAGGTTTTTTCGTTATAGCAGTGTTAATTCAATTTTAACTTCTTTTTTTGTTTGAGCTGAAATTCTTATGCTTTATTTTCGTTTTTTATAGGTAAATGTGACTGAGACTGGTAAAATATTTTTTTTAATAAATATAAATGTAATATTAATGTAAGCTTTAAAAGCAAAAAAAAAATGAATTTCATGTATTGCATGTGTTAATTCAAGACTGTATTTTACAATTGGTAAGATTATATTTTCAAAAAAAAATTATAAAAATTATATAAATATTTATTTTTTATTGATATTAAATATATATGATGTGGACAAAAATTAAAAATAATTAATAAATGTAAATTCTGTCCAAATTCTATTTTGTTTTTATTTCATATAAAAAAGAAGAAAAATGCATTCATATTACTTTTGAAAAATACTTTTATTTTCTTACTTCCTAATTAAATATTAATAAATATCATTATTTATATCCTGCTATTTTAAACTAAAATACATCAATTTTTCTTCTTTTTTATTATTATTAACCAAATAATTGTTTAATTATATATATATTCTACTAAAAACAATAAAAAATTTAAATTGCGTAGTTATTAAAAAAATAATATTTAGTACAATATCGCAATAAATATTTTAGCTATGCTAAATTATAAAAATTGGTTTCTGAAAGCCGTTTTATAAAGAGATTCCTGCTGGGTATTAACTATGAATTATAACAACTAACTTCACATCGCTATAAAATATGTCCATGAACTAACTTCACACCGCAATAAAATATGTCTCCACTCTGACTCTGACTCTAACATTGCGGACTATAAAGTCTAAATATTTGTCAAGAAATTTCGAACGTAAACTGTAAAGTGAAACTCTGTGTTTATTATAATAAATAACATTGATTTATTGTATTTTGTGCTTAAAATCTATCATTAATTCAGGTAATGCATATTTATATATAAATATATAAGATTCTTCAATAAAATAATGATTATTCATTCGGGACGCTAAAGTATATTGTCTCTAAATACGTCATAATTTTGCTTATTCTTAGAATTTGTTTTCCTTCCTTTAAAGAGAAAAGGCGGGAACACCAGAATATTATTATCCATCAATCATTGTCCAATGGAAAACATAAAATATATCGAAATATGCAAACAAATATTAAATTAGAAGCCAAATATTATAAATAATTTCTAGTGCTTAATAACATTTAATTGTTTTGAAAGTTTTTTTTAAGGTTAATTTTAAAATTAATAGAAATTATTACAAAAACAAACATCTTTTAATGCGCAATTAAATTGTTTTTTTTTTGTTGAGAAAGTGAAAATTTTCTTGGAAAAAGATGCTTTATATTTTTCTGAGACGTTTTTAAAAGTGTTAAAATTTAAAAAAAAATTAGTAAACTGTTTTTTCTACTATTTTTTTTTATTTGGCTCTTACGTTTCATCATAAAAGATGATTTATTCAAATTCTTTGAAATAATTTAATTATTTTTGATTAATTTATGAACAAAATTTCTTATTTTTTATTCTTTTACTTGAATTTAAATTGGTTTTATACATTTTAATTTAATTATATAAATTTTATAATATTTATTATATGTCTGAGTCTGCTTAGGTATGTTCCTCAAAGGTATTTCAAATTAAATAAAAGTAGTTAATAGTTCAGTTTAGAATAGAATAGAACGAAGACAACGTAACAAAAGTATTGCTCTTCATCGCTTGCCTAATAATTCTCTATTTTTTTTTTTATCGTATTTTTTCTAATATACCTAATAAATTTTTAGTCATAAACATTTTTTTTAAATTTATTTAACTACATTAATAATAATATAATTTATAATTAATGCTTTACAGAATTATGGTATCTGAATACTGCTTATATTCTACTTGGTACGATCTTGTAGACAATATGCTTGGTACAAGTGATGCTGAAGACCGTAATGTAAGTAATGAATATAAATTTACTTACTATTCTTAATTATTAATTGTTATTTTTTATTTTATTTACAGTTCTATGAATTATATATCAGTTCCGTTATAAAAGATGGTTTTCGTTTTCCACCACTGCAAACGGAATTGCTTGTAATTATTTTTTAATTATTTTTAATATTAAATAAGTTTATTTTCATTATGCTTTTATAGGCATACAATCGTCATATGTTGGATTTAATAGAAAGAAGGGACCGTGATGGAACTAAGTGGATGGGTTCGATTGTAAGTTCTATTTAAAATAGTAAATATCTTGATTAATTTATTTTTATTTATTTTCCTTTAGAGAGGATATAATGCAATAATGGATTTGTTGAATTCTTACAATACGCAAGAATCGGTAAGTTAAATCTTTCACCTTCAGATTAAATAATTTAGTTATTATTTTGTACTTTCTAGCGTCCACCGGTTAAAATGATACCATTGCTACCACCACGACCAAAGAAGAAGCCTATCAAAATAGAAACTTTAGACACTTGCGATAAGTGTGGTCAAAAAGTATGTATCGTTTAATTATTATTTATAATAAAAGAGATTTTATTAAAATTTTAACTTTCAGATAATCAAAAAAGAAAAATAATTTTTTTTCTTGTATTACTTCTTTTTTTAATTCCGATGCCAAAAATATATTACTGCAGAAGAACAGTTTTTTTTTTCTGATAAGAGACTGGTCCAATTTTAATTTTTTTTCAAAAAAGATAAATGATTGTTGTCACATTTTATGACAGCATATATTTGTATTAAATGTTTTATTAATGTTGGGGCTATAAATGCCAAAGAAAAATAAATTTAATGTATTTGAAGGCTGTTTCTTACGCAATTGGTAAATCATATTTTCTTATAACAAGGAAATTTTAATTTTTTTAATAATTAAGTATATTGATGTGGACTGAAATTAAAAATAATTAATAAATGTATAAATTCTGTCCAAATTCTATTTTGTTTTTATTTCACATTTTACCTAAATAGATTTTTATCATTGAATAGAAATATAATAGATTACTTATTAGATTAGATTCTACCAAAATTAATTATAATTTGATTATCTTTGTTGTGATATTCGCTATTTGATCTTATCTATCTTAAAAATTATTTAATTTGTTTTTTTTTTGACGTTAGGAAGAATTAATATTTGGAAATCCTTTCATAAACTGTTGAACCAATTTTGCCGTAAATTAAAATTAAATATGACGTCATTATTATTCTCCTATTCTGTGAAATTATTTTTTATTGTCTGATTGCTTATGTGCATTGATCAGATAAAACGTATGGAGAAGTAAATATTGAAGACCAATGTGAATGAGAACGTGAATGTCACACTGATTTTGCTATAAAATATTTCCCCAGATTACATTTTTGTTTCCCCTTTGTCTGTCGTGCAGAATTCTGCATTCAGAATACTGCTTTTGTTTGATTGACATTGATTTTACTTTGTGATTGAATTTCATTGTTTGTGTTTTTTTTTTGTCATAACTCCAGGTAAGCTGATTTTAAATAATATAAATTTATTAGAACATCAAATAAACTTAAAATAAAGACTAATACATTAAGGATGCTATTCAAAAAGTTTTTCTTTCTTTGTTAATAATAATTAATAAAAAGAAAAAAAAAACAGGGAATACCCTGAAATATTAATATTTAATTTATCCATATATTAATATATGGATAAATTCAACGTTTTTTATTGTATTAAATTATATTAATAATTAATAAGAATAAAAAATAAAAAAAAAATTATTATTAGTGTGTAAGAAAATTTTATTGTTATGAATTTTCATGGGCGTGTCCAGTTTTTAATTTATTTCTTGTTCAAAATTTCAGAAGTTTTGCGCATTTTTTATAAATATTATAAATATGACGTTCATGCAAGTTTTATATATTACCTGGAGTGCCATTATAAAAAATTTGCTCTCAACACTCACTGATAACGATGCTTGGGTAAGTAGAGTAAACACATTTTTTAATATTCTTTTTAAAAATTTCTTAATTTTTTTTACAGTTCTATTATACGTATATTAGATGTGCCGATGTAGAATCTTCTCGTGCTAAGCCGTTGCAAAAGGAATTGCTAGTATGTATCTATAATTTATTTTTATATTACTTCTTTTTTTTTAATACTTTTTTTATATACTTTTATAGGTCTACATTCGTCATATGCTGGAACAAGTAGAACTAAGAAAAAAAAACTCAAAGAAATTTGACGGTTCAACTGTAAGTGCTTACTTAACTGTACTATGATAATTAATACCTTAATTAATTTATTTATTATAGGAATGCTACAATGCAATTGCTACATTGTTAAACTATTACAATGATTACGACACAGTTAGTTGAATATTTCCCCCTCACATTAATTACGTTAACTTTTAATTTATATTTTTTAGCATGAGGGTGTTCCAGAAATTCCTTTGTTAGAACAGCAGGGACCTTTATTAACACGCACGTAAGTTTTTATTTTATAATTTATAACAACAAATTTATCAACAAATCTAACATTAAAAATTTTAAAGTCTTGATATATCGAAACTATGTGTACTGTGTGCTAAGAAGCCTAGACATATCAAAAGTTCTCCATGCAAACATTGCATACTTTGCGAGGACTGTGAGAGTGACATAAAAACTTGCCTTAAATGTCGTCGTGCAATTGATTTCAACACTGACCTTAATTATGCTTAGTAATTATATAAAAAAAAAATTATTAAATTTTATCTAAAGCAATTAATTTCCAATTTTAGCCCAGAGTTAGAAAGTAGTTGTGCTGAAACTTCTGATGATGAAGATATTGCTAACTGGTGGGTTTAAATTTTTTTCTTTATATTATAGTATCTATTTCATATTAATCATTATTAATTTATGTTTAATGTATAGGCATTAGTTTGAATAGAAATATTATTATTTATGTTTTATTTTTAATTTTTTTATAGGTAAATGAAACTGAGACTCACCAAAAATATTTTTTTCAATAAAGATGTTGTAACACCATAATTGTTGTTTCAACAAATAATTAATAAATATAAATGTAAAACTTAATGTAAGCTATAAAAGCAAAAAAACAAAAAATATGAATTTAATGTATTGTATGTGTCAATTATCCAGTATTTTTTACACAATTGGTACGATTTATATTTTTTTAAGATAAAATTATAAAAAAATTTATTTTTTATTGATATTAAATGTATATGTGTAATGGGGGATGGGGACAGAAATTAAAAATAATTAATAAATGTATAAATTCTGTCAAAATTTCATTTTGTTTTTATTTCACAATTTTCACTAACATAAATTTTCATCATTGAAAATATTCAACTGATTCACCTTTCCACCAAATCAAATAGTTCTGTTAGTTAGCTTATTAGAATAAAAGCACAAATTATTATATAATTTATAATATAAGTAACTTCAATAGTTTCTGGATAAAGGTAAGACACTACTTGTATTACTTTATATTGAAAATATTTTATAAAAATAGATAATTAGCAAAATATAAAAAAAAAATTCATACATAACCTCAAAATAATTTTATAATCCATTATTTCTTTTCAATAAATACGTTGAAATAATATGGAGAAACTACATTTATCATTATGTCTTAACATTTTCACAGCATTAAATGAATTCCATGTGGATGTCTTCTTTCTTTTTTTTTTATTAATTTCAACATTTATGCCACTAAAAATTCACATCTTGGAATTAAAGCATCACCAAACTATTATTAATTCCAGAGTTGAATTAACAATAGAAAATAAAAGAAAAGTTAAAACAAAACTGAAGTGAAATTAAATATTTTTATTTTGTATTTTCAAAATTATTTAATTACTTAAAATATAATAATTTTAATTATGTTTGTAATAATTAAAGAAAACAAAAAAAAAAAATTATAAGGAAATTCATAAAATAATTTTACTAACAAAAAAAAAAAAAGAAGGAAAATTACAAAAGTTTTTTTTTTGAAGAACTTGTAATTACACAAATATTTGTTATAAACAATTGATTGATTTTTATTTTTTTTCATTCCTATAGTTTACATTATTTTTCAAAAGAAATTATAGTTAATTTATTTTTTATTAAGTAAAATTATAAATAAAAAAGAATGAAAATTTCATGGAAAATTTAAAGAAACTTTAAAATTTTTAAATTTTTTTTTTTTAAATTTTTCTTTAATTCATTTTTTTGTTTTTTTTTTTTTTAATTATTGATACTGGAACAAAAAAAATGTATAAATATAAATGAAGACAGATGAATAGAATCATTTATATCATTTCTTAGCAAGTTCATTTGATAGCCAATCGAGACCCTCATATAATCCATGACTTTGTGTGGCACAAGTTGCTTGTATGTACCACTAAAAAAGAAAAAGAAAAACAAATAAATAAGCATTAGTTTTTAATTGGTTAGTTAATTAATTAATTGGGGAGAGATGGAGAATGAAATAAAATAAATATTGATAATAAAGCACTTCAACATTACTACTACAAAAAATATCCTGTTTTTTTTTTGACTGATTGATTAGAAGGAGGACAAATAATTATAATTAAAAAATAAATCTTCTAAAAATATATTCAGTTTTTTTTACTTTAAAAAAATAAGTGAGTCATATTTTATGACGTGTAATAGGTTGAGCAAGCTATTATTCACCATTATTACAAGCAAAACTTGCAACATATATTTCAGATTGCCAATTTCATTTGCCTGGAGAATGGTTAGCTACTTAACTTGACATTAACAATATAAACTAACATTCAGGACTTCTTCAACAATACGTAACAGAATTTTATCTATTGTCAAAATACAAGACCACATAAACCACAACAATCTGCATAAGTAACTTTAATTCTTTGTATTTAAGGGTAAATGATAAGATAAATATTATCACACTGGTTTGTTTTAAGTACAAGTGAGGCATATATATTGTTGTAATAAAACTTTTTGACGCGCAGCCTAAGTAACATTAGATTACACTTTGATAACTTATAAAATTTCCTATAATATAAATAAAAAAAATACTTACATGTCGATTACGTAATTGATTCAAATGTAATTTATCCGTTAATTCAGCGGCTGTCATTGCATTTGGTAAATCTTGTTTATTTGCAAATACAAGTAATACAGCATCCCTTAGTTCATCTTCTTGTAACATATTTTGTAATTCTTTTTCAGCTTCACTTATACGTTCCCGATCATTTGAATCCACAACAAATATAAGTCCTTGTGTATTTTGAAAATAATGTCTCCATAGTGGACGTATTTTATCTTGTCCACCAACATCCCATACAGTAAAACATATATTTTTATATTCAACAGTTTCAACATTAAAACCAATTGTCGGTATTGTTGTTACAATTTCACCCAATTTTAGTTTATATAATATTGTTGTTTTACCAGCAGCATCTAAACCAACTATTTATTTTTATCCAAAAATCACAAATATTTGATGGAAAAATAACATGAAAAAAAAAAGTGAAAAAAATTATTATTATTTTATTGATTTATCTTAAAAATCTTAAAAAATTATTATTTCAATGTAATCAATATTTTCTGAATACATTTAATAATTTATTAAATAGTATAAATGTATAAAGAAACTAATAAATTTATTTACACAAAAAAAAATTAAAAACATAACCTCACCCATTAATATTCTCATTTGTTTCTTTCCAAATAGACGTGTAAGTAAACTTGAAATTGTTAAACCCATTTTTGTATTTATTCTTTAATTTTGTTTATCTATTTTATTAATATAATTAGTATTACTATTTTTTTTCTTTTTTAATTAATTTATATTAAAATTTAATTCTTACAAAAAATAATATACACAAATTGTTAAATGCCACGTCAAAATTGTAATTGAATCGGTCTTTTTTACTTCTTTATATATGCTTAATTTTCTTTATTGCAACAAACCGAAAAATAAAAAAAAAAACAAAATAATTTCTATATAGTGACACACCAGACCAAGAATTTAATTTTGTTTTATAAATAAAACTATTTTACTACACGACGACACCAATGACGAAAAAAAAAATTTTTTGTAATATAATGTATGATATTTTTTTATATAAATGAAAAAAAAATTATCATAAAAAACGCAATATATGACAGCTAAGTATAAAACACGCAAATAAGGTAGATATAATGAAAAAAAAGAATGCACACTAACGCCATAAACGTCAGCGGTAATTATTAATTCTAGTGATGCGTGTTGCCCAATACGAATTATATGGTATAATGTGGAGAGTTTTACTTATTAAAAAAAAACAATTTTTATAATTTTAATAATTATTATTATATATTTTTTTTATAAGCAATTTCATGTCAGTTCACATTTAAAACTCCACAAATTAAATACCAAATTTTTTTTGGTTTTATTTTTCAAAATGTGTAGTAAAATATTTAATTGCAGAAAATTTCAAATTAACACAACAAAAAAAAATTTTTTTTAGCCAATATTAATGAATTGGCTATTCTGATACATATTCAAATTTATTTAAATCATTTAATCAATTATTTGTGGCTAAAATATCTCAAAACTAATCCTTTAATATAAAAAAATATCAAACTAAGTTTTTGAATGCGCCGCCAATTTTAGTTATATAGTTTATAGCTACCGTCATCTAACATATAATTTTGTCTTTACAATATAAGCTAGTCTTTTGTAAAATAGATGGCGCTGCGGTAGCTATATGTTGAACTGATTACATAAATCAAACCATCATTTTATCATCATTTGAGTATGTCTTTTGTTTCATTTTCTCGTCTCACAACAAACAGATTTTCTTGAAATTTTCGCAGAATCTTTGGCTTACTTTAAATTAATATGATTAAAATTTTCAAAGAGATCTGTCTGTTGTGAGGAGAGAAAATTCAATAAATCCAAAGCCATTACTTAAATCAAACCATCACTTTATCATCATTTTAGTATGTCTTTTGTTTCATTTTCTCGTCTCACAACAGACAGATCTCCTTGAAATTTTCGCAGAATCTTTGGCTTACTTTAAATTAATATGATTAAAATTTTCAAAGAGATCTGTCTGTTGTGAGGAGAGAAAATTGAATAAAACCAAAGCCATTACTTAAATCAAACCATCATTTTATCATCATTTTAGTATGTCTTTTGTTTCATTTTCTCGTCTCACAACAAACAGATTTTCTTGAAATTTTCGCAGAATCTTTGGCTTACTTTAAATTAATATGATTAAAATTTTCAAAGAGATCTGTCTTTTGTGAGGAGAGAAAATTGAATAAATCCAAAGCCATTACTTAAATCAAACCATCACTTTATCATCATTTTAGTATGTCTTTTGTTTCATTTTCTCGTCTCACAACAGACAGATCTCCTTGAAATTTTCGCAGAATCTTTGGCTTACTTTAAATTAATATGATTAAAATTTTCAAAGAGATCTGTCTGTTGTGAGGAGAGAAAATTGAATAAAACCAAAGCCATTACTTAAATAAAACCATCACTTTATCATCATTTTAGTATGTCTTTTGTTTCATTTTCTCGTCTCACAACAGACAGATTTTCTTGAAATTTTCGAAGAATTTTTGGCTGACTTCAAACTAATATAATTAAAAATTTCAAAGGGATCTGTCTGTTGTGAGGAGAGAAAATTGAATAAAAACAAAGCCATTACATAAATTAATGCATCATTTTATCATAATTTTAGGATGGTGGTTTCATTTTCTCTTCTCACAACAGACAGATCTCCTTGAAATTTTCACAGAATCTTTGGCTTACTATAAGCAAATATAATTAAAAATTTCAAAAGGATCTGTCTATTGTGAGTAGAGAAAATTGAATAAAAACAAAGCCATTACATAAATCAATGCATCATTTTATCATAATTTTAGGATGGTGGTTTCATGTTCTCTTCTCACAACAGACAGATCTCCTTCAAATTTTCACAGAATCTTTGGCTTACTATAAGCAAATATAATTAAAAATTTCAAAAGGATCTGTCTATTGTGAGTAGAGAAAATTGAATAAAAACAAAGCCATTACATAAATCAATGCATCATTTTATCATCATTTTAGTATTTCTTTGGTTTCATTTTCTCTTCTCACAACAGACAGATCTCCTTGAAATTTTCACAGAATCTTTGGCTTACTATAAGCAAATATAATTAAAAATTTCAAAAGGATCTGTCTATTGTGAGTAGAGAAAATTGAATAAAAACAAAGCCATTACATAAATCAATGCATCATTTTATCATCATTTTAGTATTTCTTTGGTTTCATTTTCTCTTCTCACAACAGACAGATCTCCTTGAAATTTTCACAGAATCTTTGGCTTACTATAAGCAAATATAATTAAAAATTTCAAAGGAATCTGTCTATTGTGAGGAGAGAAAATTAAATAAAACAAAAGCCATTACATAAATCAATGCATCATTTTATCATCATTTTAGTATTTCTTTGGTTTCATTTTCTCTTCTCACAACAGACAGATCTCCTTGAAATTTTCACAGAATTTTTGGCTTACTATAAGCAAATATAATTAAAAATTTCAAAAGGATCTGTCTATTGTGAGTAGAGAAAATTGAATAAAAACAAAGCCATTAGATAAATCAATGCATCATTTTATCATAATTTTAGGATGGTGGTTTCATTTTCTCTTCTCACAACAGACAGATCTCCTTGAAATTTTCACAGAATCTTTGGCTTACTATAAGCAAATATAATTAAAAATTTCAAAGGAATCTGTCTATTGTGAGGAGAGAAAATTAAATAAAACAAAAGCCATTACATAAATCAATGCATCATTTTATCATCATTTTAGTATTTCTTTGGTTTCATTTTCTCTTCTCACAACAGACAGATCTCCTTGAAATTTTCACAGAATCTTTGGCTTACTATAAGCTAATATAATTAAAAATTTCAAAGGAATCTGTCTATTGTGAGGAGAGAAAATTGAATAAAAACAAAGCCATTACATAAATTAATGCATCATTTTATCATAATTTTAGGATGGTGGTTTCATTTTCTCTTCTCACAACAGACAGATCTCCTTGAAATTTTCACAGAATCTTTGGCTTACTATAAGCAAATATAATTAAAAATTTCAAAAGGATCTGTCTATTGTGAGTAGAGAAAATTGAATAAAAACAAAGCCATTACATAAATCAATGCATCATTTTATCATAATTTTAGGATGGTGGTTTCATTTTCTCTTCTCGCAACAGACAGATCTCCTTGAAATTTTCACAGAATCTTTGGCTTACTATAAGCTAATATAATTAAAAATTTCAAAGGAATCTGTCTATTGTGAGGAGAGAAAATTAAATAAAACAAAAGCCATTACATAAATCAATGCATCATTTTATCATCATTTTAGTATTTCTTTGGTTTCATTTTCTCTTCTCACAACAGACAGATCTCCTTGAAATTTTCACAGAATCTTTGGCTTACTTCAAACTAAGATGATTGATTATCAAATGTTATAGAAATTCTCTTATTTCCCTATAATTCCCTTTTTAGTTACACTAAATTTATTAAAAAAGGAAAAAAATACATATTCTTTCATTATTTATAAGCATTATAATTTTCTTACATATTATGTTATGCAATAGCTCAGTTGGTAAGGTGGGGGATTAAGTCTGTTGAGGCCGGACGTGTGTGAGTTCGATCCTAGAATTTTTTTTTTTATTTTTTTTTAAATTAAATTTATTATCTTAAAAGTTGCAAAAGAAGAATACGATAATTAATTTTATTAAGAAAAACTGGTACAAAGAATTAAAGTAATTGCTTTTAGGTTTAACATTCATCACAACTCAATACAATGTAGATATATTTTCCATATTAAATGGATCCAATATCAATATAAATATGAATAATATTTATTTATTTCTTTAATTATAAAATGTACTTCATTACATAAATGATGTATGAATATTAAACAAAACATAAATTTAATTCATTTTTCAGTAAGTTTTCATTGTGAATTATGTTACATGTATTTCACCAACAGCAAACAGTTAACAGTTCTGGATTTCCAGTGCATCTAAATAAAATTCACACCGTGCATCATTTAGTTCTTAACAAATGAAATTCTTATAAAAAAAAAAAGGTCCACGATAAGCATCAAATTTGTTCATATCCGTTTTCATTATTTTGTTGCTGTAGAAAAAAAAGAAGACATTTCTGAAAAAATTCAAAATATAAATACAAACAAATTATTTTGTAATTACTGTCCTTTTATTATTTATTTCATCAGTTTTTAAAATATTTATAATTAATAATAGCATAAAAAAAAAAAAATCATTGTACCCCCCCATACAATTTCTCCTAGCTGTCAAAAGTGAAGCTGTCAAAAGTGTCGCTAACTAAAAATTTATACTGAAATGTAGAAATGTAAATCAAAAAAAAAAAAGAACAAATAAATAAATAAATTAAAAGAAACATCAAAGAAAAAGACAACATCAAGATTTTAATATAAAAATATTAAAAGAAAACTACAAAAATTGTACCAAGTGAGAACCAAAAACAAAAAAAAGAAAGAAAGAAAAAAAGAAAGAAAGAAAAAAAGAAAGAAAGAGAGAAAGAAAGAAAGAATTATTTTTTGTGTTTTTTGTTTATTTGTAATTTTTTATCTCTTTTATATAAAAAAATATAATGTATAAAATGATATTGTTTTCCAAGTACCTAATTTGTACCATTTTACAAAAAAAAAAAACATAAAAAACATAAAAAACAAAAAAAAAAACAAAACAAAACAAAATCAATTATATTTATTTTTTTTTATCAATTAATTAATAATTGTATTTGTTTGTATTTTCTTTTTTTTTTATAATTTTTTACCATCAGTTTTTTTTTTTTTTTGTTCTTTTATTTTATTTTTATTTTCTTTTTCTTTTTCTTTTTAATTTTTCTTTTTGTTTTTCCTATAAAATATTTTTTTTTTATAATTATTTATAATTGTAGGGTAGATAATCTATATAAAAAAAAAGACAAAAAAAAAAAAAGGTTATTACATTTTTTTGTTGTTGTTTTTTTTTTTTTTTGCTTTCTTTTAAAGTTTATAATTTTAATTTTTTTTATTTTTATTAATTTTTCTTTTTTTTATTTTTCATTTTTTTACTTTTTGTATGATTTTTTTTTTGTTATTCCTCTTTTTCTTTAAATTTTCTTTAAAGAAAATCTTCTGTTTTTTGTTTTTATTTCTTCTTCTTCTTCTTCTTTTTTTTTTTGTCTCTATTTTCCAAACATTTTATATTAATTAAAATTTATTATAGAAAAATAAAAAAATATACATATTTTATTGATAGAGAGAGATAGATAGATAGATAGATAGATAGATAGATAGAGAGAGAGAGAGAGAGATAGAGAGAGATAGGTAGTTTAGTAGTTAGAGATAGGGTGGGTGGATAGAGAAAAAAATTTAAAGAAAAATAAAGAAAATATTTTATACAAAAAATAAAGAAAAATAAAGAAAATATTTTCGATGAAAATACCGTCGAATTTTCTTTTGTTGTTTCTATTTTTCTATTTAAAAAATTCACAATTATTTAATTTTGTTTTTCTTTTATTTTTTTTTTTTGTTTATTTTCATTCCAAATAAAAGGATATCGATTTAACGTTCGCTTCAATTTTATTTAAATTTTAAATAGAAAATACAAAAAAAAATTCTTTTTTTTTTTTGTTCCGACAATTGAAAATACAAATTTCACTAGAATCTACTGGATTTTTATTTGTTTTTGTTTTTGTTTTTTTGTTTTTGTTTTTTTTGTATGTGTCATAAAAAAGAGGAAATCTTGGCAAAAACCAAGAATAAAAAAACATATATTTTTTATTCAGTCGATGTGTTTAAAATTTGGAAATCTAATGAATTTTTTTTTTTTGTTTAAAATGAAAAGAAAAATTTAATTGTTTTTTTTTCTTTGTTTTTGTTTTTTTGTTTTTTTGTTTTTTTGTTTTGTTTTTTTTTTGTATTTCAATGTAAATGTTTTGCCATTTATTATTTTGTTTAGAATTTTTATTGGAAATTTATTTGAAAAACAAAAAAAAAAAAGAGATCAAAAATTTTTAATTTGTTTTTGTTTTTGGTTTTTTTTTTTTTTTTGTTTCATTAAATTTAAAATTAAATTTTAATTTAAAATTTTTATTTTTTTGATTTCCTTTTATAAAATTTTTGTTTTTCTTTTTTCCTTTTTTTTTTTTAATTCAACCAAAAATTACATTTTCATTTAATAAATTTTCTTATGTTCATTTGATTTTCTCTTAATTTCTAATTTTACAATTTTTTTTTTTTTTTGGCATTTTTTGTTCGTAATAATTTTAGCTGTCTGCTAAGATGAAGAATAAAATGTGATGAACCCAATAAGGAGAATAGTTAGTCCAAGAAAAGGGGAAACAAAACATAAAAATTTTCTTAGCAATTTTCCTAGCAAACGCAAACGCTTCGTAAAACTTCAAACATTTACGATCGACAATTATCAGCTTTTTTTTCTTATTCAATTTTTTGACCAAATTTTCATCTGCAGTTGACCTCTTGGTTATAATGAACTTCAACGGGGTTTCGTTATAATCGAGTTTTACTGAATTTTCTTTTTTCTTTTCTTTTCTTTTCTTTTCTTTTCTTTTCTTTTCTTTTCTTTTCTTTTCTTTTCTTTTCTTTTCTTTTCTTTTCTTTTCTTTTCTTTTCTTTTCTTTTCTTTTCTTTTCTTTTCTTTTCTTTTCTTTTCTTTTCTTTTCTTTTCTTTTCTTTTCTTTTCTTTTCTTTTCTTTTCTTTTCTTTTCTTTTCTTTTCTTCATCTTCATCTTCTTACGCTAATAATTAAATTAAATAAATTATTGGAAAAACCTTTTTTTTTTTTGTATAATTTTTAAAAATTTTGAAAAAATCGAAAAAAAAAATGAAACATTTTCTTTTACAAAGAATAAAATAAAAAAAAATTAAATAATTATTTAAAAAAAGTCGTGAAAAACAAACAAAAAAAAAACATGAATACTGGAAAATATAAAAACAAAAGAAAACAAAACAACAACAACAAAATTTTTTATTTGATTATTTTCTAAATTTGTATTACAGTGAAACTCGGTTATAACGAACTTCAAGGGACCAAAAAAAAAGTTCGTTATAACGAACTTCAAGATCGTTATAACCGAATCATTGCCAAGATACAAATTAAAACGAAACCTACAGAAAAGTTCGTTATAACCGAAAGTACGTTATAAGTGAAGTTCGTTATAACCGAGTTTCACTGTAATTTGAATTTATTTCTCCCTTCAACGCCATTTTTTTTTTCTTTTCAATTCTTCCATTTTTCTGTTTTGTTTTTTTGTGTTTGGACAACAAAAAAAAAAAAAAATAAAACGAAACGAAACGAAACGAAACGAAACAACAATTTAAATTTTTCTTTTCATTTCTTTTTTTTTTTTTTTTATATAAAAAAACTTAATTCTAATAAATTACAAACTTCCATTCGTCTCTTTTTTTTTTTTCACTTCAATAATTTATTTTTATTTAAATGTAAAATACTGTTTTTTTTTTTTAGACTTTTTAGACTTTTTAGACTTAATTTTTAAAATTCTTTCTTAAATGTTTTTTTTGTTTTTTCTTTTTCTTTTCATTTTATTAAGGAAAATTTTTAAATGTTTTTTTTCTTGTTGAAAAAAAAAAATTTTTGTTTTATTTTTTTTCTTCTCAAATTTAAAGTCAACGAACTTTTCATTTGATTTGATTTTAATTTTTTCTTTCTTTCTTATTTCGTCTTTTCTTCAATTTTTTTATTTTATTTTAGTTTTAGTTTTAGTTTTAGTTTTTTTTTGTTTTTCAATTTTGTTTTACATTCTTCTTCTTCTTCTTCTTCCTCTTCTTCTTCTTCTTCTTCTTCTTCTTCTTGTTCTTCTTCTTCTTCTTCTTCTTTATAAAATAATTAATAATTAGTATGTAGGGTTTTTTTTTTTTTGTTATTTTAGGTAAAATTTTTTTTTGTTTTAAATTTTCCATTTTCTAATAATACTTTTTGTTCTGTTTCTTTTTTTTTTTTCACTTTCACAATTCTTACTTTACGTTTTTTCCCCCCCTTTTTTTTTTCTCTCAATTTTGATTTTTTTTGTTTGATTTTTGGTTAAAATTTTGTTTGTTTGTTTTGAAATATTTAAGAAATTTTCTCGATTTTGTTGTCTCTCTGAAAAAAAAATGCAAACAAAAAAAAAAAAACAAAAAAAAAAAAACAAAAAGTAAAAAAGAAAAAAGAAAAAAGGGAAATTGCATTTTGATAAAAATTCTCAAATGAATTTTATTCTTCTTCTCATTTTTCCTTTTCAACTTATTCATTATTTTCATTTGTTTAATTTTAATTAATTGATTTTTTTTTCTTTCATCTTTCTTTCTTTCTTTCTTTCTTTCTTCTTCTTCTTTTTGTTGTATTTTGTATTTTTTATTTTATATAATTTTTCTTTATAATTTCTATCTTTTAATTTTATTCTTAATTGTTTTTTTTTTTTTTTGTTTTCATTAAAAATAAGTTTAGCCAATTTTTAAATATATAAGGGAGAAGGTGGGGGGTTGGTTGGATATGGAAGAGGGGTTGGGGGAGGGGCGGTTGGTTGGTGGTTGGTTTAGCACAAAGAACAAACACAAACAGTTAGAAAAAAATAAAAAATCAAATCTAGAAATTTACATTTAATGAAAATAAATAATAATTATTTTAAACGAACGGAATGAAAATGAAATAAAAAATAATAAACAAAAAAAATAAAAATATTTTGGTGTGTTTTGTTGTTGTTTGTTGTTTGTTTTTCTTTGTAAATGAGAGAGAGAGAGAGAGAGAGAGACAGAAAAATAAACAGTAAAAATAAACCAAAAAATTGAGCAACAAAAGTGATGGCCGGAAACGTTAAGAATTGAATAACAAAAAAAAAAAAAAAATAAGAGAGGTGGGGTGGGGGGTTAAATTCCAAATAAAATTAATTTTTTTTTGGAATTTTCCTTTATTTTGTTGTTTTCTTTTTTGATAACAAAAAAAAAAGATAAAATAAAAAATTGTACATTTGAAAAAATATTTTCTGAGTTGCCATTTAAGTAAAGGGGGGTGGGTGTGTAGGTGGTGGGTGGATGGATGATAAAAACAATAATAAAGTTTTCCTTCTTTTTTCACACACAAACGCACACACATAGAGAGAATAAAAGAGAGAGAGAGCGAGCGAGAATATAAATTTGTTAAGAGAAAAATTTCTCTTCATTGATTTGTGTTTAGAAAATTTTAAACTTTCAGGAAAAAAGGGGGGTAAAAAAAAAAGTCTCATCATTTGTAAGCGTTTCTTTTTTTTAGTTGTTGTTGTTGTTTTATGTTTTGTTCCTTTTGTTTTGTGTTGTGTGTGTGTGTGTGTGTGTGTGTTTTTTTTGTTTGTCAGTACATTTTTTTTTTCTGTGTAAAAATTTCACAAAAACAAAAGTAAACAACAACAACAACAACAGCAGCAAAAAAAAAAAAATACTTAGGTGTGTGTGGCAAGTTCTTAACAAAAAAAAGAAAAGAAAAAAAAAATAAGTTTTTTTTTCTTTGCCTCGCGCATTTTATAATAAATTTATTTTAAAATTTAAAAGTGTTTTTTTACTCCATCATCGTCATCTTATGATTATTGATTAAAAATTTTAATTATAAATTAAATTAAAATAAAAAAAAAAAGGAACATTCTCGTTTATTTTTTAATTAATTAATTTTTTTTTTGTTGTTTTTTTTTTCTTCTTTTTTTTTGATTTTTTTTTTTTTTTTTGTTTTGGAAGATTTTTTGTTTTTCTTTTTAAATTTAGTTAGTTTTTATATTTGAAAAAAAAAAAAAAATGAATTTAGCAATTTTTTGCTTCTTCTTCTTCTTCACTTAAAATTAATTACTTTAATTAGCTTAAAATTCTGGATTTTTTTTCTTTCTCTTCTTCTTCTTCTTCTTCTTCTTCTTCTTCTTCTTCTTCTTCTTCTTCTTAAGTACAAAAATTGTTTTATTTTTTGTTTATTCAATATTTTTTTTCTTCTTTAAATTCGACGGACGAATAAAAAAAAAAAACATTAAACAAACAAATCACGAAACAGAATACAAATACAAATTAATGAAACGATTTAAAAAAAAAATTCTTAAAATATTTTATTCCGAATAGAATTTTTCTTTTCTTTTCTTTTCTTTTCTTTTCTTTTCTTTTCTTTTCTTTTCTTTTCTTTTCTTTTCTTTTCTTTTCTTTTCTTTTCTTTTCTTTTCTTTTCTTTTCTTTTCTTTTCTTTTCTTTTCTTTTCTTTTCTTTTCTTTTCTTTTCTTTTCTTTTCTTTTCTTTTCTTTTCTTTTCTTTTCTTTTCTTTTCTTTTCTTTTCTTTTCTTTTCTTTTCTTTTCTTTTCTTTTCTTTTCTTTTCTTTTCTTTTCTTTTCTTTTCTTTTCTTTTCTTTTCTTTTCTTTTCTTTTCTTTTCTTTTCTTTTCTTTTCTTTTCTTTTCTTTTCTTTTCTTTTCTTTTCTTTTCTTTTCTTTTCTTTTCTTTTCTTTTCTTTTCTTTTCTTTTCTTTTCTTTTCTTTTCTTTTCTTTTCTTTTCTTTTCTTTTCTTTTCTTTTCTTTTCTTTTCTTTTCTTTTCTTTTCTTTTCTTTTCTTTTCTTTTTTTTCTTCTTCTTCTTCTTCTTCTTCTTCTTCCTCTTCTTCTTATTTTTAAATTAATTCGTATAAATTCTATTCGTATATGATTAAAAATTATTAATTATTTTGTTCACTTTTTAATGTTTTATAACGATCTTTTTCATGATTATTATCAGGTGGTTCACATTCAAATGATGCCATTGCTAATGTATTTTCAGTTAATACATTACTTGTTTGTAAATAAATAATTATTTTCATATTTTTTTCAAATGGACACGTTACTTGTTTCCATGTTATAAATTCTGTTACTTGTTTAGCAAGTTGCCAAAATTTTTCAAAATTAATATGACCATTAGGAAGTCTAAGAGACAAAAAAAAAAAAAGAAAACAAATAAATATGGTGTCTATGATAATGTGTCTATGATAGAATGTGTGTCTATGATAGAATAAAAATACTTACTTATTTGAGCATCCTTCATTTAAAAAATATAAATCTTTAACAAGAAGACTAAAAAATGGTATTACAATTCTTTGACGTTCATCAGTAGCACCAGCTGAACGCCACATTGCTGCTTTTAATGTTGAACGATAACTATTAAAATTACTAGTTGGATCCATTTGATGTTCAAGTATAGAAAATTTGGCCGATTGAATTTTAGCCCACTAAAAAAAAAAAAATATGTTAAGAGTAACAAATATTTTGTTTTTAATTAAATAAAATAATGACTTACAGTTTTTTTGAGCCGTAAAATAGGTGACATATTAAGTCCAGCAATAATTGCCATTAAACTATTAAAATTACCAATATTAAAACATTCACGTGCTGTTTCTATCCAATATTCAATAATACGTACACGTTGTTTTTTTTTTGATTGTTTAACAATTTCTGTTGCAACAAAATAACTTAAACGATTAAACCATTGTACATATGATTCTAAATTTCTTGTTTTTTTCATATCTTTAAATGTTGTTTTAAGATGTGGATTTTCTTTAGCAAATGCTTGTACAAATTCTTCTGGTCCAATATGATATAAACGTTCTAATTCAATATGTGTTAATTGATGTGCAATATGTGCTGGACTTGGACACATTTCTGTTAAATCAATATTCATATTTGATGATATTGTATATTGTGATGGATCATGTATAATACTGCTACCACTACTACCTAAACCAATACCAATTGATGATGTTGATGATGATGATGTTGTTGTTGTTGTACCTGTTGTTATACCACTTGTTGTTGATGATAAATTTATAAATTGTGTTTCAATATCAAAACCATTATTTAATTGACGTAAAAATTCTTCATAATTATCTAATGTTGTTAAACGTTGTAATAAATTTTGTAATAATGTTGAAACAATTTTACATAAATTTGTTTCAATTTGTACACATTTTTGTGTCATTTGTCTAACATATTGCATAACACGTTCATCTCGAAAATCATATGGAAATGTTTCAATCCATTCTGTTATTAATTGTACAAATTGATTTGAAAATTTCTTTAAATTTATAATATCTTGTTGATTTTTTATATTTGTAAAATTATTTAATTGTTGTTGTAATTCACATAAACGACAAATTTGTTCTAATAATTCATGTGGTTTTATAAATAAACGTGAGCTTAATAAAAATGCAAATAAATATGAACGATCTGGATAATAATCACCAGTTGGTACCATATGTTGTATTAATGCTTCTAATGAACCAGATACTAAATTACCATCACGATAAACTAATGCCTAAAAATTAATTATATTAGTAAAAAATTTTAGTATAAATTTTCATTTAAATATTTTAAAAAAAAATATTATTTTCATTTAATTTATTACATTTTCATCAGATTCTGGAAATTCTACACTTTGATTGGCTTCATGTGAATCAATTATTGATTTATTTGATGAATAGCTGCCTTGTCCAACTGTTTGTGGTAAGCTCTATAAAAAATAAATATAAAAATAAATATAAAATCAAATAAAACAAAGAAATTAGGTTAAAATTTATTCTAAATTGTGGGGAAATCATTTAAGGATTTATTTAAAAATTTTACGTGAAAAGTTCCTTAAGACAAATTATTATTGTTGTTGTATTTTTTTTCTTCTTTATAATAAAAATAAATAATCTCAGTTGTGCTTCTGTATTTTTTCTTTGTTTTTTCTTTTTTACTTCTAGAGATTTAATTATTTCAATATTTTTTGAAGAAAAAAATTGTTTTAAGAAAATAATAAAAAATGTTTTATAAAATAATTTTCACATAAAAATCAAAAGAAAAAAATTAAAACAAAAACAAGAATAAATTAAATAAAGAAAATAAAGAAAATCGACAAACCCACACACACCTTTTTATTTCCATTATGTTTTGGACATTGATTAGAGGATGCCACTGTACCAAATATTGTTGGCTAAATAAAATAAAAAAAAAGAAAAAAAAAAGAAAAGAAAAATAGAAAAACAAAAATTAAATTAAATTAAATTAAAAATTATTAAAAATTAAAAAAGAAAAAAAAAAATACATTAAAACTAAAATGATGAAGTGATACAGAGATAGAGGTGAAAGAGAGACAAAATACATATTTTCTAACAACAAACTAAATTCAATCGTTATTAATTTTTTTATTTTTGCTACAAAATAATACGCTTAACAAATTGAAAATTAATTATCCAATATTCAATTATGTTTAGATTTGGTTAAAATTTTATTTATCACATAAAAGTAAAATTTGTCTAATTGGACCAAAACTTAAATTCGACAATACAAAGTTTATTCTCTTTATTGTCTAATTTGATTAAGTTTATTGGTAACAATATTGTTCAAGAATCAAATTGGAATAAAAACGTTTGTACTTTGATTCTATTAACGTTAGAATTATAGGCTACTCTCACACAATTAATTGCATTTAAATAAATCAAGTAAATTGTAATCTAAATGACATTTAAATAAATTCTAATTATAAATAAATTCTTATTTAATCAATTTCTATTCACTTTGATCAAACATTGAACGTTATCCAAATGTGAATCATAAATCATAATAATCACAATGATGAAATTTTACATAAATTCTGAAATTGTGTAAATTATTACAAAAGCGAAAAAAAAAAAACGAAAAGAATTTAAAGAATAATTTAAAAAGTTAAGTGAAACTCAACAGTAATTCACTAATTACAATTTATAGTATTTTATTGAATTTATTTAAAGTCATCGTTTATTATGAATTTTACAAATAATTAAAAATCGTTAAGGAATCAAAATCGATAAGCCATTTCTCACTTTTCGTTTTAATTTTTCACCTAAACTTATCAACTTTAGTTTAGATTGTAGTAAAGTGATCTCACTCGATCAGATAAAAGATGGAGTCTAATGAGAATGTGAAATATTTGTACTTAGTCCTAAGTACTAACATAGAATGATTTAGTCTAAGATAAAAAAAAAATACGTTAAAAAAAGAAAATGAAAAAGCGAACAAATAAAAAAAAAAAACAAGAGGTGAATTTATAAAAAAAATTAAATATACCATTAATTGTTGTGGTCTTCCTTTAGTATAATTATTTATTGTTGTATTTAATTTTATTGTATTATTTGTTATATTTGTTGGTGTTGTTGTTAATGATTGTATAAAATCAATATCATCTGTTGATGAAAAATCACAACACGATGATGACATTGAATTAACTTTTATTAAATTATTACTAAAATCACTTTTATTATTTTCATAACTTTCTGTTATTAATTCATCATTACCAGAATCAATACTTATTGTTTGTTGATTCTTTTTATTATTTAGATTATTATTGATTTTTGAACAAACATTTATTTCTTCATCATTTATTTTTTCATCATCATCATTATAACAATTTTCTATAGTTTCATCATCATAATTAATAATTGTTTTATTTTTTATTTTATCCATATTATTTGTTAACATTTGTTTATCATTTAATTCTTGTTGATCAATATCTATTAATTTATTATTTATTGTTATTAATTCATCAATACAATTATTTATTTTTAATTCATTACCAGTTGTTGTTGTTTCTGTTTCTGTTGTTGATGTTGTTGTTGCTGTTGTTGTTAATGATAAATCAGATAAATTACTTAATATTGGTGATATTGAATAATTTGATTCAACACTTGATGATGAATATGATGAATTTTTATTTAATAATTTTTTATTAATTTTTTTTTCATTATTAACATTATCATCATCATCATCATCATCATCATCATCATCATTATCATTATTATAATTAATATTATTTTTATTAATATTTATTTCTTCATCATTATTCACAATATTTTTTGTATATTTTTTATTATTTATATTTAATTCATTATTATTATTAATAATACCAATTGGTTCCCATATTTCACTACATGAACTTGTATATAAATTATCTTCTTTTGTTTCACTAGAACGTTCATCTAATAATTTACCATGTTTTTTTACCGTAACAGCTTCTTTTAATATTGTTGTTGTTTTAACACTTAATGATGTTTCTAAACGTATTGATTTTTTTAATATACCAGCATTAATTAATAATTTATTTAATAAATCACATGATGGTATATTACCACTTAATAATGCATTTTTTATTGTATTACCTTCATCACCTTCTAATTTTACTGGTATACCATTTATTAATAATATTTCTTCATTATGTTGTACAGACTTTTTTTCACAATCAATTATTTTTATATTTTTACCAAGCATTGATTCAACTGTTTTCATTATTTGATCATCTTCCATATTTCTTTATTGTTATTTTTTTGTTTTTTATTATTTTATGTTGTTGTTGTTTGTGTTGTTATTTTTGTTATGGAAAAATTGTGAATATTTCTGTTTGTTTTGTTTTTTTTTTTTTTATTACAATTATAGGAATTCGTTTTTGTTGTTGTTGGTTAATGATGAAATCACAGAATAACAAAAATAAAATAATTTTATTAGTAAAAAAAAAAAATAATGCGGCGAAAAAATTTGAAAAATGTTAATTTTTTTTTTTCTTTAAGTTTTTCTTTCTTTATTTGTTTGTGTTGTTGTTTTGTTGTTTTGTCACCGCCTGCTGCCCACGTTACTTTATTTTCTTTAACTTTATTTTTTATGTTTATGTTTATGTTTTTTTTTTGTTCCAATACGGTAAACACAAATTATTATAAAATGTTCATCTTTTAAAGTGTAAAAGCTTCAAAAGAGTTGTAAACTAAACAACAAAAGTGGAAAACTCTTAACTAATTAATTAAAATGGCAATTTTCTTTACAAATAATTGACTAAAAAAAAAAATAGAATTTTTTTAGTCCTTTCACTGGCAACGTCCTTTTAAATAATGTCCATATTTACTTTCGTTTTCTTTTCTGTTACTAATTTTTCTTTTTCCCTTTTCGTTCATCAAAAGTCTTAAATGTTTTTTTTTTGTTGTTTGGATCCCTTTTTGTATTTTTTCTTTAACGTTTCGTTTGTGATCCGTTTCCCTTCCTTTTTTTTTTTTCTTTCCTTTTTTCCTTTTTCCTTCTGTATTGAGAATATTATTTGTATCAGCAAATAAAATTTAAGTATTCCTCATACGCTTGCACTCTTTGTCGATTGTGTGTTTTGTGTGTGTGTGTTACTGGCTGTATATTTCTTTTCTAGATTTTTCATAAAAGTTCATTGAACGAAAAATGAGTCATCTTTTTTTCGTTGTTGTTTCTTTTTTTTTCACCCCAATAGTAGAGAAAAGAAACACAAACCGACAAAATGAAAAATAATAGGGAAATAAAAACTAACTCATAAATACATTAAATAATAGAAAAATCATCATCATCATCATCGTCATCCCCCTTTCTTTTTTTTTTTTTCTTTTACTTCTTCTTTTTAGATAATTTTTCTCTTCGTTTTGCTGTTATTGCTTTCCAAATTTTCTTCTCTAAAATACTGTTGTTGTATATTTTTGTTTATTATATTTTTTTCTATCCTCCCTTTTTTTTTTTTTGTATTCCCTTAAAAATTCAACAGAACATTTATTCCTTCAATATATTCCTTTTACTATGTTGATTCCCCTTCTGGTTATATCCTTCTTTGTGCCCTTCTTATACAACAACCCTCACTATTCTTACACACGCACACATACACACACACACATGCATACACTTTTGAGTGTCACTGTGTGTGTGTGGGAATCCTTTTTTATCACTCACTATTAGTCTGTATTGTTTGTTGTACTTTATTTTTATTTTATTTTTTTCTTCTTTATTTTGTAACGAACGAATTTATTTATTTATTTGTTTGTAGGGTGAAATCAAATTAATTAAAGGGGGGATTTAGAAAACGGAGAAAAAATTAAGTAATTTATTATTATTATTCAGTCATTGGGAAAGTAAAGAAAAAAAAAACAATAACAACACAAAAAAAAAAAAACAAAACAAATAAAAGAAAATTGATACAAAACAAAATTAATTTTTCCTTTTTTATATTTTCTTTTTCTTCCTATTTTTCCTCTGTTCAATATTTAGATTTTCTAAAGGTAAACCAAAAACAAATTGTAGACATTTACGTAAACACACACACACACACACTTACATACACAACACAAGATACATACACACACAATACAAGACACAAAATATTGAAGGGAATTTTTTTTAATGCAGCTAATAAAGTAAAAAGTTGTAGAATGTTGGAATTTCAAACGTTCAAAATTAATAAAAAAAAAATGTATAATTGTTGTAGAGAGAAATTCTGTTTTGTTCCAAATAGGAATAAATAAAAAATAAAATAATAACAACCAACAAATAACAACAAATAAAAATATTGAAGGTCCAGTGACGACGTGTGAAGAATTTTTTTTGAAATTTCGTTTTTCATTTATTATTTTATTTTTTTTGTGGTTTTAATTTAATTTTTTTTTTTTTTTGTTCTGAAGGACCGGGAAATAAAAACCAAGAAAAAATAAATTGTCAATTTTTGTTGTTCTTGTTGTTGACAGAAAAAACAAAAAAAAAAAAAATATAGAAGAATTTTCCACCAAATCAAAAAAAAAAAATCAAAACAAAACAAAACAAATAACATAAATTATGAAATCTTAAGATAAGATAAGGAATAATTTTTAATCAGGTCAGAATATTATTATTGTTGTTGGTTTACTTGGAATGAAATTTTTTTTTTGTCATTTTGAAAGAAAAACAAAAAAAACAAAACAAAGAAATTTCAAGCCAAACCCTATTTTTTTTTTTGGTTGTGTTTTCATAAATCAAAAATTAAATTACTTTAAAATTGTCGTTCGACAAAAATTTGTAAGAAATTAATAAAAAAAAAAAAAAAAACAGAATGGAAAAAATATTGTTGTTGTTGTTGTTGTTGTTGTAAGTAATATTTTTTATTTCTTTTCTGTGAAATAATTTTTTTGTTGTTGTTGTTTTTTTTTTTTGCTGAAAAATAAAAAAACAAACAACAAAAGTTACAAGAATAAGAAAGGAATTCTTATATAAAGTGTATCAAGTGGAATCAAGACGTCACTGGTACAAGAACAAAAAAAAAAAAATACTTTAAGGGATTACATTAGGGTCACATTAGGGTCACATTAGGGTAGTTTATTTTAATTAAATAAAATAAAAAAGAAAGAAAGAAAGAAAATGAGAATAAATGAAAATATTACGTTCGGAATTGATTTAAAAAATATTCAAATGAAAATGTTTATTTTTTTCCATATACTAGAATTAAATATTAAATGAAAAGAAAATTAAAAGAAGGAAAATATGCAATAATTTACAATTTCCCATATGGTTAAAATATTCGAATTTATTTTAAGACATTAGATCTTAGATGTTTTAGATCTTAGGAAAATTCAATTTGATCAATATTTATTTTTTACAATTAATTCCATTTCACTGTACGTCGCGGTTTTTTTGTATACCACCCCTGTACCCCCCTTGTTTGTATTACTAAAAAATTATTGTGCAAAAATTATTCTAGCAAATATAAATTCAGATTAATCTGAATATTCCTTGGATATTTGAATTTATTGTCTCGGAAATTAGATCAAACTTTTTTCTATTGGAAAAATTTATATTTAACGTAGAAACATTTTAGTTTTCTTTTAATATCAATTTTTATTAAAAGAAAACTGGGCGGTGGGAGAGAGGGTGTAAAGAAAAACACATCATTTTCGATTTTATCATTTTTAGATGAGATAAAAATATTTTTTGAATTTTATAAATACCAACATAAAAATATGTGAAGGCTAAAAGAAAAACAAATGTTGAGAAAAATAGACAAAACAAAAGAAAATTCGTAAAGTAAAAAGTAAAGTAATAATAACAACAACAACTACTACAACTACTACTAATAAACCAAGCGAAAAAAGAAAAACAATAATCACAGCAACAACAATTAATATTCCAAGTTTTTCTATATTTCGTAGAATTTCCTCAAGCTAACCGAATATTTTATTTTTTTTTTTTGTTTTTTTAAATATTTTATCGTCTTGTTATTGTTGATGATGATGATGATGATGATGATGACACAACCACCATAGAAATTACATAACTATGACAAATTTATTTATAATTAACTTTTCCAAGAAAAAGAAAAAAAAAAAGAAATAAAACAAAAAAAGCAAAACAATAAAAAAGATTTTTCTTATTTTGTTGTTGTTGTTTTTTTTTTCCCCCCGTTGTTATTTGCGTTTGCGTTTGTTGTTGTTATAAATTCCATCTTTTACATTAAATTGTGTGTGTGTTTGTTTTTTTTTTTTTTGTATAGACGAAAAGAAAAGAAAAAAAAAAGACAAATTAAGCAGTAAAAACAGAACATCAGCGAAAAATGAGAAAAACAAAGGAAACAATTGAAAAATAAAACGACAGCATAATGACGAATAACAATAACACCAACAACAACAACACCACCAACAACAACACCACCAACAACAACACCAACAACAACAACAACAACAACAACAACAACAACAACAACAAAAAATGTGAATTTTTCAAATTAAAAAAAAAATGCGGAAAAACATGAAAAATAAATTTTTGATTCTAAAGAATTTATTTTGTTGTTGTTGTTGTTGTTGTTGTTGTTGTTGTTGTTGTTGTTGTTGTTGTTGTTATACTTTTTGTGTACCAATATAGATGGTACTCATTCCAACCACTGACCGCATATTTTTTGTTTGTATATTTTTGTATTTTTTGTTTTTTTTTTTTTGGTTAAATAATCGATGTTGTTGTTGTTGTTGCTGTTATTATTTCTGTTATTGTTGCTGTTGTTATTGCTGTTGTTGTTTAAATAAAATATTTTTAATAAAAGTGAAGAGAAGAAGAAGAAGAAGAAGAAAACATAGAAATAAAAAGGTATAATAAATCAAAGAAAGAAAAAAAAAAAGAAAGAAAAGAAAAAAACAGAAATAAGAAGACGGGGAGGATAAAGTTTGTAGATGAAGATGTGAAGTTATTTTGGATTTTGCATTTTTTTTTTAATTTCTTATTATTACATACAAATATATATATATTTTCTTTTCGTTATGACGTCACAACACAGAAGAATATATTATTATAATAAATTGAGATTTTTATTTTTGTAGTAGAAAATTAAAAAGAAAACAAAAAAAAATGGAAATACATTTTTTTTTTGTGTTTTCTATAAAAAAAATTACAACTTAAATAAACAACAACAACAAGAAGAAGAAGACCAACAACAATAAAAATAATAATAAAAACAACAAAATCATTTTTTGTTGAAGGCGGAAAAATTTAGGAAAAAAAAAACAGAAAAAAAAAGAAAAACGTTTTTTTTTCGTTTTGTTTGTTTTGTGTACAATTTTTCAATTGAATAAATTTTCTTCTAATTGTTTTTTGTTGCCATTATTTTGTTCAATTTTGGATTTTTGGTTAAAAAAATTAAAAAAAGATTTTTTTGTTTTTGTTTAATGAGAAAAAAAAAAAAACAATAAAGACGAAATTTTTCACAATGAAAGTTGAAAATTAAGAAAGTAAATTTTTGTTGTTGTTTTTTTTTTTTTTGGTTTTCCCTGAATAATAATAATAAAAGTGTACTCTACACACACACACACACACACACATAAATATTTTAAATTAAATAAAAAGAAGAGACACAAGAGAGAGAGGAAAAAAATTTGACAAACACTTCACTTTTCTTGTTCTTCTTCTTATTTATTTTGTCGTCTTCTTTTTTTTCTCTTTTTTACTTTTTTTACTTTTATTTTTTCAATTATTTTGTTTTTTTTTTTTTTTTTTTCTGTAAAAAACAAAAAAAAAAATTGTCCACTAAAAAACCAAAAACAAAAAAAAAAGTAAAGTTCACTTAATTTTAATTAAATATAATTTGTTGTTGTTGTTGTTTTTTTTTTTTTGTTTTTGAACAGGAATCACAATTGCACCCAAAAAACAAGACACACCAAAAATAATAAAAAAAAAAATGAAAATTGTCTGAATTTATTTCACGTTTTTAAATAAATTAAATGAAAATCAAAGAAAACTAAAATAAGAAAGAATTAATTGAATATTGTCTCTTTGAATTGTCTTTTAGTTTTAACTTTATTTTGTTTCTTTTTTTCTTTTTTTTTGTTTCTTTTTTAATTTTGCTCTTGTAATGTGAATTTTTTTCTCAAAACTAAACTTACAAAATCTAAACACAACTAAATAAAAAAAAAAAAAAACAAAAACAAAATACAAAAAAAAAAAAGTCAATTTTTTTCTTCTTCTTATTTTCTTATTTTGTTATTTTCTGTTTTCTGTTTTTATTTATTTATTTTTTTTTTTTGTTGTTTTTTTTTATTATTCTTATAAAAACTGTAAAGAAAAAAAAAAAAACTCAAAGCACACACATATACACACTAATGAGAAATACTACAAACACAAGAGAACAAAAATACAAAAAATATAAATGTAATAAAAAATTAAAATGGTTTTCATATAAAATTTTTTTTTGTTGTTTGTGTGTGTAGTTAGGTTGGTGAGTGGCGCTGTATGACTCTATAATACAATCATAGATTTTTTACACGACAAATACAATTAAATTATTTTATATATTTGTGTACGATAGTTATATGTGTGCATGTGTGTATGTGTGTGTGTAGGTATGTGTATGTATGAAATCTTAGCCGATCAATGTTTTTTCTTTATCCAGAATATGTATGTGTGAATGTGTGTGTGTGTGTGTGTAAGTGGTATTGTGTTGGTTTTTTTTATGTTATTTTTTTATTTTTACAAATAAATCAGTCATGTACTACGGTAATGAAGAAACTTAAATGAAAAGGACCCCACCCCCAGCCCTTTGTAAAATTATCCTTATTTTTTTTTTGGATTTGTTTTAAGCCGGAATACCGGAAAATCTTGAAATAAATCTACAACTATTTGAAAGAGATGAAAAATGTAAGAAAGTCAATTTTTTCTAATTGATTTTATTTTCTTTTTTTTTTTACAATAAATAGAAAAATATATTTTCACTTAGATTTTTCATCAATTTACTAGACTAGATATTCTCATATATTTGAATAAAACCGGTTAGATAATTTCTTGATTTTCTTTTTTTTAATTCTTGTAAAGATGGAAAAAAATTTCTATTTACAATTTAATACTGTTAAAAAAATGAATATAAAAAACGAATGTTTACGATTGGAAATTCGTAATAATTGTGTGAGTGTAGAGACTGGTTAGAGAGAATAATAAATTGTTTTCTTCTTATTTTGTACCACTTGTTTAAAAGCATTTCATATGAGTACAAAAAAAACAACAACAACAAAATGTATGTATCAATGTGTTCATATTCACATTCATAGGTAAACAGATGTGACACTTATACTATAATAAAAATATATATATATATATTTTTTAATAGGGTAACTCATAAATACAAAAAAAAGAATATAAAAAAAAAATATGAATTTATAAGAAAATTTTTAATGAATCTTTTTCCAAGACATTTTTACGTTTAAAGAATAATTTTTAATTAAACAAAAAAAAAAAAAGGATAACAAATTTTTCTTTTAAATTATAATGAAAAATTTTTTTCAATCACCCTCTGATTAAATTAATTCATGTTTTTTTTTTGCCTGTCGCCATTAAAAATATGCATTTGTATCTAACTTTGGTAATATTGACTATTGAGAGAAAAGAGAGAGTTACAGAAAGAGAGAGTGAGAGAGAGATAATCACATTCAATAGAATCTGAAAGATTCATAAAAGAGAAATATTGTGGAGTGGGAAGAGTGTGTAAAATTAAAGGGGGGAAAAGAGGAATGCAGTGTTTAAGTTTTAAAGAAAAGGAAGAAGGAGAACAAAAAACAAAAAAGAAAAATTAAATAATCAGAGAGAAGACAGAAAAAAATAGAATATGCAAGAGAAAGAAGGTAAGACAACAAAAAAAAAAAAAACAACGAAGAATAATAACAATAAAAAATAATAGAAGATGAAGATGAAGAAGAATGAGAAATAAGAAAAGAAAGGATAGAAAGAAAAAAAGGGCGATTGACTAAACATAAAAAAAAAAAAATGTTTTTTTTTATAAATTATTCAGAAATTATAAAAGAAAAAAAAAAACAACAACAACAAACAACAACAAACGGGTTATTCTTCTCTTCTCTCTTGTTTGTTGTTGTATTTTTTTTTTTTTATATTCATTTTTCCTGTTTGGTTTTTTTTCTTGTTTCTTTTTTAATATTTCGATTTTCTTATTAAAAAACATCAAAAAAAAAAAAAAAAATATAGAAAGAAAAAAAAAACGGAGAAACGGAAAAAAAAGTTAAACGTTGAACTTACCCTCGCTTTAATTTGTTTTAATCCAATGGCCGGTTGACTTCTGCTACTCTAGAAGAAAAAAATAGACAAAAAAAGAGAAAATTAATAAATTGAATTAATAAAAAACAAAAAAAAAACTAAACAAAACAACAAAAAAAAAAAAAAAAGGGTAAATTTATGTTGAAATTATGAAAAGGACGAATACAGGGCACAGGGAGACACATAACCAAAAAACAAAAAAAAAATGTAGACAGTTTTTAATTGATTGCCAAAAAAAAATTTCAAATAAATACACACACACACTCACACACACAAAACTGTTTTAAACGCAAAAATTTAAAAAAACGAAAAAAAAAAAAAACTAAAAGCAAAAATTTTAAAAATTAGAAATAAATTAATTAGAATTTTTTTAATTGTTTTTTTTTTTTCTTTTTACCATATCAGAGTCAGATTCTAATATTTTATAATGATGTTGTGGTGGACGTTTTTCAATTAAATATTTATCCTGTATACATTTTAAATTTTGTTTCATTTCTTCCTGTAATTTTTGTTGTATTTGTTGTATTTGATGTGATGACATTTTTTGTTGTTGTTGTTGTTGTTGTTGTTGTTGTTGTTGTTGTTGTTGTTGTTGTTGTTGTTGTTGTTGTTGTCCAGTACCAGTTATTGTTGTTGTTGTTGCTGTTGTTGTTGTATCACTACTTGATGAATTTGGTAATAAAATTTGTCCACCAGATAAACGTTTCTGATTTACAATAATTTCATTTTGATTTGTTTGATTATTAAAACGTTTCTCTTTTTCAAGACGTTGTACTAACATTTGTTCTAATTGTTTAGATGATTGTTGATATTGACTAGTTGACTGTATATTATTTTGTGGTTTAATTTTATTAACAGATGATAATTGTTGTTGTAATTGATGTTGTTGTATTTGATGATGTTGTATTTGATGATGTTGCTGTTGTTGTTGATGTTGCTGATGGTATAGTTGTTGTGGTTGATGTTTTTGTTTTTGTTGCATTTGTTGTTGTTTTTGTTGTTGTTGTTGTTGTTGTGGCTGCTGCTGCTTAGATGATATTAAATTATAAATAACTTTTGTTTGACAATTATTAATTTTATAATCATTTGTTATATTATTAACATCATTATTAATAATAATTGTTGATTTTTTACAATTTATTAATTGTGAATCATTAAAATTTGATGATACAGAACTATTCATTGAATTTGTACCAAAATCAATAATATCAGTACCATTACCACTACAATCATCTAGTCTATTATCATCATCATATAATCTACTTGTATTAATATCATCAACTATTTTTTCAATATCATCACATACAATTGTTTGATTTTTATAAATATTTTGTTTATTTATTTTATTATTGTTACTATAATTTGTTTCTAATTTGCCAATACTAGATGTCAGTAGTATACCACAACAATCATGTGAACAATTTGGTGATGCTGGTGGATGTATATCTTGTTGTTGTTGTTGTTGTTGTTGTTGTTCTTGTTGTTGGTGTTTATGTTGTTGTTGTTGTTGTTGTTGTTGTTGTTGTTGTTGTTGTTGTTGTTGCTGCTGATTAATATGCTGCTGCTGTTGATGCTGTTGTTTACTACCAACTAAATTAATTAGATTACTTTGTCCACTAACACTAGAATCATTATTACCAATTTTTGTTTTAATTTTTTGTTGATTTTGATTTTGTATAATACGATTTCTTTGTATTTGATGTGCTGGTATATTTATTGGTTTTGCTGGTATTGCTGGTTTTATACGCAATTGATTTGTTGATGTTGTTGTTGGTGTTGTTGTTGTTAGTGCTGTTGATGTTGTTATTGCAATTGTTGTTGTTAATGCTGTTTGATTTGTTGTTACAACCAATTCTGTATTTAATTTATTACAAACTTTTATTTGTTGTTGCTGTTGTTGTTGTTGTTGTTGTTCTGATTTTGTTGATTTTGTCTGATGCAACATTTTTAAAATACACAAAAAAAAAAAAGAAAGAAAAAGAAAGAAAGAATGTTTTTCTTGTTTTTCTTCGTTTGACGAATTTTTCACTTGAAAAATAAAAACACTTTTTTTATTATAAGCACAAATAAAACTTTTATTATATTTTTTCTTCTTCCCCTTCAAATTCAGCTTTAAAAATATATTTTTATTTTTTTTTCCTATTTTTTTCTTTATTAAATTTTCATTTATTTATCACTTTTTTTGTTGTTGTTGTTGTTGTTGTTGTTGTTTTGTATATTTTTTTTATTATTTCTTATTTTTCATTTTATGAAAATTATTCACTTGACACTTTTGTTTATTTTTCTTTTCTTTTCTTTTGTATTGTATTTTTTTTATTTATTTAAATTGAAACAACATTTTTATTTTGGTGTTTTTGTTTTGTTTCTTTTACACAATTATTTGAACACACCAATAAAATATTTTCATTATAAATGGTGAAAAATTTGTTTAAATAAATTTTCAGTGAAATAAAGAGAAAAAAAAAATATGTAAATCGTCAGGATATAAAAAAATGAAGAAAATAATAAACAGAAAAAAAAAAAAAACAAAAACTCAAATAATATTTTCCTGTTTTCTAAATAGAAAATATATTTTATAGGAAAATTGTAAATTATCCAGAAAACGCCATTTTCCCTTTTTATTTTATTTATTTTTATTTTTATTTTTATTTTTTATTTATTTTCTTTTCTTCTTCATTTATTTAATTCCCGTCTTATTTCTGATGAAATTTTTCTCCCTTAAAACATTTTTTTTTTCCTCCCAAAAACCAAAATAAATAAATAAAAAAATAATATTTAGAATATTCCTTCTGTTTTTTTTTTTTTATTTTTGTTCTAAATTTTTATTTTAAATACACACACAAACGCACATACACACACACACACACATACAGGACACACACAGGACACACACACAACTATATAAATTTACCCCCAAAATCTAGTTGAACGTTGTTAGAAAATCAACGAACAATAAACGAATGAAAATATTCTCGTATTTTGTGTGTTCGTTAGTAAAAATTTTCCAACCCCATATCACATGAATTTTTCACCCCACCATCACCATCACCACCCCCCCACCCATATAATATTTTCTTTATAGTTCTGAATATAATCAATAGTGCGGCGATACTGTAGGGAATTTTATTAAAGAAAAAAAAAAAAAAAACAAACAAACAAAATTTAATAACAAAAGAAATGAAAAAAAAAAAAAAAATAATATATCAAAAATAAATAGGGTTGGAGCGCGATGGGAGGAAAGTACACTTAAGGGTTAAAAAAAATTCAAAATGGAAGTTTTATGTTTTATTTCCCCCTTTTTGGTCATGACTGAAAAATAGGAGAAAAAAAAAAACGCAGACCAAAATAAAAGACAAAATTAAATTAAAAGAAAAAGAAAACAAAAAAAAGAAGGTACACTAACCTTGTATGAACAACGTAATATCCAAATAGCATTCTGTTGATATTCTTTATCTAATAAATCGTATTGTTGTTTTATTCGTCTGTGAAAATAAAAGAAAATAATTTAATAATACAAAAATTAAGAATTTATTCAATGACAGATAGTAAAAGTATTGAAAGATTTTTAGGTTGTGGTGTGTGTGTGTATTAACATTCATTCTAATTGTTATAAAAAAAGAGACAATAAAAAATGAGGTTTAAATAAAAATTGTTCATTCGTTACGCGAATACACACAGAAATTTTAGTCCTCTTATTAATCAACTGTTGTCATCAAATGATGACAAAAAAAAAATACGTTAAAATATTTCATGTTAATTATTCACTAATAATTAATTTCAACTAATTTGTAATTATAAGATTTAAATGTTTTTACATAAAAAAAAAACAAAACCTCTTTAATACGAAGTCATCTTACACATACCAAAAATTTTTGGTGTAAATTACAAAATTTTCGTGGGTGACTCTTAAAATATTTTATTTAAAATTTCAAAAAAAGAAAACAAATGTTTTCCATTTTTACTAAATTAATTCTTATTAAATTAATTTCTAATTGATTAACTTTATTTATTCACACCATAAAAATTTATATAAATTCTACAAAAAGAAAAACAAAACAAAAAAAAAAAAAAACTAATAAAAAATAAATAGAAAATTTTTTTTGTTTTGTTTTTTTGTTTTTTTTTTTTATTTCTTTTTATTTTTCTTACGATATTGCAATAATTAATTCTTGTCTCTGTTGTTCTTGAACTTTTTTAATTGTATTACTATTATCTAATGTTATTTGTAATTCATTTTCTAATACAATTAATTTTCTACGTTCAGCTTCAAGTAATAAATTAGTTACTTCTAATTGTATACCAAATAATTGTTTTGTACATAATAATTTATTATTTGTTCTTTTACGATTTTCTATATTTTCTATATTTTCACCATTTTCATTTTCATTATTATTATTATTATTATTTTTATCATTTAATGATAATGATATTGGTAATACATTTTTATTATTTATAACAATATCAATTGTAGATGTATATTTTAGTTCTGATTTTATTGGGTTTGTTATTATTGTTGTTGTTGTTGTTGTTGTTGTTGTTGTTGTTGTTGTTGTGGTTGTTGCTGCTGTTGCTACTGGTATTGTTGAATTTTTTGTTGTTACCTCAATTGGACTCATCAAAACTAAAATACTAAAAAAAAAAACATGAAATAAATAAATAATAATTGGTTAATAATTTTCGATAAATTGAATATTAATTAATAATTGAATTGAATGATTGTGTGTGTTTGTATGTGTTTGTATATGTATTTAATAAATTTAAGTTCAGGGATGATGACATCACATAATGTTACTTTAAAATTAAATTAATAATTTATTTTTATTTTTTTTTGTTAACCATAAAATTTTATATGTGGTTGAATTGTGTTCATTGTGTGTTCCCCCAACTGGGGGTAAATTATTTATAAACTTCTAATCGTGTAAAAACTTTACAGGTCATTTTTTTTTTGTTTGTTTAGAATTTAGATAATTAATTAATTTCACTAGAATTAGTCAGAAGGAGGGTGGGGGGAGAGTTAGGTGATTATAATCTTTATAAGTAATCAACTAAAATAGTAACCAAAGTCCATAGTAACAAATTGTTAATTCTATTTGTGAATAATTGAAAATGATGAAAGAGAAATTTAGAAATAATTACTGACATTCAAATTCTGCGATACCTCACAGATATGATGAAAGTGAGAGAGAGAGAGAGAAAGAGAGAGAGAAAAAATTCATCTATACTATTTACTAGTTAGTTACTAACTTGATGGTTATTAACCTTTAATAGAATTAATTATATTAGTAAAAAAAACAAAATTCTGTCTTTAGAGAAATTCATAAACAACAACAACAACAACAACAACAACAACAACAACAACAACAACAACAACAACAACAACAACAACAACAACAACAACAACAACAACAAAAACAACAACAATACAAACAAAATAATTTAACCTCATCGGATTAAAATAAAAGTTAAATGAACTTTAAAACAAAACAAAAAAAAATAAATAAAAAATTGATAACCAAAATTTATTGCGGTTTAAATTTTTTTGTGAATTTTTGTAAATCAAGTTTTTTTTTTGTGTGTGTGTGTGAATTTCAAATTTATTAATGAACCGCAATATTTTTTTCTTTTTTTGTTTTTCTTCTTTTTTTTTTATAGAACAAACAAATAATTTATAAGGATAATTAATTGAATGTGTTCAAAGAATATGTTTTGTTCAATATTTTTTTTTAGATAAATTCTAAAAATTAATTAATAAAATTTATGAAATTGTCATAGTGGTGGACAGACACAGGTAATAACCTGTGTATTTAGACAACTTTCTATTGTTAAAATTGTATTGTATTGTATTTAAATTTGTAATTTACCTTAGTACATTCAACGACTAAGGGATTATTAGTAACTAGGAGACTATACTAATTTTTTTGAGATGGGTTCTGAACCACCTTATCATCTGCACATACAATTTTTAATTCGATTCGGCGTATTGCCAGCTCTTAGGCACACTGGCAAATTTCCTAAGAAGAATCGTTCGGTTTATTAAGTTATTTAATTATAAATAATCTGTGTTATTATATAGATTGTTTATATTGTTGGTTTCATTTTAAAAATACAAATATTTTATTGATTGTTATTGGATCCATTGTTGATGTATTCTTTTATTGTTGTCCGACAAGTTTAGTTGTTTTTTTTTGTACTTTCGCTTGAATATTTAAAAATCTATTTGGTTGTCCTATATAAAGAATTTTTCCAAAAATCACAGGAATAATTAACAAATTATGAAACCTGATTTCAATAGTACTAATAACCTAGTAGTTGATGTACTATAAATTGTTGACAATTACACAAGCCAAATAGACTCAACTCACGTTATTAATTGTGTTTTGAATTTTAAAATAATCAACAATTTCTATGTACAATTATATTATAATTAATTTTCACAATTACAACATATTTTGTTTGTTTTTTTTTTTTGTTAAATTAAAATTTAAATTATTCAATACAATTTTTTTTTGTTTTTTTTGTAAATAATTTTTATGACAAAATTAATAAAAAAAATTTTTTTTTTTATGGTTTTCAGTTAATAAACACGAATAAGAAGAAGAAGAATAAATAAAAAGAAAAGAAAGAATGGAAAATTATTTGGCCAAATAACCAATAAGTGTATGAATAATAAATGGTTTTTTTTTTTTATTTATTTATGTTTTGGGAATAAGACAAAGAAAAAGTAGCAACAAAAAAATATGAACAAAAAAAAAAATCAAAGTAATAAAAAAATAATTTTTAAAGTGAAATTTTCTCGCAAACTGAAATCAAAATTGATATTTATAAGTGAAAGTCAATTGGAATTTTTTTTTTTAATTCTCTCTATAATTTTGCCATAATACTCACTTCTTCTTCTTCTTCTTCTTCTTCTTCTTCTTTTTGTCTTGGTTTTTGTTATTTTTTGTTTTTGTTACTCTCCGTCACTTATTCTGTGTGTGTGTGTGTGTGTATGTGTACATTAAAACAAAAAACAATTTATACTTTTAGTTTATGATTTTTGTTGCATTTAAGAAAACAAAAAAAAAAAAAAGAAATAAAATAAAACTTTTCGCGAAATAAAATGAAAGAAAAAATTGGAAAGATGAAGAAATATGAGAGAGGATGCTAGACGTTTGTGGTTACGTTCTGGTTTTTTATTTTTCTTTCTATATATTTTGTTACTTTTAAACTGCCGGTATTATTTTGTATATACGAAGATATTTGATGCCAATTCTTTTACACAGGTTGTGTAAAAAAAAAAAAAAACAAAACAAAACAAAAAAAAAAAAATGAAATGAGTGAACTCACCTTTCTCCCATTTAATTTAAGAGGGCTGCTTCTTCTTTTATAAAGAAATAGAAATAGAAAAAAAAAAGAAGTTGATTCGTGTTTTTTTTTTTTCTCTTTTCTTTTTTTGCTTTTGTATTTTTTGTTTCTTCTTCTTCTTCTTTACCTTCTAACTTCTTCTTATTTTTTTCGCTTGTTGTTGCTGTTGTTGTTGTTGTTTCGTTCGTAAAACAAAAGAAACAAAGTAAAAGAAAAAAAATACTTTTAGACGTTTGATGGTTTTAAATTTTTTTGCTTCTTTTCAGTTTTTTGTTTTTTGTTTTTTGTTTTTTTATATGCTGTTACTTAAAGAGAAGATGAACAAACCATGAACATATGTACACACATATATAGCACATAACACATATATATATATATATATAACAATATATAATAATAACAACAACAACAACAAAATAAATACAAATCAAACTAAAAATATGTTCACTTAAATTTATGTCAAATATTTAATGATAAATAGAAAAGAATAAGTAAATTTATCGTTGATGTTGATGATTGTATACATTGATCGTTTTTTTGTTTTTTTTTGTTTTTTATGTTTTGTATTTTGTTTAGTTGACTTTGAAATTAAAAAAAAAAACGAAAAAAATTGATTTGTTTAAGAGAAAGTAAAAATACAATGTAAACAAGAAGATCGTTGCTTAAGATTATTATTATGAATTACACATAAAAAAAAATAAATAGAAAAATAAGAAACACGTTATTAAATGTATTTTTGTAAAAACGTTTTTCCTGTCTATTTGTTGTTGTTGTTGTTTTTTTTCTCTCTTTTTTTTGTCTTATTTTTTTTTGTGTGTTCTTTGTTAAAGTTTGATTAATCCCAATTGTTGTAAATAAAGTACAATTAATATTTTGTAAATGTTATTTATTTATTAGACACACACACACATATATCGCAAAAATAATTAAACATTTTTTAATTGTAAGAATGAAAAGAGATTTTTAATAAAAAAACAAAAGGATTTAAATCAAAGACACAAACCGTGTATTTAACGATTAGATAGTTTAAAGAGGTGTCTGTACTAATTTTCTGGTTAATTAAAATTGTGTTTTTATTATTTTTTAAATCAAAAATTTTTTAATTTATTTTCACATTTTTCTTTTTTTTTAACTGAATAAACATTATTATTATTTTATATATAAAATTTACAAACACACACACACACAAAATATTTAAATTTCCTTATATTGTTTTCTGTTAATGATTAAGTAACACAAAAAAATTTAACACAATTAATAAAATGCAAATAAATAAAATTGTTTTTATGAAAGAATTAAACAACAATTGCAATTGGCAACAGTTAATAATAATAATAATAAAATTATTATTAAAAATAATAAACGATCAGTCACACTGAATTGTGTCTCCGCTTATTTATTGTACAATAAAATTTTATTTATTTTTTTTTTTTTCCAAATTACGAAATTAATTTTGTTTGTTACATTTTACAATTGTAAATTTGTACATTTGTAAGAAAAGTTGATTTTTCTATTTAATTGAAGAAGAAAAATTATTCACAAATTTAGTTAACGTTTTTTATGTTTTGTTCTTTTATTGATATTTTTGAATGAATAACAATTTTTAATATTTGTCACCTGAAGATGAAAAACTAAAATAAAAAATTGTTACAAACAAGAAACAAAACAAAATAAATAAATAAAACTAAACTCTTCATTACAAAACACTAATAACGAATGTACAAAAAAAAAAAACAACAAAATAAGAAAACAAAAAAAAAAAAAATAACAAAACCATACGATTGTCGTCTTAGATCTTAGCCTGTGACGGACTTTAACATTAACAGATCGAACATACACCGGACATTCTTACTCTTTCTTACATTTATCAATTAATTATTTTATACTCTCTTTCACTCTTTTATTTGTCTGTTTGTCTGTCTGTCTGTTTGTTTGTCATTTTTTCTCTCTCTTTCTTTTCTTTAACGTTCAAAATAATAATTATTATAAAATTAAAGTTAATTTTATTAAATATTTTAACTGTTGTTCCTTTAACTTTTACACTAACTTTATCTCTTTCTGTCCTTATATTTTTTAGTTAGTTTATTTTGTATTCTTTTTATTTCTATTTCTTTTTTTTTTTTTAACTAAATTGTTAGTTTTTGGTTGTTAGTTTATCAGGTCCGAACTTGAGTTGATAGTAAAAGTATGATCGTGTTTATTGTAAAAAGTATGAATAGTTTTTTTTTTAAAGTTTTCATTGGGAGAAAGTTAGCAAAGTATATAAATAGAATGACAAAGTGGAATACAGAAACATGTTACTTCCTAGATCCATATTTATTTTATTAAATTTTAAATCTGATTGAATTTTTTATCAAAATTTATTGTAAAACGAAATACAGAAAATTTCTCTAACAATAATACACAGATATGTCAATCGGTCACAATAAGTGAAAACTTTTCCGATTTTGATTTATTACTAGAATTTTATAGGAATAAAAAAAAAAATATACATTACATCCCCTTCTGTCTTATATTTAGAAAATTTTCATTAGTTTATTTTTTAGAGAATTTTTCAATTGATAAAAAATAAACAATTTCTCTAAGTTCTTCATCAAAATTAAAGAGAAAATTAAAGAGAAAAAAATTAGCATGTGTGAGAATGTTATGTGTTAGGTGTCATAAAAGTTATTAAAAGTTAATTTTAATTCGTATGTGTCCTAATGAGCAAAATTAAATTAATGAACAAAATTTTAAATTATATTAAAAAAAATTTCCTAAGCGCCTTTAACATTTTCCAAAAGAAAAAAAAAACAAACCTAAATTCTTACCTGTTTTTTTCTATGTTTTTGATCCGTTCTATTATTTATATATTTGTCTTTGTCTATTAACAATTACCATAATAATAATTTATTTTTATTTTTATAGTGTGTGGTTCGTTGATTTGTTATAGTTGACTGCTTTCTTATCGCGGATATAACAAAAAAAAAAAAACACAACACAACAGAAGAATATAAGAAAAATCAACTAAATGTAAAATTTTATAAGAAAAAAAAAAATAATAACAACAACAACAACAACAACAACAACAACAACAACAAACAATAAACAACAACAGAAATATGTTATCTCGCTTGTTTCCCTTTGAACATCTGTTTTTTTGTTTTCTTCTTTTTTTTTTTTTTTTTTTTGTGGATTATAATGTGGAACCATCAGCAAAAAAAAAAAACCAGGGACGAATTCAATTGTGAAAGGTTTTTTATTCAATTATAAATAATATTTTAGGATGTTTAATTGATTTCTTTGTTTTTCTTTCTTTTTTTTTTTGTTTTTATCCAAGACACATTTACACAAAAAAAAAATAGTCTCCTACATTCACAACGTTAAATATTTGATTTGTATTCATTTTTGATTGACACAAATATTCAACGGTTTTTAGTATTAGAATACAAAACCATAAAAAATATTAGTCTGTCAGTTGTTCAATATATAAAATTTCATCATATTTTTTGCATTTTTAAAAGTACCGATTTTTCATATAATTAAAATAAATTAAAAATTCTTCAAGGGGGAAGGAACTCTTAAAACATATTTCCAACCATCTGGCATAAAATTTCCCTAAAGAACTGCATTCATACATATTTCAAAATCGAAATGTAGAATGTTAAAAATAAAAAACTTTATCCTGGTTACGTTAGCCGGGTTACATTTTTTTTATATATTGCTTTTGATAAAAAAGTTTATCTCCCTTTTTTGAGATTCTATATAATGAATTAAATTCAAATTCAATTTATTTTTCATTATAGGTAAAACACAAAGGGTAAGAAACTTTATAAAACCATTAATAATAATGGATTAATATTGTTCAATGATGGGGTTGGTAATTACATGTCACACTCCAGTATATTTTCAATACTAGACCTAAGAATTACAACGGGCATATGTATAATTGGATGTTAGTGGATGACACCTAGAAGTCGGTACAATTTTTACAACTCACCTTCAAAAATTAATTAAAAATAGTAAATAATAATCGATTGTGATGATATTGATTCTTGGCAATGTTATGATAAGATGAAACAGCGTATTAGTTAATAATATTGTAAGTATATTTTATTTTTTATACTTTTTACACGATTTTATTTATATTAATTTTATTCGATTTGATCAAATCTTTCAATTTGGTAAATTTATAAATATTGACATCCTTTTATTTACTTAATTTCTAATGACAATTATATGTGTTTTTTTTTCTTAATAAAATAATAAAGAAATAAAAATGAATCAAATGTGTATTATTTGTATAATAGAATAGAATCATTTCTACCTTGTATAAGTATTAATAGCAAAGTTGCTAGTGATGTTGGTTGATGCCAAAAAGGCTCGGGTTCAATTCCTTTGAGCACAGAAATTATTTTTTAAATAGAATTTAACAAAAATTCTATTCACAATTCAATGATTGATTTGAGATTAAAACTGAATTTTTTCAATAAATCTTTAAAAAATTGATCATAAGTATATCAACAACTACGCTTTTATTATATGATCTTGTGGTCTAGTTGGTAAGTTCCAGAACTATGGATACAGGGTGTGTTGAGTTCGAACCTAAAATTCTAAAGAAATTTTTTAGCAGGTGTGATGGATCATAACTGAATTTTTTCAATAAATCTTTAAAAAATTGACCATAAATATATCAACTACAGAAAGAAGTTTATATGAAGTAATGGTCTAGTTGGTTTGTTCAGGACTATAGTTGTGTAGGGCTTGGGTTCAAACCAGAGTTTCTGATGGAGTTTTTTTTCTAATTAAAAATTTTTAATTTACCTCCTCATATTTATGTTCGCCTGTTACACAAATTCTGAAAAATTTTAATTTTTAGTTCAAAAATTGAAATTAGAAAGAGACAACTATATTGTACTTTCTCTTTCATTCATTCTAACAGGCAAACAGAATTTCAAGGAGATCAAAAAAAATTAAATTTTGCCAGAATTGGCAAAATTTTCCAGACATATTTTTCTGTTTAAAAAAAATACCACTGCTAAATCCAAGATTTGAATCCAAGAATATCATCCTACAACACCCACTGATCAATGCACTACGCTATCAGTTCTTATAATTTTATTAGATTTAATTGCACCATTTATTATCAGATTTTTCCAATTATCGAAAAATAATTAAATAAAAAATACTTACGCAATTTTCAATACTTGAACCCAAGGATCTCATCGTATGACACCCACTCATAAATGCACTACGCTATCAAATCATATGTATATTACTGATTTAATTGCACAATTTATTATCAGATTTTTCCAATTATCGAAAAATAAAAATTTAAACAAATTCTGTTGATTTTGATTATTTTTATTGTTGGACAAATTGTTGAATTAATTTTCAAAAACTGGAGAACATCTGAGATGTGTTCTGCTAAGAATTTATTTAATTGCATTAAAAAAAATCCATCGCGGCTAGTGGAAAAGAACCCACAGTATCTAAGCGATAGCCAAACATCTTAGCCACTGCGCTAACTCATCATCTAAATTAATTGTAAATAATTAGGAACAGTCTAAGGAAAAATTATGTAAAATTAAATTACATCATTGAATAAAAACAAAAGGAAAACTTCCTCTTATGGGTTAATGGTAAATTTTATAAAATTTTTAGAAGTCTGCACTTTCAAGGAAATTTCATCTATCCAGTTATTTCGTTCTTAGGAGGCTGTTATTCAATATTAGAAGTTGATAAAGTTACATATGATCAAATGAAACTTCCAGAAAGTAATGTTACATTTAACATTTAACATTTAACAAAGTAACGATAAAAGTACCAGAAGAATATTATTTAATAATTTTAGTTCTCATAATTAAACTTTAATGAATAAAAAAAAAATATTATTATTATTGGAATTTTCCAACGAATAATTATAAGATAATAAAATAAAAAATAACATAATTGAAATATGATCAAGACTATAAAATGAACTGCAGATACTTACGTTATTCTTCAAAAATAAATGCAGCATTATTTTGATATATGTTTGAATGCAGTCCTTTAGGGGACCATTAAATAGTCTTGCACCCCAAATTTCATGACAATCGGTTAATATTTACTATTTTTAATTAATTTTTTAAAAAAATGGTACTTTTGGACGAATGGATGACCCTTTTCTAGGTGTGCTAAAAATAAACTGAGGATACAGAAATTCTTAGAATTAATTGGACTTTCGATAAAAAATACGAAAACCCCCAAAAACAATAGTGACTTTTTCGGCATGCATATCTGGGGCCCTATAAATTGGATTTCAAAAAAAATTTCAGAATTGCTTATAGCTATTTAAACAAGAGGGGATTCTGAATTTTTTTTTGAAATCCAACTTATAGGGCCCCAGATATGCATGCCGATGTAATAAAAAATAATTTTTTTAAGTTAATTTAAGTTAGTTTTTAATTTAATTTAAGGCATGCATATCTGGGGCCCTATAAGTTGGATTTCAAAAAAAAATTTCAGAATCCCCTCCTGTTTAAATAGCTATAAGCAATTCTGAAGAATTTTTTGAAATCCAATTAATAGGGCCCCAGATATGCATGCCTTAATTTAAATTAAAAACTAACTTAAATTAACTTAAAAAAATTATTTTTTATTACATCGGCATTCATATCTGGGGCCCTATAAGTTGGATTTCAAAAAAAATTTCGGAATCCACTCCTGTTTAAATAGCTAAGAGCAATTCTGAATTTTTTTTTTGAAAATTTGCATATCTGGGGCCCTATAAATTGGATTTCAAAAAAAATTTCAGAATCCCCTCCTGATACTTTTCATTATAAGTACATTTTTACTTATTGACAAACTTAAATAAAATATTATATTCACGCCTGGTTACATTTTTTTATATACATTTGAGCTGTGGTGCAAAAAATACAAACACCAAAGGGTAAGAAACTTTATAAAACCATTAATAATAATGGATTAATATTGTTAAATGATGGGATTGGTACTTACGTGTCACAATCCGGTATATTTTCAATATTAAACTTAACAATTACAATACCTGGTCATCGGGCATATGTATAATTGGAAGGTAATGTCCAATTAATTCTAAGAATTTCTGCATATGTGAGTACATTTTATTTTTACCACATCCAGAAGTCTATCATTTAATCGACCAAAAGTACAATTTTTAAATAAAATTAAAAAAACAAAATTAAAAAAAAGAAATGCAACAACAATAAAAATATATTTTTTTATTACAAAAAATAAAATTCTGTTCCCTTGACATTTTTTATGTTAAGAGTATAATGCTGTAAGATCCACAAAACATGGTCAAACTGCCCCCTCATATTTTTTACATGGTTTTACCGATTTGAAAAATTTTCAGCATATGGGCCCTTAACTTATTTATTATTTATAATATGTAACTTGTGTAGAAAAAAAAAAACAATTACAACGTAACAGTGTCAAAATAACGTCTGGCACACATAAGTTAAATATTCATTAAAAAATATAGAAAATATTTCTACTTACAGATTTTCACTTTATTTTCTTTTACATTCAAATAGAAATCATTTTATCATCAATTTCAATTTAAAACCAAAAAATAAAAAATGACATCTGGTAAATTTTACAATTGAATTATATTAATTTTTTTTTGTTGAATCCCCCAATCCCCCCAATAATATGACTTCTTCTTTAATCCGGATCATATTTTCCTAATTGATTATTTTCCATTTTATAATTAAATTTGTTTTTTTTTTTGTTTTCTTTCCGTTTTGTTTTTGAATATAGAAAATTGTTGTAACACATTTTTTTTTCACCCCCCTTTATAAATAGAATTAAAATTGAATGGAAATCAGGAAAGTGAAATCAATGGAAATATTAATAATAATTTTAATCATACAATAAAATAATTATGTTCGATCATTGTATGATTTATTCTAATTATGAATTAATTAGAAATTTACTGAGAATATTAAATTATTATAAAAATTACAAAATGTGATCGTGCTTTAGGGACACAATTGAAATTTTAAAATAAAATATTAAAAAACAATTAAACAAAATTATGTAATTTACACAAAAAATTTTTTGGTATGTGTAAGATGACTTCGTATTAAAGAGGTTTTGTTTTTTGTTTTTTTTTTAATAGACAAAAAGAAAAAAAAAACCCAAACACAAAAAATTGTTGCACGAAATTTATGCAAGAAACAAAAAAAAAATGTAGATTTTTCTGTTGTTTTATTTGAAAGCAATAAAAAAAAAACAACCAACCAACCAACCAACCAACAACCAAGATACAAACAAACAAACAAACAAAAATTTTGATTTGATTAGATTAGAAGAATTTTTAATGCGCTGATTATCTCGCTGTTTTTTTTTTATTTTTATTTTATTTTATGACCAAAAAAAACACACACACACACACTTTTTTTTTATCAGCTAAATTTTCTTAGAAGGTTAAATTAACAAAAAAAAAAAAAAAAAAAGAAAAAATTCCAAAATCATAATAATAAAAAGCAACAACAAAACCCAACCCAACAACAAAACAAAACACAAAAATATTCGCTTTGACATTTTTTATTAAAAAACAATAATTATTTTTTTTTTTTTTTGTTAATTTTCAATATTTCTATCTCTTTCGTACTTGCGCATGCTTAATGTACGCTATGAAAGAATACAGCAACAACAACAACAACAAAACGAAGCAAAAGGAAAAATATAAAAATGCGAAAATTTTTTATTATTTTCCTCGTCCTTATTTTGACATTGCCAAAAATTGCCAAAAAAAAAAATTACAAAACAATGTCCTGGATAAAATCAATTTCATTTTGATTTTCATTACAAACAGAATCAATAATAGAAAAAAAAACATGATTAAAAATATTTCCTTTTCGTTCTTTTCTTCTTAAACACAAGAGAAGAAGAGAAAAGAATTAATAACAACAACAACAACACCACGAAGAAACAGAAGAAAGCAAAAGAAAAGAAACGAAAAGAAACAAAAATAAAAAATAAACCGGTATCGTGCGAATGACTTCTTGTTGTCTAACTTTTGTTGTCAGTGGATTTATGTGATTTTGGCTATTTCTTTTTTTTTTGTTCATTTATAATTTCTAATAAAACTAAAGTAAGAAGTGAAAGATCTTCATCTTTCAAATAGAATCTGTAAAATTTATATTAGAAGTTAGAAGACTATACGCAAAATTTAACCTTCGAAAATTAATTCAAAATAAAAAAAAAAACAAAAAAAAAAAAATACCGGCACAAAAGCAGCAACAAAAAGCCGCACAACAACAACAACAACAATAACAACAACAAAAAGTCAATACAGAGAAGAGAGAAATAAAAAAAATAAAAAACACGAAACGAACCAAAAATTAAGTGAACCGAAAAAAACGTAAAAAAAAAAAAAAATTGAATTATTTTTTATCTTTAATTTTTATGGATTTTGAATTTAATTTTTGATTATTTTTTTTTTTTTGTGTTTTTCATTTTTTTGTTTTTGTGTGTGTGTGTGTGTGTGGTGCGGTGGTATCTGTAAGAAAAGTGCCTGGTTAAAAGTGAATCAGAATTCATCAGAATCATAAAATACATTTATTTATTTTATTTTTCTTCTTTTTTTTTTGATTTTGTTTTTAGTACAAATTTTATTCAAGACATTTGTAGACGTGTTCTCTTACATTAACCTTTTCTTTCACTTTGTTGTTAACACACACACACATACACACACAGACACACACACACACACACACATATGTGTGTGCAGTGAATATAAAAAAGAAAAAGAAAAAAATATTATAAAAAAATTCATATTTTTTATTAATAGAATTTTTATTCACGTAATAATATTTAGAAGAAGAAGAAGAAGAAGAAAAAAAAGAAAAAGAAGAAGAAAACAATTCTTGACATTTCTTCAATTAATAAATAAACAAACAAAAAATTTATTTTTTCTTGTTCTCTCTGGTGTTCTTGTTGACAGTTTTTTTGTCTGTCTTGTTTTCTTCTTTCTTTCATTCTAACATTCTGATTTTATTATATTAGTTGTTGTTGTTAATTGTTGTTGTTAATTGTTGTTGTTGTTGTTGGTAGTAAATCTCTTAAATATTTTTGTGGTGTTTTTTTTTTGTTTTTCATTTTTTTAGTGAAGAAAAATTATTAAAAAAATTGTGAAGAAATTTTAGTGAAACGAATTAGTTTTTTTTTTCTTCTTCTCTTCAATAAATAAAGAGAGAGGGAGAGAGAGAGAGAGAGAGAGAGAGAGAAATTTTACAAATAAATAAAAAGAATATTCTAAGAATATTTTTCAATTTTTTATTTAAAAAAAAAAAGAAAATTTATTAATTTGTCCAAAATTTGGTTGGATATTTTTTTTATTTTGTTTCGATTTCAAATAATTTGACATACAAAAATTTTCAATGAAATTAATGAAATAAAACAAACGATGAAAATTCACATAAGTTTGAAAATTTTTCAAATCATTTCTCAATTTATTTAATTTTTAACAAGAAGAAAAAAAAAAAAAAAAGAAGAAAAATCAGAATAAACGTGAAATTATTTTCTCTTTTTTTAAGAAAATAAAAATAAATTTTTGCGTTGGGTTAGTTTAGATTTGATTGATTGATTAAATAACATTGACCTCTGTGTGACATTTGTGGTTTTTTTTTTATTTCTTTAATAAGAATTTTTCTCACATTTTTCTTTAAATTTTGAAGAAGAAGAAAAACTAAAACAAAATTCCAATTGGACTCTTTTAATTTTTTTTTTTGTGTTTCTCAATTGAATTTTTGACTTTTGTAATTTAGATAAATTAAAAATCATAAAAAAAAAAAGACTGAAAAGAAAATTCCAACAGAAAAGAATAAAATTTAAGAAAACAAAAAGGAAAAGTTGTTTAATAGAAGTGACAGTGTGTGTACTGGTGTACTACTGTGTGTGTGTATGCATATGTGCATAATTTAATAATTTCTTGTGTAAAAAAAAAAAAAGAAGTAAAAAGTAAAAATTATGTCACGACGTTTTTATCGTTCTGAATCAAATATTGATTTAGCCGGTTATTTGGATCGTGGACATTCAGCGAATTTAGATAATCGTTGGACATTTGAAATAGCATGGGAAGCGGCAAATAAAGTTGGTGGAATTTATACAGTTATAAGATCTAAAGCTTATGTATCAACAGAAGAAATGGGTGAACAATATTGTTTATTTGGTCCATATAAAGAATTATGTGCAAGATCAGAAGTTGATGAATCAGAATTTTCACCAGGTTCACCACTTAATTGGACTGTTAATTCATTACGTTCACAAGGTTTAAAAATACATTCTGGTACATGGTTAGTTGATGGTAATCCACAAATAATATTATTTGATATAACATCAGCTGCATGGAAATTAGATCAATTTAAAACAGAATTATGGGATAAATGTAATATTGGTATACCACATACAGATATTGAAACAAGTGATGCAATTATACTTGGTTATATGATTGCACAATTTATTGAAGAAGTAATTATATTCAATTAATTAATTAATTATTAATTATTTATAATGGAAATGTTTTTAGGAAATTAGAAAAAAAAAATTAACAATTAATTTAAATATAATTTATCTTTATTTTTTCACTCTTCACTCTTCATTTATTTTTGTTGTTTTAATTAATGTAATTTAATTTGACATAAGTTAACATAAATTAACAACATTTAAGTTTTTTTTTTTTGATTATATTTCGGTACAACGCATAATTGTGTGTGTGTGTTTTTTTTTTATTAAATTTGAAATTTTCAAAAATTTTCGGATATCAAACAAAAAAAAAACAATCGTGCATTTTATTTTTTTTTATTTATTATTATGAATGAAAAATATTCTCAACGTATAATTTAATAAAGATACAAAAAGAAAATTTTTTTAAATGTGTCAACCAACAACAAACAAACAAACAACAAAAAGAAAAGAAAGAAAGAAAAAGAAAAATAAATTAAATTGATTTTAATTTTAAATTTTATTTCATTTTTTTTTTCTTTTTGCTTGAAAGAAAAATTTTTTGTTTTGTCTTTTTTAGTTAACATTTTCTTTTTCTATTTTCTCTCTTCATTTACGTCATACATATACAAACATATTAAAATTATTATTATTATTTTTGTTTTTTCTTTTCTTTTAGTTTAAAAATTGTGTAACAAAACATTCAATTGAGAATGAATGTGAAACACCAAAAATTGTTTGTCATTTTCATGAATGGCAAGCAGGTGTTGGTTTAATTGCATTAAGAACAAGACATATTGATGTTGCAACTGTATTTACAACACATGCAACATTATTGGGACGTTATTTATGTGCTGGAAAAATGGATTTTTATAATAATTTAGAAAAATTTTCAGTTGATGAGGAGGCTGGTAAACGACAAATTTATCATCGGTTTGTATACAAAAATATTTCTATTAATTCATATTTAAAATATTATTCTGATGGATTTTCAATGTCATAATCATACAGATAGTAACTTACAGAGTGAAACAAACGATTATAACGTATACTTCACACAGAACAAAAATAAATGTTCGTTATAAGTGGGCAGATGTACGTTATAACCGAATTTCACACTATAAAGAAAACTTATAACATTATTTATAAACAAATTAATATTTTCTATATATAAGAAAATCATAATTAATATTAATGTTAATTAATAATAATAAAAAAAAAATTCTATTTTAATAATTATACAATAGATATTGTTTAGAACGTTCAGCAGCACATTTGGCACATATATTTACAACTGTATCAGAAATAACTGGTCTTGAAGCTGAACATTTATTAAAACGTAAACCAGATATAATTACACCAAATGGTTTAAATGTTAAAAAATTTTCAGCACTTCATGAATTTCAAAATTTACATGCAAAAAGTAAAGAGAAAATTCATGAATTTGTACGTGGACATTTTTATGGGTAAGTTTTTTTAATTTTAATTTAGTTTTTTTTTTTTGTTTTTTTTTTAATGTGAAAATTTGATCAGACTAACATTTTTTTTTTACATCACACACAATTTTCCCGTATTTTTAATTAATTTTCATAAGAAAATTCAAATTTCTTTTCTCCTTTCCTCACTTTCCCGTGCCTCCTATCTCTGTCTTTTGCACTATCTATCTCTACAAATTTGACTTTGAACTTAAAAATTGTTTCAATAGAAAAAAAAATTCATGAAAATTTACATTAGATAAATTTTTTTACTTTTCTTTTGAATTTCTTATCAAATTAAATTTGATCAGAAATTAAATTTTGATAAACGCACATAAAATTCACTCATACATTATATTTAAATAAATTTCTTTATCTCTCTCTTCTTTGTCTCTCTCTCTCTCTCTCTTTTTTTTTTTGTTCACTTTCCTTTTTCTTGTAATAAATAAAACTTTAAAATTTTCCATTTTTAGTCTGATCAACTCAACGTACATTAAAATTTTTATATAAAAAATAAATAAAAATAATTTACTAATAAATTTTTTTCACATTTTTTCTCTCTCTCTCACTCTCTATTTCTAACAATTCGTTATTTGTTGGTTATTTTTCTACAAAAACAACAACAAACAAAACGTACAACAATCACAACAACCACAACAAAAATCTATATTCGCAGACATTTTGATTTTGATTTAGATAAAACATTATATTTTTTCATAGCGGGCCGTTATGAATTTAGTAATAAAGGTGCTGACATATTTATTGAGGCATTAGCACGTTTAAATCATTTATTAAAATTAAAACGTCCCGATGTTACTGTTGTCGCATTCTTAATATTTCCAGCAAAAACAAATAATTTTAATATTGAATCATTACGTGGTCATGCCGTTACAAAATCATTAAGAGATACAATTAATGTTGTACAACAACAAATTGGTAAAAGAATGTACGATATGTGCTTAAGGTTTGTTACAACATTTTTTTTTTTATAAATTAATAAAAATTAATTAAATTAATTGTAGAATTTCATTAAATAATTATGTGATAAGAAGAAGTGTAAGTCATTAATTCAAAGAGTAACATTCTAATATAACGACATAACGTAAAATAATAAATAAATAAAGTATAACGTACATTTTATGATTTAATAATAATACAGTTGAACTGTCCATAAGATACAAAAATTGTGAGATTAGATTAATAATTTATTTATTGTGGTAAATGGGTAAGGAATCCAGATACACAATACATCATTAGTATTATAATCTATATACACAAAATTTAATCTGACAAATGATTTAGAAAAATTTTCTAATTTAATGTAACGTCTTTAACGTGTACAACTAAATTTATATAGAAATTTATTGTTTTTAAAATTTTTTTGATATTTAATTGTGAACATCTTAAATAAAATTGGAATAATTGTAATAGACATCATAACATGTTACAGACATTGAAGTACAAAAACTTTACGCATATGAATAAAATCCAAAAATTTAAATAGATTTTTTTTTTTTTGTTTAATGAAAAAAGAAACTAAAAACTTAATTGAAACAAAATAAAAAAATAATTATTTAAAAAAAAAAAATAAAAAATCTTACAATCTAGTGGACATCTACCTGATTCATCAGAATTACTACTTAAAGATGATACAGTTAAAATAAAACGATGTTTATACGGTTTACAAAGAGATGGATTACCACCAGTTACCACACACAATGTTGTATGTATTTTTTTTTTCTATCTTTTATCTTTATATCTTTATTTCTCTCTCTCTCTCTCTCTCTCTCTCTCTCTCTCTCTCTCTCTCTCTCTATTTATTATTTATTTTCCCCTTTAGAATTTGAGAAAGAAAAAAACAAAACAAAACAAAAAAAAAAAACATAAAACAAATTTTCACTAAAAAACTTTAGAATTAGAATGGAGAAGAAATTTTTTGGTTGATCTTCTTACAAGTACTTTTTTTTTTTTTGGTTATTTGTTAATAATTTTTAGACTGAATTTTCCTTTAATTACCGTTTAACAATAATTACTAAAGACTTTTAAGTATTTTGATCATTTGATCAATTTAATTTAAAGAAAAGTTACAAAAAGTTTTGTAAACAAAACAAACAAAAAAAAAATTTGACCGTCACGTGAATCCGATGTATAGGACATTAATATACGACATTAAAATTACAAAACTTTGAACAATTTAGTCAGTAAACAATTCAGTTATAATCATCATTAAATACATTTAAATAATAATAAACGGAACTCATAAGGATAATAAAGGAATCAATCCAATAGAAATGATAAATTTTTGTCTTTATTTAGAATGAACGAAGACAAATTTATATGTGATAACCATCTAAATTCCTTAACAATTAAATATAATTAAATAAATCAAATGCAACAAATATACCAAAAGAAATTACAGAATGGGATAACGTTCAAATATTGTTTAAAAATTGTATAAATGTCACGAGTCCATAGTCTAAACTATTTTTAATTTTAATGAATGAAAAAAATTATTGTTTTATTTTTTTTGACACGTAATTTGTCAGATGAATGGAAATTTTAGTCTAAATATTATCAGTAAAAAATTTTTGCCACCTCATTCTATAAGTAAAGTGAAAATAAATGTAATTTGGGTTACTTGGTAAATTTTCTAGGAAAATACCGATGGAATTTAAAATAAATAAATACAATAAATAAAATTTTATTTGATGGTGCAATGGAGAAATACATTATTTTCTTTATACTACACACACCTACCACACACACACACACACACACACACACACACCATACACATAAAGTGTGTTTTTCTACGTGAAACCAATGAAAATAATAAAATTTAGAATTAGAAGAAAATCAAAAAAAAAAAAAAAATAATGTAAAAATTTCATTTCATTTGTGACTAATGCGGGAAAGTAAGTAAAAAAAAATAAGAAGAAGAAAACAACAAAAAATGTAAACAAAAAAAAAAAAAAATAAAAGTTAACAATTTAATTTTTGATTTTCTTTTCACAAAATTGTATTAGATGTTTTTTGCTTTTTGTTTTATATGTTTTGCAATTAACAATTAAAATTAACTAACAATTTTAATTTTGTTTTATTTTATTGTCATAAAAAAATTTTTAAATTGAATTGAGGAATAAAATTTTGATTGATTTAAAATAATAATTAAAGATTACCAGAAAATTACTGGACTTCCTTAGTAATTTGGACTGTCTAGTAAGTGAACTGTCTAGTAACTGGACCACTAACAGCTGATCAAACTCATAAGAAACATTCAAATAATTTCAGAAAATCAAAGAAAAAAAAAATTTTTTTGAATATTTTTTGTAAAATAATTTTCAATAATTTTTTCACTGGATTTTCCTTCTTTATTTTTATTTAATATATTTTTTTTTATTTTCTTTTTACTAAATATAACAAAAGACGTTTTAAAATAATTTTAACGCTTAAAGGAAAAATTAAAACAAACGAAAAAAAAAAGAAGAAAAGAAGCAAAAAAAAATTTGGAAATTTCATAAAATTAATTTTTCCGTTTTCTTGTTGTTGTTGTTGTTGTTATTTTTATTGTTGTTTTTTTTTGTATAGGTAGATGATTGGAATGATCCTGTATTAGCATCAATACGTCGATGTCAACTATTTAATACTGTCAACGATCGTGTCAAAGTATGAAAAACAAATTTTACCCCACAACAACAAAAATTTAGCCTTTAAAATAATTTCACTCTTCTATTTTTCTTTCATGTTTCATTCAAAAGATGGTCTTCCATCCAGAATTTTTATCACAAACAAATCCATTATTTGGTTTAGATTATGAAGAATTTGTACGTGGATGTCATTTAGGTGTATTTCCATCATATTATGAACCATGGGGTTATACACCAGCTGAATGTACTGTTATGGGTATACCAAGTGTAACAACAAATTTATCTGGTTTTGGTTGTTTTATGCAAGAACAAATAGCTGATCCAAAATCATATGGAATTTATATTGTTGATAGACGTTTTATTGATTTAGAAAATAGTGTACAACAATTGGCTGGTTTTATGTTTGATTTTTGTAAATTAAATCGTCGTCAAAGGATTATACAAAGGAATCGTACAGAACGTTTAAGTGATTTATTGGATTGGAGAAATTTGGGAATTGTAATTTATTTTTTTTTTTACTTATTTCTATTTTCTATTTTTTGATTTTCCTTTTTTTAGTTTTATCGTCAAGCACGAGTTCAAGCAATACAAAGTGTTTATCCTGATTATCTGGATGATACAATTGAACTTATACAAAATCGTGGTTTTAATTATCCAAGACCATTTAGTGAGCCACCAAGTCCCAGTTCATCACGTAAGTTTTAATTTGTTTTTTTTTTTTTTCTTTTCTTTCTAAATTATGAAATTCACTAATTATTTATTTTTTAATTGAAACTAAAAAAAAAAAAAAAATTAGGGCATACAACACCGGCACCATCAATACGTGGTTCTGATGATGAAGAAGATGAAGTTGATGATGAACAAGAATTAAAAGAATTAAAAATTAATGATTATTAAATTGATTAGAAAATGATTCAATTGGAAAAGGGCGAGTGAAAATTATTAATAAAAAACAACAACAACAACAACAAAAAAGTTCAAAGAAATTTTGACTTTGTTTTGTTGAAAGAAAAATTAAAAAGAAAAAAAGGAAATTTAATTTTTTTTAACAACAAAAAAAACTAACAACAATTTTTATAATTTTTCCATTTCGTCAGAATTTCCCATAATAATGTTTTCCATTTTATTTTCTTTCTTAATAATTATGATTTATATTTTTCCTTATTTTTTCCTTAGAAATATTTTCTTTTTTATTTCTTATTTGGCCATATAACTGCGCAGTCCCCTCTCACGGTGTTGTTTTTTTTTTTGTTTTTTAATTAAAATTAAGTGAATTAATCTAATGATTGCATGATTGCATAATTGCATGATTGCAACGTATTAATTTTTTTTAGTATTATGATAGAATGAAGTTAATTGAAAGATCAAGAAAACAAAAATTGTTTAGCAGAAAATTTTTGATAAAAACAAAATAAAGCCAAAAAGTATTCTTTGAAATTTACAACAACAAATAAAAATAAAAAAATCGCTAATAACTAATCTAAATGTTGTCCATAGTAAAAAACTTATGTAAACTGTAATCTGTAATCAGCAATCTTTATGCAATTTATATGCAATCAATAGATATCAAATATAATTTAAATTTCTTGTATGCTTAAGTGTAGTTATCAGAGAATAAATTTAGGTAATTAATAATGCAAGTTTATAGTAATCTTAAACAACAATTTAAGAATATTATTCAATTAAAGAACTTCAAGTGATTTCTATTCATTTTTATTGCATTACAATTTAAATTACCTAAATTCTTCAACTGACTTTTCAGTAAAGTATTACAAAATAAAATAGATAAAATTATTATTATAAATTAGGAGCAATTTAGGATTAGGAATATTGTGTAAAATAAATCTAAAAGTATTAGTCACAGATAATTTTTAACCAGAAAACAAAAATTTTAATTTATGATAATAAAAAAAGTTAAAAAATAAAGAAAATAATAATAAAGTTGGTACCTTGTAAAAGTTGAACTTCTATACCACGGAATTTTTCTTTAACAATTATAACATTAAAGACGATAAATAATTAAAGACATATAATTGTGTATTTTCTTTATCTCACAATTTACATAAATTTTAGATGAAAATAAAAAAACAGTTCCGAGTCCTGTCAAATGATCATTTTTAAATGATATAAATTCATATCGTGATTACGTCACATGAATACCGTTTGTTTCAATTGTGGAAATGTTTATGTAGAAAAAAAAAAGAAGCACAACTGAAAAGCTTACATAAATATTTATTCAAATTTAATCTGTGTCAATTACAACTATTTTTGTGTTTAGCGACTGTTATTAGTACAAAAGAGATAAAAAATTATGTAATAACTTTAAGATATTATTTTTCTTCAAAGTCTTTTAAACATTAATTTTAATTAAAATTAATAAATTTGGAAAGACAAAAAAATAAAAAATAAATCTACAAAAGAAACAATAAATAAATGTTTTTATTTGCATGAAAAATTTTCCATCCTTTTTCTTAGCTGTAATTTTTTGGGATATCTATATAAATGGTAGTATTCGTCACGTGCAAAAAATATTTTTTAATTTAATCGATAAAACACTTTTTTAACATCAGTGTGTGAGATGTAACATGTAAGTGTGTGCCATCTATCCTAAAAAAAAACTATGAAAAATTAGATCAGATTCATATGGCAGTGCCTTAATAATTATAGAGCAAAAATTCAATATGGGAATACTAGGCAATGTTGTCTGTTTAGAGTTCAATGTTCCTTTTTTTCAGTTCAATGGTTTTGTGTCAATTTCAATGTCAATATCCAAGTGTTTTATATTCTTTAAAATATTACATTTTTTTGTTTACGTGTTTTAATTATTATTCTCATAATTAATTTTTCTCAACTAAATAAAATTATCTTATTGTAGTATATTAAAACTATTAATTATTTTAATTTTGCCAGTAATTGTGTGTAAATTTATCTTCTATTCTATTATTAATACCTAGCAATAACATCTGCCTAACTTTTTATCTGATAACAAAGTATTTTTTATTGAAATGTGAATAAAATAGAATGTAATAAAATTTACAAAATAAACATTAGAATTTATTTACAAAGTAATAGAACAAGTTAAAGTAAAATTTATTAGCAATGCCTTTACGAGAACAAGGAAATCGTGATGAATATCCTACATGGGTAACTATAAAAAAAAAATGCCAAAGAACAAAGAAAAATAATTAAATATATTTAATTTTTATAGATTGGATTAATTTTTGTATTTAACTTAATTGTTGGTACTGGAGCATTAACATTGCCAGCTGTTTTTGCTAAAACAGGATGGGCTTTAGGTTTTGTTATTATAGTAATATTAGCATTCATAAGTTATATTACTGTTACATTTGTTATTGAAACAATGGCTTGTGCTAATGCTGTTATACACTTTCGACGTCTACATTTATTAAAAAATAATCGTGTAAGTTATTTAATTAAACAAACTTATTTTAATTTTATGTTAAATGTAACAATTTAATATCAATGATACCTTTTAATTCATTTATTAACTGTTCATAATCTGGATTCTGTTTTTGTAAGTTTTTTTTTAGTCAAATGTAAAGTTAAATTGTAGCCTACTATATAGAGACAGAATTCATATGTCAGTAGATTAGAATTTTTTAATTTTAGTCATAATATTAAAATTTTTTCTTTTCTTTTTTTTTTAATTAGAGAATCAATGATAGTGATAGAGAACAAATAGAACAATTAAGTAATGATAGAAATTCTGATAATGATTTATCTGATAATACAATTGAGCATACACCATTATTTTCACAAAATTCACATTATTATTTATTAGATAATAAAATTGAATTAGGTGAAATGGCTGATTTATTTTTTAATAATATTGGACGTATATTATTTTATTTATGTATTGCTATTTATTTATATGGTGATTTAAGTATATATTCAGCTGCTGTTGCTAAAAGTATGAGAGATGTTATTTGTTCTAAAATTGATATAAATACAACAACAATAATGAATATAACAAATAATGATAATATACCATGTTGGAATGATGGTGAACATACATTAACAAGATTAGATTGTTATCGTTTATCACTAGTTACATTTATAATGATATTAGGACCATTTGTATTTTTTAATGTTACAAAAACAAAATATTTACAAATGTTAACAATATTTTTAAGATGGCTGGGTAAGTGTTACTTTTTTTTACTAAATATCATAAAATAATTATTGAAAAAATTGTGAAATTTCGTATTTGAAATAAAATTTATAAACTAGAATGTTCTATGATATTTCATAATGAAAAGAGAAGTAAATTGTTTAATGCTTACAATATAAATATTTTAGTTACGTCTGTTGAATTAAATCTCAATATAGCAAAAAAAATTTACCAACATTTTAAATTAATTACAATAATTTAATATTTTCTTTTTTTTTTCTAGCATTTACAGTTATGATAGTAATAGCAGTATATCGTTTATTTAAGAATGGTAATACTGGTAAACCATCAACAGCTGATTTAACTGGTGTTCCAGCATTATTTGGTGCATGTATCTATTCATTTATGTGTCATCATTCGTTACCTAGTCTAATATCACCAATTAAAAATAAAAAATCAATTAAATCATTAATCTCATATGATTATTTATTGATATGTTGTTTTTATTTATTATTGGCAATAACTGGTGCATTTGCGTTTTCAAATTTATATGATTTATATACATTGAATTTTATACCATCATCATCTGATGAATTATCAATGTATTGGAAAATTTTAGAATATTTTTTAGCATTATTTCCTGTATTTACATTATCAGCTAGTTTTCCAATAATTGCAATAACATTACGTAATAATTTACAAACATTATTTCTTGATACAACTCGATTAAATTCATATAATTTTTTATTACGTAAATTAATATTTCCATTATTAGCACTATTGCCACCGATAATAATAACATTTTTTACAGACAGTGTTACCAGTCTTGTGTTATTTACTGGCTCATATGCTGGTACTGGTATACAATATCTTATACCAATATTTTTAGTATATTCAGCAAGACGTACATGTACTAATTTATTGGGTTATGGTATTGTTAATGATTATCAAAGTCCATTTAAAAATAATTTATGGTTATTATTTGTATTATTATGGTCAATTACTTGTGTTATTTTTGTGACTGTTAATTTTTTTGTAAAATAATTTAATTTAAAATTAATCCTGTTATGAATCCTGATAGAATGATAATTATTGTAAATGTTTTAGATGTCTTTTGAAGAGGAAACAATTGAATTAAGCCAAATAAAGATTTCATTTTATTATATTTTTTTTTTCGCAGAAGAAGAAAGAAAAAAAAAACACAGAAAATGTGCTTCCAAAATATGTATTATTGAAAATGACAAGAAAAAAATCATAACAAAATGTCATCATTTTTAAATGGAATTTATGGAATTTGTCCAACATTTTCAAAACTAGACAATATATTTTCGGTTTTACTAAAAAAAAACAAAAAAGAACCTAAACGACTTTTCTAACTAAAATTAAATGTAATTAAAAATAATCTCTGTTTTGTGACTACAATTTAATTTTACTATATTTTCTTATATTCCTATTTTTTTCATATATAAATCGAAATATAGAGAATTTTAATTTCTTCGTCGTCTTTTTGTTTTGTAAGCGATATTATTATTGTTATTTATTGAAAATAACAATAAATATGAAAGAAAAACTGAAAAAATAATCGAAAAATTTATTTTTCCCTAATAATTTTTTTTTCTTTGTTTATTAATTATTATTTTTTCTCTCTAAATAAATATTATTAATCTTCCAAATATTATAAAGAAATTATGTAACAAGACAAAAAAAAAAATAATTTAAGACTGAATTAATTCAAATTAAAACAAAAAAAAAATATATAGTTTTATTATAAAATATATTCTCTATGAAAAAAATAACTATAAAAATTGTAAAAGAAAAAGTCTAATTTTTGATAAAAAGCTAAAAAGAGATAATTATAAAAAAATTATTATAATATTTATATTTTATTGAGAAAAATGTATGAAACAAAATGATAAAAATACTAAATAAATATATATTTTGTAAAAATAAATAAAAGATAATAATAAAACTAATAATAATTATAGACAAATATTTAAGTTTAATGGAAAAAAATTTATATATTTTTAATTGTGATGTATTGAAAAAAATAATAATAATAATAAGGATAGAAATAACAAAATAAATGTATATTATTAAAAATCAAAAATTCTTATTGTAGTTTATTAATAGGAATCTAATAATTTATAGACATCAGATATCCAGAGGTAATATTTATAAACTATCACAAATTAGATAATGAAAAATATTTCTATTAAAATTTATCTATAATCAAATTAAATTGATACGAATTTTATAGCATATTTCAAATTAAAAGGCGGCGTACAAGACACAATCTTTGTACACGTGAATTTTGCACGTGTTCTTAAATGCTTCCAAGAAAAGTTTTTTTTAGAATTTCTGAATATGAACAAAGTTACATTCTGTTTTCTTATTAGACATTTTGGATTTTTATTCAATCTATAAATAATTAAGTTTATTTGGCAGAACGTTAAATTGAGCTTAGGAGTATAACAGTTACCTTAAGAGGGCGTTAAATTGAACGCAAGTATACCAGTAAAAGTTTCCGTTATAACAGTTTCACCGTCCTCATTTGTAAGTTTCATTTTGGGTGGTTTTAGGAAGATTCTAAAATTTTCTATACTCTTAATTAATACGTTCTGAGCACTATACCATTTTTAAAAAGTTTAAGCAGTGAATATCAGTTTTAATTCGGCAGGTACGTTTATTTTACATCAAACAATTTAAATTAAATCATAAAACAAAGTTTAATTAATCTTTAATCATTTAATGGTAAATTAAAAATTATTATAGTTATATTATTAATTTATTTATTACGATCAATAAATTGCATCGCATTTTTTATCAAAATAAAACAAAAATTAAATTCAAAGTTTTTGTATTTTTTTTGTCCAAACATATAAAGATCAATTTAACGACACGATTGACCGCTAAAAAAGTTTTCAAATAATTTTCGGTGTTCATAAAAAAAAATAAAAAAAAAAAATTGTGTTTAAAAAAAAAATTATAAGAATTAAAAGAAAAATGGTATTTTTATCCTTTTATTAATTGAAGCCTTTATAAAAAAATAAAAGTGCAATATTTAATTATAGAATTCTATATTTACACAATGATCTTAAAAAAAAAAAAAAGTTCAATTAAAATTTTTGTTCAGTGGATGAACATTAAAATCGATGTTTTTAACAATGCCCCCTAACAATCTCCAATAAAAAGAAAAAAGTTTGTCATTTCATAAACATACAAAATGTCATTGAATTGAAATGAAAAGAATAATAAAATTTTAATACAATAAAGTTAGTTGAAAATATAATCAATGTCCATGTTGTATTTTATGTCGTTTATTATGATAAACATGGTGGAATGAAATTTTAATAAATATAAATATTTACACCATAACTATTAAAATATTAAAAAAAAAAATCGATTTTTATTCAATATAATAGAGAAATTAATTTTTAAAAAAGTATTATTAAATGAATATAAATTTTTGTCGAATAATATGACGATCAAACCAATAATAAATCAAAAACAAACAATTGATGAAAATCATTCACATTCACATCAAGATGGACAAAATCAAAATTTAGTTGTGTCAAGTGTCAGAAATAATCATCGAAATGTATTGAATCAGCTAGCATCTCAAGAAAACCATGTACATAATTTTTAAGTTGTAGTTTAAGACAAGCTTTTTTCTCTAAAAAAAAAAATCCTTTATTAACTTTTTTTTTATTAATAATTATACGTTTTAACCCCCCCAAAAAAATTTTTTTATTTTTTATTTATTTTATTTCGTATTTTGTTTTTTTTTTTTTTAATAATAATAATAATACTCTAGTGCTCTATGAACTAAAACTAAAACTAAATAACTAATAAAAACTTTATAATATTTAATTAGTGAATTAATTCTTTGATTTTTTTTTTTGTTTATTTTCTTTTTTTTTATCCGTTTTCTTCTTTTTCATTTTATATTTTCAAGAGTCCCCAACGAGATAAACGTAGTTCAGCTCATGGTTTTGAAGATAGTTCACCAGGAAGACATCGAAGAACCCCCCAAAAAAGGTTTATCTATTTGAAAAATAATTTCTTTTTGGCTTTGTTATTTAACGAGAAACACCTTAAATTTCATTTTTTATGTTTTAATAGAAAAAATTCTGATAAAATTGTAAAAATTTCACACAAATCTATTTTAATTTAATTTGTATTTTTTTTTTATCTGTTATTTTTATACTTTCAGTTGTAGAAATAAACGTGATCAAAATCATCAAAGAGATCGTGAAAAAACAACAAAAAGTCCATTATTTCAAGTAGTTGTACCAAATAATAAAATACCAGTAGCAACATCACACAATAATAATAATAATAATAATATTAATAGTAATAATAATATTATAAATATAAATAATCAAGCTGGAAAAACAACAACAACAAATATTTCACCTGGACTTAATATAAATAGTAATAATAATGTATTAGAAGTGCACGAAGAAAAATTTTCGGGCTATAATAGTGGTGATGAGCATATTGGACAAAGAGATGCTATGCTAAGTCCTGAAGAATGGAAGGAGGTAATAAAAAATAATTAAACTATATAAAATAATTGAAAATGAATAAATTGAGGTCACCACCAATTCTGAATATTTTTAGTTATCAAATTTATTTCGAGAATTGACGTCAGTACTTATTTTCAAGATATTGAATAAAAAACAATAATTTTCAATTCAAAACTGAAATCAATATATTGTTTTGATTTAAAGTTGAACAGAAACAGTGGCTCTACCTGAATTTTAGTTTTCTATTATTTTTTTACTAAAACAAACATTTCCCATACTTAGAAAATAATCTCCATGAATAATTATTATGCAAAATCTAAATAAGCATTTTATTTACAGAATCAAATTCTAAAAATGAAAATTGTATTTTAAAGGTATTTCGTACGGTTTCTCCTTTTGTTAATTTTTTTAACATTGAAACAATAGAAAGTTTTCTTTAAAGCTTCAATATTAGAAATTCTATAGCCATTGGATTTTTTTGTTCTAACAATTTAAAAAATAGAATATTATTTATATATTTCCGTTTTTTAATTTTAGTTTTTTTCTTCTTGTTTTTTATTTACAGAGGGATGATGTTTTTGTGAAAGCTATCTCTGATCGTGGTCTTATTATTAAAGAAATAATTGAGGATGGTGCCTGTTTATTTCGAGCAATATCATTACAAATATATGGTGATCAAGAAATGCATGAAGTTATACGCCAACAAACAATGGATTATATTGTAAAGAAATGGAGAAACACAAATAATTTATTTTTTTATTATATTTTTTATTTTTAAACAAATTAATTCTTCTTTTTTTAATTGTTATTTCAGTTCCAGAATCGTGAATACTTTGCACAATTTGTCACTGAAGATATTACTAATTATATTACACGCAAAAGACAACTTGATGTTCATGGTAATCATATAGAAATACAGGCAATGTCAGAAATCTACAATAGGCCAGTTGAATTATATTGCTATGAAATGGGTAAGTTTTATTTCTTTTTAGTTTTTAATTAAAAATTAATATAAAATTATTCTTTTTTTTTCAATTTTCTTTATAGAACCGATTAATATATTTAATTCTGAACAAATAAATAATGGATGTGAACCATTACGTTTATCCTATCAACGTTGTTCACATTATAATGCAATTCTTCATCCATATAAAGCATCTGTTGGTGTTGGCCTTGGTTTAGCTGGTTATAGACCTGATGAATCTGAACATAAAGAATTAAAAGATGCTGTTAAATTAAGTGAAGAACATGAAATTGAACAGGTGACAAATTATATTTATTTATTTTTTATATTTATTTTAATTTTTTGTATCAATACAGACTATGTTTGAAGATAAATTGAAAACAACTGACTGGGAAGCAACAAATGAAGCTATTGAAGAGCAAATCGCTAGAGAATCATATTTGCAATGGTGTAGAGATAATTTAAAGGATGCCGAATGTGTACGTTTAATTATTTGTATTTATTTGTATTTAAATAAAAATACTTATTTTGTTTCCATAGAATTTTCGTGGTGGTACAAGTTCAACAGTAACATCAACAAGTGTTAGTCAAACAAATACAGCAATTAATAATACATCTGATATAACAGATAGTAATCAATTATTAACAACAATAAATGATTCTAAAAATACAATATTACCAGCTGGTAATTTTGAAGACGATTTTGAATTAACACCATCCCCAACAGATAATGAATTAATTGCATTTGAAGAGCAACGTAATAATAATAATATAGGTTCATCACAACATTCAGTATTATTAGGTGCAACTTCATGTGCTAGTTCAACTAGTTCATTAGATGATAATAATGAGAATCTACCATACAGACGTGTACTACGTGAGGTTCGTCCAAGAAAACGTCGTTTACGTATAAATCGTGCAGATGAAATTAAAATGTAATTATTAATGATAATTTAAAATATTGTTTGCCCACCAATCATGATGATGGACATTTGATAATTTTCTAATTTTTGTGTTTAAAAGTTTTCAAAATATTTTAATTCAATTTTTTTTTTGTTACAGTGAACAACGTCAAATGATGGAAAAAAAACGTTTTGTATCTATAGCAAATGATCACGAACAAATCTCACAAATAAAACGTACAAAATCATTATTACGTAATAAAATGAATATGGATAATAATTGTGTTTCGGGTGTTCAACGAATTATGAGTAAGAAATTAATTAAATAAAAAAACTAAACAAAAATAATTACTAATAAAATATTAATTAAATTTAAAGCTCCAGTTGCTGTTGATTTAGCACCGAGTACATCTAAAGGTCAAGATAAACAAAGAGATACACCATTATCTGTATTTTATCAATCATTACTTGAATCATCTTATACAGATGAGGGTCAAATGTCAGAACATGAAATGGTACAGAAAGCATTACATGTATCAAGAATTGATTTTATACGACAAAAAAATGAACAACGAGGTATTCCTGGTAGTAGTACCTATAAAGGTACAGATGAATATGATTCATCTTCACCATAAAAATAACAGATTACACACACACACAAACAAACAAAAAAACCATTATAATTTTTATAAAATCACAAAAAAAATTAATAATAAAGAAAACAGTGAAAAAGCACTAAAAGAAATATTTATAAATACATAAAAAAAATAAAGAAAAAAGTCTGTTACTTTTAAAAACATAAAAAAACAACCTTAAAAATTTCTTAATTTAATTTATTCCGTTTTATACTTTTTTTTGTTTAAAGAAAAGAAATTTATTTTGAATTAATTATATAAATCCATGAAAATATAATGCAATTAATAAAACAACACAAATTAAATAAATACACTCCTAAATGGAAAAACAACAAAACTGTATTAAACAGAAATTAATTTGTAATTTATAACGGTTTTTATCACACATGAATTCTAATAATTCCCAAAAGAAAAAAAAAGAGAACACAAAAGAAACAAATCTGTATACAGTAGAGAAAAAATTTACAATTGTAATTATTTTTTTCACTGACGTCACACACAGAGTATTTTTCTTTTTTCCAATTAATAATTATTAGAATTATTCAGGTGTTGCTATTTATTAAATATAATTAATAAGAAGAAGAAAGAAATAAGAAAGCAAACAAATTAAATGAAATGAATGTATGTATGTATATGTATATATTTTATGTAAGATAAATAACTTATATGAAAATAAATCAGAAGAAAAAAAAAAAAAAAAAAAACAAACCAACAAAACAAACAAATAAAATAAAACAAAACAAAGCAAAACAAAACAAAACAAAACAGAGACATTTACCTTAATTTTTTTCCTAATAAAAAAAAAAACAAACTTGCAAATAAAAACAGAGAAGAAAAGAAAATCTTTTATAAAAATTGGTAAACACAAAAAAAAAAACAAACAAACAAACAAACAAAGAAAGAAAACACAAAATATATTTATGTAGATTTCTATAACGTTCATTTTTTGTTTTTTTTTGAATTATATTAATGGATGATTTATAATTTATTTATGAGATTTCCATAAATTCTCATAGTGAAGTTTTTGTCTTAATTCCAGTTAAAAAAAAAATCAAAAAAAAAAAAAGAAGAAGCCATTTGTTGTTTATGGCTAACAATTGTTAGGGGACATTAAAAAATCATTGAAAAAAAAATTCCACAATTTAGAAACAAATAATTAAATTGTCATTATTGTTTAATCACACATAAAACACCTGTTTACCCCCACCAACTATCAACCCTTATCACCAAAAACATCAACCCTTTTAAAATTCTTTTGTTATAAATTAGTTCAATTAAAAAATGTTTCCGTATATTTTTTTTTCCTGTTTATATATTTTCTGAACACAACAATATAATTTCTTGAATTTCCATTTATTTTTTCTCTTTAATAATTTTTTTTGTTTTTTATTCAAAAATCTCAAAGATGAAAAAAAAAAAAAAAAAGAAAGAAAGAAAGAAAAAAACAAACAAAGAAACAAAATACAAAAAAACATAAAATGGACGAAAAAGGAAAATATTTTCTTTCAACAAAAAAATTTTGTTTTTTAATTCTTTTTTTTTTTGTTTTTCTCTTTATTAATTTTTTTTCTCTCTCTCTCTCTCTCTCTCTCTTTTTTCAATTTAACTTACTTGATAGTTTTTTTTTTAAATTTTTTTTGTTTTTTTGTTTTTTTGTTTTTTTGTTTTATTATAATATTAATTAATATATAATAGTAAATATAGTTAATAATTGTAATAATAATAATAATAATATTTCATAATTTTCTTATATTTAATAATAATAATAATATTATTTTTTTTTTTATCTCTCTCTCACTTGGAATATTTTTAATTTAATTTCTTTTTTTTTTTTTTTTAGTTTTCGTTTTTTTTTTTTTTTTTTCTTTTGTTTAAAAAAAAAAAAAAAATAATAGAAATAAAAATAAAAAAAAAATAGAAAACGCCACAAAAAAAAAATTTCCGTTAATTTATTTTACATGCTACTTTTATTTATCGTTATCGTTCTTCTTCTTCTTCTTTTTTTTTTTGTGTTTTTCTTCTTCTTATTTTCTACTTTTATTTTTCGTGTTCCATTTTTTTTTTTTCGATTTCTTCTTCTTCCTAATTTAATTTTTTCTATTTTTTTTTTATTCACAAATGTGTTCGCCGTTTTTGTGTGAAATTGAAGAATTATTTTATTTTTATTTTTTTTTTTTTTTTTCAAAACTTTTCCAACCGTTTATTTCTGTTTACTTCTGTTTTTGTTTTTGTTTTTGTTTTGAGTTTTTGTTTTGGGTTTTTCTTTGTAAGTTGGAGTAATTTTTTTTTTTTTTGTTTTTTTTTTTGTTCAATTTTTTCTTTTTCAATTTAATAATAAAAATATTTATAAGGTTAATTTTGGATATAATAATTAATAATTAAAAATAATTTTTATAATTTTTTTTTTTCTCAGTCTTTCCATTTTAATTTTGTTTTTTTTTTTTTTAAATAATCGATTTTTATTCAGTTTCTTCCCTTCCATTTATACGTACTTTTTTTTTATTTTCTTCTTCTTCTTTTTTTTTTATTATTTTGACAATATAATAATTTTGTATTTGTTTTTCCGTTTTCCTTTTTTCTTTTTTCTCTCTCATATGTTCTCATGTCATTCTGAAAAAATGCTTTAAAATATTTTTTTAGTTAAACATCCCACCCCCCCCAATCCCCTTACAATTTACATCTTTTTAGTCAATTTCCATTTTTGTTTTTTTTTTATCATTTCCTTTAAATAATTGATTTTCTTTTGTTTTTGTTTTTGTTTTTTTTTTCACCTTTTTCTTTCTCATTTTTCGTCATTCATTTTCATTTTTCTTTTTACAATCACAAAATTTTTTTTAATTAAAAATATTAAAATTCTTTCATTGATTTTTCTTTTATTAAATTAGTTTACCCTTACACTCTCCCTCTCTCTCTCTCTCTCTCTCTTTATAATTTTCTATACTTTCTTTAAATTTAATTAAATTTTTATAAATAAAATTTATTGTATTTTTTTTTTTATGAAGAAAAAATTAAAAGAGGATAAAATTTATGATGGAAGTGATCAGAACAACATAAAGAATTGAAACGATAAAATTTATACAATATTTTTCTTTCATTTTCCTATATTTATATTTTTGTTTTTCCTTAATTTTCCTCTGTTTTTTTTTTAATACATAAAATTAATGTTATTTTATTTCTCTCTCTCTCTCTCTCTCTCTCTCTCTCTCTCTCTCTCAGATTCACTTCTGTTGAGAAAAGTAAATAAATAAAAAATGGAAACAAAAATAAATAAATTGGTAGAAAAAAAGATTCAATTAAAAATGACATGAGAAAAAAAAAAATAGAGAAAACGTAAAAAAAAAAAATAAAGAGAGAGAGAGAAAAAAAATATAAAAAGGTTTTTCACGTTTTTCTTCTTCATCTCATCTTTATCTCTTTAATTTAAAAAATTTAAAATTAAACTCCGTTTTACATTAATTTTATGTTATATCATTTTTCTTTAGACTTTTCCTTCTTATTTTTCATGTAATTGAATAATAAATTGATTAAATACTAAATGTTCTTTATAATTAGAAATTTTTACATTTAAAAATATTTCACAAAATTCCATTAAATTTTTACGTTTAAACATTAATCTTTTAATTTCAACATTTTTTATTCTTTTGATTTTCATTTTCTTTCCTTTTTTTTGTTGTTGTCATTGTTTCATTTCATTTACAGAATTAAATTAAATATTTTTTGATTGTGTTGAATAAACATAATTTCAATTAAAACAATTCCAAATTTATCAAAATTAATATAGTGGACCATCTAATAGTTGGTATCAATTCGGACTTTAGTATAATATATTGGCTCAGTGGTTAGAGTCGAAGGTTATTGCATTGATTGTGCTGGTTCAAGCCTTGTTTTTCTCTGTTTATTTTTTATAATTGCATAAAAATACACCAGCTAATTTTCAATGTGTTTCTTCCAATCTCTATGAACTTCTGAATATAACAAAATTAATCAAAATTTGCAAATCCAACTATCAGACCAAAATATTCAAAAACAATAATTTTTATTCCAAAATTATCAAAATTCTACAATCAATGCATCAAAAAAAGAAGGATTTTTATATAATAGTTTGGCTCAGTGGTTAGAGTCGAAGGTTATTGCGTGGGTTGCGCAGGTTCAAATCCGATATTGTGAAGTAAATATTTTTTATTTATTTCTCATTTAATAATTTTGTTTGTTCTCCTAACTATTCTGTTCGCCTGGTAGAATATTTTCAGAAATTTTTAACCAAAAAAGAGACTCTTCACTCTTTCGTATGAGTGAAACAGATATATCATATAAAATACATATAGTGGTCCTACTTCAACACTGTTGAATTTTTTCGAATTTTTGTTAAATATTTTTGATTGATTCTACCAGGCTTACATAATTATTAAGAGGTCATTTATTCAATGGGAGAGACAGAGACAGTATGAGAAATAATTTATAATATATCTATCTCTTACTTTTCAATAAAACTCAAAAATTGCTCTAGAAAAATCAAATTTTTCAGAATTTTCTACCAGGCGAACAGAATTCATAGAAGAACACGTAAAAATTTTGAGAGGGGAAATAAATATAGGGGAATCGCAACATATGATTTGATGAATACGTCATACCGAATATCAGATGGTCAAATATTTTTTTTAATTAAAAAAAATTATAAGCGAAATGCAGGTTTGAACCCGCGCATCATACAATACAATATCCTCCGACTCTAACCACTGAGCCAATTAATTATATAAAGCCTTAACTTTTTTTGATGTATTGATTATAGAAATTTGATAATTTTGGAATAAAATTAATTGTTTTTGAATATTTTGGTCTGATAGTTGGATTTGCAAATTTTGATTAATTTTACGATATTCAGAAGTTCATTGCGAATAGAAGAAACACATCGAAAATTAGCTGGTGCATTCCTATGCAATTAAAAAAATAAACCGAGAAAGACAAGGATTGAACCTGCGCAATCTACGCAATAAGCTTCGACTCTAACCACTGAGCCAACATTTTAAATATAAATACTATTTTTCCGAATTTTAGATTAAAATATAAATACAATTCTTGAGACTATTTTTGTTCATTTGAATTTTTGTGACTAAAGTTACAATTTAAAAGTTAAATTTATCTAGTTCCTTAATAGGCAATTAAGGTGCGGATTTTTTTCAATTTTCCAAATAGAAATTTTTTGACATAAAATGGATTTAAACCAAAAATGAAGACAATTAATAATTATTGAATTAATTTCACTTTTTCTTTTTAAATTGAATTAAAATTGAGAATTACAAGAAAAAAAAAATTACTAATCAGATGTTTGAAACTAAAAAACAACAACAACAATAACAACAAACAAAAAGAAAATAAAAAAAAGGAAAGAAAAATCGACTATTTCTTACACACACACAATTATGTTACTTTCTTTTTTTTTTTCTTTTTAAAATTTAAATGTTCCTGTTTTTCTTTTTCTTTTTCTTTTTTTTTTCTTGTTTTAATTTATAAATTTAATTATTTTTTTTTTTTTATATTTAAATTTAAATATACAATTAAAATATAGTTTAATTAACGTTAATACATTATTTAAATATTTTCTTTCTTTAATCTGTCTCTCTTCTTCTTCCTACTCTTTCTTTCGTTCATGTTAAATTTTTTGTTTTTTTTTTCTTCTTCTTTTTCTTCTTCTTCTTTAAATTTTCTCCTTAACTAAACTACAGCCTTTTTTTTTCATTTTCATCCCCTTTATTTTTTTTCTTTCTTTCTTTTTCTTCTTCTTCCTCTTTAAAATATCTTCATTTGATAATTAAGTCCTATTTGTTTTATCATCCTGTATCTCTTTCTCTCTCTCTCTCTCTACTTTTTATTACAATTATTCTTTAAGTTTTCTTCTTCTTTTTTCATCAATTCTTTTTTCTTTTCTTCTTTTTTAATCAATAAATTTGAATTTTATTTTTATGTTTTATTTCTTCTTCTTTATTCCTCTTCTTTCAACTGTCACAACTCTTGTTGTTGTTGTTGTTGTTTTTTTCTTTTTTTTGCTATAGAGAAATATTCACACAAGGAAAATTGTTTACACAGAATCTTAAAATTTTATTTTTATTTTGGAAAATTTATCAATTGCAAAAAAAAAAGAAAAAAAATGAAAAGAAATGAAAAGAAAATGAAAAGAAAAGTGTGTTCACATTTATTTTCCAACAATTTTACTTCATTTTAAATTTTCTGTTTATTTTTCCCTTTTGAATTTGTTTTGTAAATTTTATATAATAAATTTTTATAAATATTTTTTTTTTCTTATTTTGTGTGAAAATAAATTTCATTTACGTTTTTATTTATTTTATAGTAAAATAATATAGTAAAAATAAAGGGCCCCAATTTTAAGTTGTCCATTTTTTTTATGTATGCATATGTGTGTGTGTGTGTGTGTGTGTGTGTGTGTGTGTGTGTATGTAACTTTAAAAAAAAAAAGTGTCAAATTTTAACGTTTTTTTTTGTTTGTTTGTTTGTTGTTGTATTTGTTGTATTTGTAGGATTTAAAAATAAGGAGATTATAATTTCTGGTGTTGGTCGTAAAATACAAAAGAAAGAAACAAAAAAAAAAGAAAGAAACAAAATAAAAAAAAGAAAAACAGAAAAAAAAAATAAATTTGATGTCTTGATAAGAAAATACAACAAATAAATAAATATATTACTAATAACTATAAATATTAAAATGAAAATGGTGAGTCTTGTCTTTAAAACAGAAACAGAAACAAAAAAAAAAAAAGAAAGAAAGAAAGAAAGAAAAAAAAAAAGAGAAACATTTTTTAATTTCGTTCATTTTTGAGTTCATTTTTTTTTTTTTTAATAATTGAATAATTGAGAAAAAAAAGGATAATTTGTTTTTGTTTTGTTTTGTTTTTTTTTTTTTTATATACATTTTTCGTCTGCAACAACTCTGGCCCTTAAAATCTAATTTCATCTAATTTATTTTATTTTTATTTTTATTTTTTTTTTATTTGTTTTTTATTTTTTTGTTTTTGTTTTTACGTTAAATGTTGAGTAAATAAATGCTTCTTAGTTCTTTTACTTTTTACTTTTTATGTTTTTATTTAATTTTCTATAATACGTTTATTTATTATTTATTTATTATTTATTATTAATTTTATTTTTTTCTTTAATTTTTAAATTTTTCATTTTATCGTTTTTCTTTCTTTCTCTTTCTCTTTTCTGTTTTTCTTCTTTTTTTTTTCCAACTGTTATTTGTAAAGTTTAAAAAATTTTTAAGCAAAAAAAAAAAGAACGAAATTAATATTTTCTTTTGGTGTATTTAATTTTTCATCTTTTCTTTGTTTTTTCTTTTTTGTTTTAATCTGCTTTATTTAAAACAAAAAAAAAAACAAAACAAAACAAAAATTCAAAAACGATAATTTTCCTTCTTCTTGTTTTAATTTTTAATGGTTGTTGTTTTTCTTTTTTTTTGTTAAACTTAAAAAATTTGAATTTGATCTTCTTTTGTGTTTAGAAATTGCGCTCGAATTTTTATTTAAATTCCATCTAAAATAATCTCAGTGATAGAAATTGACAGAAAAATCAAAAACTAAAACAAAAAAAAGAAGAAGAAAACGATTCTGAAAATGTACACGTCTATTTATTTTATTGATCGTTGTCTAGTGTGAAAATCGGAAAATTTTAATAATAATATTTTTGTATTTGTATTTAGTGTGAAAAAAATTACACAACAAATTTACTTTACAAGTTAATAATAAAGAAAATCGTTTCAAATATTCAGATGGAGACACCAAATATTATTTTTGTGTGTCATAAAATTTTTCAGTTTTTTTCTTTCTTCATTTTTTAATAATTTAGACAAAAAAAAAAAAAATACAAATGTCACTAATGCAAATATAATTTCAAGCACACGAACGTTTAGAGACGACTGTAACTAAAGGTAAAAATAAAAAATACAAAATTTTAACAATTATACTTGAAATATTTCGAATAAGTTGGAACTAAAAATTAAAATTGTGTTTTTTTACGTTAAATTTTCTCTGTAAAAACAACAAATCAAAACAACAATTTATTCAAGTTTTGAAATTTTAACACAATGAATGCAATTTTTTATGTTCAGAGAAAAATTTTGGTTGGTGTACAAAATATTTTGTCGTTTTCGACTTTGATTCAATTTTTGTTATATATTTTTTTTTTTTTACATTTTGATTTTTGTTTATTCGAGTTTAAATTTGACCAATCTGAATTGATACGAACACAAACAAACAAAATAAAAAATACAATTTTTTTTAACAAACGTTCATAAAAAGAAAAAGTTGTTTTTATGAAACCATTGATAATTAATACAATGAAAATATATTTGTTTGGACATTATTATTAATTGAAATTATTATAGAACGTAAACAGAATTATCTAGTTGAAATTTAAATCAACTCAAAAACACATAATCAATTGTTGTTAATTTTTTTTTTTGTTATTCAGAGTTAAATCAAAATTGATTTTACTTCAGTTCCAAGTTATGTGAAACTATAAAATAATAATTTAATGAATTTAATGAAGGCTTTTACTAAATTTTCACAAAAGATTTGTAATGTTTTTTTTTTTGTTTTTTGTTTTTGTTTCAGAACAAAATAATTACGTCTAAAATTTATAAGAAATTTTTTGTTTTGATAATTTATTTATTTTTTGTTTTTATATTTTTTACGTTAAACATTTACGTTCTTTTTAACAAGGCCTTTTACGTTTATCACGTTTGTTCGCACATACAAAATATTTTCTTTTATTTAATTATAAATATCGAAGCAGAAAATATTTAAAATTTTAGCCAAAATAACCAGTAAATTTAACTGGATTTTGTCCAAATCAAAGATAAAATATTTTATAATTAAAACGTTAATTTTTTTTTAAATTGTGAAAAATTTCACAAAAAAAAAAAAAAAAAATACAAAACATAAATTGTAAAATTAAATGAAGCATAAATATTAAATTCGGTTTCCTTTATAATACATGTTTAAATATTAAAATTGTTTCAATTGAATTTAAATTTAAATGGAAGAAACAGTATTTATTTTTTTTTTAAAAAAAAGAAAGTTATATAGTAAACTGTTTCACCGAAAACATATGACTTATCAATTTTTTTTTTTGCTTTGAAATAATTCAAGAAAGATCAAAGTAAATAAATAATAAAAAAAAAAAAATAATAATAATAATAATAATAATTAACATTTCAATTGATTGATCTTTAATGACAGACAACATAGATATATATTTTTAATAAATGTTGAAAGATTTTATTTAATTTAACAATTACAAATAATAAACAAAGAAGAAAAAAAAAATTGATACATACAATTGAAAAACACAAATTTCCTTTTATTAATGTTTTTATGTGTTGACAAGGACAATGAACAACAACAATAAACTAATTCATTTTCTAACCGATAATTCATGAAAAACTGAAATGGTTGAATCATTTTTTTTTTCGCAAACTTTCGTATCTTGGAGACATCAACATTTTATTAGTAATTCAAAATGTGACCTTAATTTCATTTTTAATTCAGGATAATTGTGTACGGAAAGTCATTTAATAACAATAAATGTTAAAAAAAAAGTTAGGAACAAGAAATTTAAAATTAGAAATAGTGATAGAAAGTTACATAGATTTTATTTATAAAGATTCTTATTTTTTTTGATAATTGTTTTTATTTCTATTTAATTTTGATTGTTTAAAGAAATTTACCACAAATTTTGACTGATATTAATAGTATTTTTCAGTGATATCAATGTCTTTTTTATGCAACTTCTCCACTATTAAAATAAGCTAACGTTAATAAAAAATGTAATAATAAAGTAAATAATAAATCAAAAATTTTAGGAATTAATTTTTTTCATTAAGACAAACAAATGTTGAAGACGAATATGATGAAGATGTACTACAAGATGACGTGGTATTTGATGATTGATTATTATAATCATCATCAATACGTTGTTGTAGCGATATTTGATTTGATTGTTGTTGCTGTTCATTTATATTATTTATGCCATTTTGGTAATTATTTTCAATTTGATTGTGAAATGAATTCTGCATTATTGTTGACACAGATGATTTTGCATCAACATTTGCATTATTACTTTGTATATTATAAGCACTATAATTTGCTACAGAATCCATTTGTTGTTGTTGTTGAATTAGTATTTGTTGCTGCTGGAGTTGCTGTTGCTGTTGTTGGTGCTGTTGTTGTTGCTGTTGTAGTACAATACTACCCAAACTGGCTAAATTAAGCGCATGTTGTTGTTGTTGTAGTAGTAGTTGATCATCAACAACATTAGAATTAGGTTGAATTTGTCGTTGTTGGGATTGTTGTTGTTGCTGAAGTAATAATTGCTGTTGAAGTTGCTGTTGTAATTGTACTGGCTGTGATAATTGTGATGTTGTTGTTGATGTTGCCGTTGTACTTATTGTATCTTCTTTATTAGCTATAAAATTTTTACATCATAAATTATAAAATATGATAATCAATTATTAGCTATTTAAAATTTAGATTTTTAAATGTACATGTGGGAAAAAACTCATAACTTACCAAAATTCACATTTTTTTGAAATTTCTCCAATTCCATATAATGTTTTAATCTTAATTCCTCTTCTTCCAAGTGTTGACGTTGCATTAATAATTGTAATTGATGCCTTGTATTTGGTTCTAAACGCATACTAGTCAAAACATTTTTAGCAAGATCTAAATTTTGTTTGATTTCCTATAAAAAATAATAAAAAAAAAAATTGCAATTGAGAAAATTGTTTTTATATTAAATTCTTTTTACAAACCGTTGTTTTTGATTCAAAAACAGATGGATGATTTAACTGTTGTAGTCCACGACTTGTATCATCAAATTCACCAGATCTAATGCTGTCAACAGATTGTTTTCGTTCGTCAGCAAAATTTGTATCTAAAAAATATTTTATAAAAACAAAAATAGAAAATATTTTAAAAATAAAATAAAATATGTACCGTATATTGCTTTTGTTGATGTTATGGATGATATTGATGTTTGCTGTTGTAATTGGTGTTGTTGCATCTGTTGTTGTTGCATCAAAATTAAATCATTATTTTCAATTTGTTGAAAATACAATGCTTCCGGTGCAACCGGGGTAACAGACACACTGTTCGTTGGTGTTACATTATTAACAATTTGTTGTGAAACAATATTATTGTTTTGAGCAGAAACATTTGTAAGCGGTAATTTTAAATCAAGATCAATAAATGTATTAGAATTTTGTAATTGATTTGCTTCTTCAGCTGCTCTTTGTTTTTGTGCTTCTGTTACGACACTAACTTGAAAGCGTGATACTTTTCTAACCATGGGAACTGTACTTGGATCCTTATCTTGATTTATACCACTAGCTAAACATGGATTTGAAACACTAAACCGCTGTGGTGGCTGATGATGTAAAATATTTGTTTGAATTTGTTGTTGTGATTGTGTTTGCATCGGTAATGGCTGATAATCAGATCGTTTTTGATGTAATTTCGCTAATTCTGATTCAAGATCAGATATATTGGATACTTTAATAGGATTCTGTTGATGTTGCTGTTGCGATTGTTGTGTTTGTGGAATATATGAAAACATTTGATCAGCACGCTCAATGATCGGACTTGAAACATTTGAAAATGGTTGCTGTTGTTGTTGAGTACTATCTTGATGTTGAATTACTGATATTGCTGAATTAACAGCAACTTTATGTTGTTGCAATAATTTAGTATCCTTAAAAAATGTTAGAAGTTAATAAACAACAATAAGCATTATATAAAAATATTATTAAAAAAATATATATATATAATTAAAATTAATACCATTGTGTTTTGAGGAATTTGTTGTGTTAACTGATTATTACAAACAATTTGATCAGTAGGTTGTACAGATGATGAAGATGATGTAAGTATAGCAAGTTTTTGTTGAAGATGAGCCAATGAATGTTGACCAGAACTGATTAAAAAAAAATTAAAAAAAAAAATTAATTAAATAATTAGTTTAAAGGTTTTTTTATTTCGTAACGGGCCATAATTTTTGCAATTTGAATTATTTACTATTTTTAATTCATGCAAATGTTTTTATTTTTTTGCTTATATATATTTCGCTATGATTTATTGAATGAACAGAGCATTATTGACAAAAAAAAAATATAAATATGTATCGTTACCTTGGATATTATAAAAGAAAATAAATAAGAAATATTTTGGGCATTAATTTTTAGTATGTAAAATAATTTTCTTTTTTTTTTAAACAAACCTGTCTACACGTTCATTGCTATTTTGATGAACTATCACTTTTTTATCTTGTAATAGATTTCCGTCTGTTTGTAACACCCCAGTAAGGTTTAAATTTAAATCATTACAATAATCAGCGGATGTACGCCGTGAATTATATACAGACGTATTTTGTGATAATGTATTACCACTAATAATACCAGCAGTACCAACACCACCAGTAGATGATGTAGTTGTCTCTGATATTGATGAATCCTGTTGTGATTTTTGATTATCGTAAGATAATTTATTTATTAAATTATCTGATATAGAGAAATCACTTTGTTGTAATGGAATTTGTTGTGATTGTTGTAGTTGTGGTTGCATTGGTTGTTGTGGTTGCATTGTTTGTTGTTGGGGGAATATTTGTTGTAGTTGCTGTAATGGTAATTGTTCAATTAATTTTTGACCCTTCATTGCCAGACGTAGATCATCTGTTATTAATGGTGTTTCAATTCCAGAAGAATTATTTATTATTTGCTTAGCAATTTCGCCAGTATTATTGTTATTTATATTAATATTTTGAGTATTAGTTATATTTGTATGCACTTGTTGTTGTTGCTGCTGCTGTTGCTGCAGTTGCTGTTGTTGCTGCTGCTGCTGTAGTTGTTGTTGTTGTTGTTTTGTAACAGTTGGTACATGTGCATGAGTTATATTTTCTAATTCAATTTTTAATTGTTCTAATGTATTAACGGTCTCTGGACCAATGCGTGATTGCTGCTGTAATAATTGTAAATTTTGTTTGTGTTGTATGTCAGAATTTATGTTATTAATTGTTGAATCGCATAAATCTTTATTTATAATAATTTGGTCTGTATTCTCGGTTAATGTTATATCATCAATTCCAGTTGTTGTAATAACCTGTTGCAAATCATTATTATCATTGTTTATAATAATGGGTTGTGTTAATTGTATATTTTGATCAATACAATCAATTGACTGTTGTTTATTTATATTTAAAGGTATTTGATTAGAATTGTCATTAATAATTGATGGCATTTGTATAACGGAAGAGGCAGCTGGAGTACTAACAATAAAACGTGATATTTTTCTAACAGGCATTGGTTTTACAATTTCAGTTGATGTATCTAAATTTTTTATCTGTTCAATATTATTATCAATATTATTAATTGCTAATATATCAATAACTGTATCAATTGATTTATTATCATCGTTGACATTATTCGTATTTAATTGTTCTGATTTTAATTCATCATTTATTTTTAATAATAACAATTCATCATTTATTAAATTATTGTCATTTAATATTGGTGTTGAAACGATTGTATTATTATTATTATTTGTATTACTACTAATAATATTATTGTTATTAATATTATTATTAACATTATTATTATTATTATTCGATAATAATTGATTTTTTGATATTGATGGTAGTGTTGTTGTTGTTGTTGTTGTAGTAGTTAACGGTGCTATTGTTGTTACTAAGGGTTGAAGACTATATATTGTTGGATCAAACATTTTACTTAATGTTGAAGTTTCATCTCTCTAGAAAGTTTTTTTTTTTTTAAAAAAAAAAAACCACGAACAAACAAAGAAAAAAAAACAAAAATTATGTTTTTTTAATTATCCAAAAAGGAGTCAATTTATTTATGACAGGAAAAAAGAAAAGGAAGAAAAAATAAATAATAAGAAAAAGAAACTGAAAAAAAAAAGTAAGGGGCGAGGAGGGAGGAATAGTAGCATAAAATTATACCAAATCATATAAATGTAATAAATTCACCAAAAAAAAAAAAATAATATCAAAAAAATAACAAAACAAAACAAAAATGAAAATTGGACAGCACAACAAATATTAACATGCTAGAAAGCATTTTCATTTTTCATTTCAGGAAGGAGGTAAGGTAATGCTTAATGGTATTATTTTGGATTTTTCGGAATACTAGGAAATTACAAATAAATAAATTAATTAAATTTTTTTCACTTCAGGCACAGAATTTTTTTTTCTTTTTTAGTAATAAGAAGAAGAAAAATTTTAAGTTAAAAACGTAAATAATTTATAACGTGTTACCATATGGACCTGTACTAAATAAGTGTCAGGTACTAAAAATTGATGAAAAAATTTTTTCTTTCGATATAATTTGACAATATTTTAAATTCATTACAAATTTCTTTCCGTGTTTCATATTTACTTTACTTTAAAATTATTTTTCTTTTTTTTTTTTTTCAAAGACAAAAAATAAACTCACATCAAAGGTAAATACATTTAATGCAGCAAAAGATTGTTACAATTTACATATTTCTGAATTACATAAATGAACATACATTGTTCTGAATCGTAAAATTTAAATGCTAAAATTACAAAAGTAAATTTAAATGTAATTTTGTAAATATCTGTACTGATAGTGAAAACAATTTTTTTAATTAGTAAAAAGAGAGAAAGAAATAAATAAAGAAAGAAAGAAACAACAATATACAGTAAATGAAAATCAGGGAAATTTAATAAGAGGAAAATAGTAACAATTGATTGGAAATGTTTGGGTAAGGTAAGCAGAGTAATATAATAATTTAAAAAAAATTATGTGAATTATTGTTAGAATTTTACCACCCAAAACAAAAGAAAAGAATAAAATACAATTTTGCTTCTTTTTTTTTTTCTTTTTTTTGCAAATAAAAAATTCTTTTCTCCAGTTTTTGCACACAAAGAAAAATAAACAAATAAATAACAAAAAAAAAAAAAAAATAAACAAAAACAAAAACAACAACACAAAAATACCACACCCACTTACAGATCGATGTCTTTGATGTGTTTTGAAGACAGATCTTTGACGTGTAAGAGACGCATGGCGTACCTAAACCAGAATTAGTAGAGAAATTGGGGTTAATATAAAAAAAAAAAAGGATTATCTGTTTTTTCTTGTTTTATCTACCAACATCCAAGAAAATTATAGGTTATAATAATTATATTGTAAAAGGATAAAAAAACATGTGTTTTTATATTTGTGTGTGTATATATGTGTGTGTGTGTCATCGATCAATAATAATATAATTTAAAAACATGCAATTTTAAAAAATGATCTGTCAAAAAAAAAAACAACAGAAAATGAGTCCGTGCACCAATTAAGTTTTTGTTACATTTCTTTTTTTCTTCAACTTTATTTATTTATCCTATTTAAAAGTTAATTTTAAATTGTACACAATCCTCATTTCTAATTATTTATTATTTTGTTTTTGTTTAAAATGATATGACATTCCACTAAATAAAAATTAATCAAATAATAAATGCAATTTTATAATTATATCGTTATGAATTAATTTAAATGAAAAATTAATGCCGCATAGAAAAGTTCAAAAAAACGCAAATAAAATATTATAAAAAAGAAAAAAAAAATCAATTAAAATAAACAAAAAAAAAATAATAATATTCCAAAAGACATAAATAGAACATTCACACACGTAAACAAAATAATACACATTATATTTAATTTTAAACAATTCAAGATTAATAATTCCCGGGATTAAACTAATTTAATAATTAAAATAAATAAAATTCAATAATGATTATTGGACGGACACTATGAGATGTTAATTTTACAATTCCAAATTAAATTTAACTATAAATTTTCATTATTTTTCAAAATAAGGACTTCAAAATACGGGTTTTAAAATACAAAAAAGAAAAAACAACAAATAAGTCGATAAGTACTGAATAATGAATCATACCCAATTCAAATAAAAATTTAATTTAAAATATTCCGTTAAATATGAAAATAAAAACGGATTTTCATGTGTAATTATTGAACAAATTAATTGAAAATTGTTTTTAAAATTTTGTTAAATTAAAAAAAACTACAAGAGAATCGCATGCAATATATTTCTCTATTTTTTGTTCTAATGAATAACGAAATGAAATTTTGAAATTAATCATTCAGTTTTTTTTTTTAATTTTTAGTCATTTTAGTTTTCTATTTATAAAAATATTTATAACAATTTATACAAATCTGCAATTCTTTTTTTTTTTGAGTCAAATCCATATTTATATTAAAATATTACAAAGTCTATCAAATAATAATATATGATATAAATATTTAATAATTGCAATGAAAAACAGAAAAATTTTGATTTCAGTTCTTCTGTCACATTTATATTTGTATTTCCAATGTAACATTTTTTATATAAATAGAATTTGACTTTTTTTCTTCATATTTAAAAAAAACTAACCTTATCCATACTTTTGCGATAAGCAGTTGGGACTGGTATTTCATTTGGATTTAATTTTACACGACGTACAATATCACGTACCATATCAATGAATACAGCACTTTGACTATCAGCTAATAAATCTTTTGAAATCTATAAATTTAAATAATTGAAAATAAAGAAAAGATAATTAGTAATTACTACTACATTCAGATGTTTGATAAAATACTTACTAAATTATTAGCAATTTCTGTAAGGTTAACTTCATCAATATCAAACTTAAATGTTATTGTTTTTAATTTATTTTCCATTTGGCATTCCACTAATGATTCATGAATACTTAAAACGATTATTTTTGGACATCGTTCTGTTGATTTATTTGTTCTGCGTTTCGCACCAACATTTCTTTTTGTTTGTTGCGTTGTTTGTCCACCAGCTGTTAACACACCACTGGAATCATTTTGTTGTGAATTTGATGCTTGTGCTGATTTCTTCATTTTTTTAATACAAAAAAATCATTATACTATGAAAGTAAAATTTATATGAATAACCTACCAATTCTAAACCTTGATTTGGTTGACTTTTGAATTGATTCTCTTGTATTTGTTGTTGTGGTTGTACCGCTGGTATTTGGGGTTCCTGTGGTGTGTGTGGTTGTGACTGTTGTTGCAATGTTTGTGATTGTTGCTGCTGTTGTTGTAATGGTGATTGTTGTTGTACTGATGGCTGTTGTTGTTGTAATGGTGATTGTTGCTGTTGTTGTACAAAATTTGGTTGATTTCCATGTACAAGACTAAATTGTGATGTTTGGTGTTGTAATTGTTGACCACTACCACCAATAACTACACCACCAGTAATTGGTACTTGATTAGAATATTGTTGTTGTTGTTGTTGTTGTTGTTGTAAAGGTTGTGTTTGCTGTGGTGGTTGTTGTACATAATATTGTTGTTGAGATTGTTGAGAGAATTGTTGCTGAGGTTGAACGAACTGCTGTATTGGATTTTGAATATTTTGTTGTTGTGATTGTTGTTGTATTGGTACCTGAATAAAATTATAATTATAAGTAGAAAAACTATACGTTTATTAAAATTTTGATCTTAAAAATTTACCTGATGCTGTTGCGGGGGTTGTTGATGTTGAATTGATGTTTGATGTTGTAAAATAGGTGTTTGCTGATTTGATTGTTGTTGTGTATATTGAATTTGTTTTTGCATGAGTAAGGGATCCACATTTTGCTGCTGCAACTGTTGTACCACAACAAATTGTTGTTGTTGAGTTCCTTGTAATTGTGATGTATTATGTTGTGCTTGTGGTTGTTGTTGCAAATACATATTTGTATTTATTGGCAAAGTTTGTTGTGGTTGCTGCGGCATGTAAGCAGTTTGAACAGTATTATTAATTGGTAATTGTGAATTTTGTAAATAATATTGCTGTTGTTGTTGATTTTGAAGATATTGTTGGTGTTGTTGCTGTTGCTGAATTGTTAATTGATCTGGAATTGGTTGTGATGTCTGCTGTAGCTGGCCAACTGATGTAAATCTTTGAATATACGGTTGAAGGTTTTGAGCACGAGGCTGCTGTGGTTGTGATATTTGTGGATGAGAGGGTAACACATTATGTTGTGAATTCTGTTGAACATAAATATGTTGATTATTGTGATGAGTGGGCTGTGATTGTATGTTATTATAGTGTATTTGTTGTTGTTGTTGTTGTTGTGATGAAGTGACAAATGTTTGTTTTTGTTGCTCAATTGTTTGTTGTTGTTGAACATTATGTGTTTGTTGTTGTTCATTTAATAATTGTACCTGTTGTTGTTGAACTTGTTGTTGTTGTTGAACCTGTTGTTGTTGAATCTGTTGTTGTTGTTGTTGTTGAATCTGTTGTTGTTGTTGAATCTGTTGTTGTTGTTGAATCTGTTGTTGTTGTTGCTGAACCTGTTGTTGTTGTTGTTGCTGAACCTGTTGTTGTTGTTGCTGCTGAACCTGTTGTTGTTGTTGCTGCTGAACCTGTTGTTGTTGTTGCTGAACCTGTTGTTGTTGTTGCTGAACCTGTTGTTGTTGTTGTTGCTGAACCTGTTGTTGTTGTTGTTGCTGAACCTGTTGTTGTTGTTGCTGAACCTGTTGTTGTTGTTGCTGAACCTGTTGTTGTTGTTGCTGAACCTGTTGTTGTTGGACCTGTTGTTGAAGTTGTTGCTGCTGAATTTGCTGTAGTTGTTGAGGCTGTTGTAGGATTTGTTGTTGTATCTGTTGTTGCAATTGTTGTTGTTGAATTTGGTGTTGTTGTGCCTGTTGCTGCTGTTGCGCCTGTTGCTGCTGTTGTTCATTTACTTGCTGTTGTTGTTGCTCAAATGCTCTTCTAGCATTTAATGCTTCTCTTACTAATAATGCTCTTTCTTGGTCCAATATATTTTGCATCTGCCTCTCTTTACGTTCTCTCAATATTGTTTGTACATGATGTTTTATTACTTTGGAAACACCACGTATATCTTCTTCACATATTATGGTTGAGCGAAACATTTCAAAACTTACAGTGTCCCAATCATCGTATGTTATATTATAAAAAAATTGAATTGCTTCATTTTCTTTGTGTTTTTGTGATCTATAATAAATAAAAGAATTGTAATAAATTTACTCTCTCAATAATCTTACTGTAAACCATTTATTTATTTATTAAATTTAGAAAAAGAAAAATTACCTCTTTTTAGGATCAAGTAAACGAAATCTAAACTCAATAACGTTCAATTCAGGATTATTAATAAATTCTAATTTAGACAATGGTTCGGGTTCAATACGTATGCCAATATCATCACCAAAAAATTCCATATTTAATAAATCTTTAGCACTAGGACGGTCCTCTTTTTTCAATTGTATACAACTTTCAATAATTTGTCTAACTTCTGGATTTTCAACTTTATCAAAGCTTTGTGGTTTCGTTCCAGATATTACTTTTTTGTATATTTGTGCTGGGCCAGAACATTCATTATATGGATATTCAGATGTAGCCATTTCTAACATGCACATACCAAATGCATATACATCAACAGCTTCATCATAATGTTCTTCGTACATTTCTGGTGCCATAAATTCTGGGGTACCAATAACAGATTTAGCAAAACTACGATTTTTTAATGTTGCTAATCCTAAATCACCAATTTTAACACTACCAGTTGTACCAGTTATAAATATATTATCACATTTAAGATCACGATGTATTATTGGTGGTGAACGTGAATGTAAAAAATATAAACCTTTCAATATTTGACGACACCAAGATTTTAATACTTTTGGATTTATTTTTTTAAAGCGTCTTAAATATCTATTAAAGAAAAAAAATCATGAACAATAAACACATATATTATTTGTTGTGTTTGCTAATTATATTATTATAAAATTATATTTCTCGTGATTTAAATTTTTTCTTTTTATAGAAACCAAAAGGAAATCACAAGAAGAAATAATACTTACGATTTTAATGTTCCAGATAACATTAATTCAGTAACAAGAACAATATTTTTTTTCTTCTTTTCATTTGTTTCCCAATAATTATAAAATCGTACAATATTTGGATGTTGTAAATTTTTTAACATATCAGCCTCTTCACGAAATCTTAACCGTTCAGCTTTATTCACTTTTTTATCCTTAAAAAAAAAAATTAATTATTGGCCACATTTCAAACAGCATTACAGCCATACAGAATGGCGTTTTTTTGAAAAATATTAAATGGTATACAATACACATGTAATATAATGCATATTTTATTATTAAAGTTTAAAAAAAAACTTACAAGTAATTCACACCAAGCAACAGCAACACCAGTGTTTGTATCCAGACCACGAAAAACAGTTTTAAATGAACCACGTCCAACTTCTTTGTCATATTTAAAAAATTTACCACAAGGTGACATTCCAATTGGTTCATCTTCATCAACTTCCTGTTTTTCTTTTTGTTTACGTTGTGCTTCAAACTTTTCTATATCAAAAATTGGACCAAATTGCACTAATTTTTCTTCCGATTTTTTAAATTGTAATTCTAAATGTTCCGCTTCACGACTAAGTATTTCAATATTATCATCTAAATTCCTTGGATATTCCGTTTCAATAGCATCATTCTCAAAATAATTTCCCTTTGAATAAAGTACACTTAACGTTGAATTTTCTAAACTTTTTCTGACAAAACGTATCTTTGATTTACTACCCTCGCCAGTACCAAATTTGCCATCGCCAACAGTTAGAGTTTGTGAATTAATACCCACTTTGGCTAATGCTTTTAATCGTTCTTTATCCATGGCTTCAATTTTCTCAATATCTATATCACTTATTAATGTTTCTATAATTTCACCAACAATTTCCAATGCTTCTTCCTTTTTTAATTTAATGTCTAATAAATTTTTTGTATCGTCTTCTACACTATTTTCTTCTAAATCTGTTTTATTTATTTCAGTGCTGTCCTTCTTATTTATATCAATGTTTTCACTAGCAACTGAATTCAAAGTAACACTTTCGTTATCAGTACAAGAAATATTATTCTCCGAATTTTCGAGATCAATAACTTCATTATTTATTTGATTTTTTTTAATTGTATTTGTTTTTGTTGACAATGTTTTTTTATAAACGTTTGTTGTACTTGGATATTCACGTACAAAACGATTAATAACATTTGTTGTTTGTTGATCTTGATGTTGATGACTATTTGTCGATGATAAGTCAACGTTTGAACGTTGTAATTTTGTTACATATTTTGTATGAGACGGTACATTACTTCTTAACCAAGAAAAATTTGTTGTATTTGTACTTCTGAGAAATAATAAATATTAAAAGTCAATGAATCAGCAATATTCATGTGTTGCAATAATAATATCTTAATAACAAAAAAAAAATGTTATTGTTATTAGTTAAGAATATTCACCTTATACGATGTTGTCCTGCTGGTAATGAATAATTTCTTTTTGTTGTTGTTGATGTTGTAGTAATATTATTGTTTTTTGATAAATCTTGTTCAATATATGAACGTCTTCTACCTATAGCATCATCATATAAAGAATGATGTTGTTGTTGATGTTGTTCTGATGTTGATCTTGTTAATACTGCATTTTGTGGTTGTTGTTCATCTTCATTTAATGAATTATTAACATCACCATGTTCATCTATATCATTTACTGTCCCTTTATATGATATATTATTATAATTATGTTGTTCTAATTTAAGTGTTGAAGGCACCTCCACTTGTATTGAATTACTATTTTATTTATTTTTATAAAAATAACAAGAGAAAAAAATCACTATTAATTGAATATTTATCAATATTTTAAATTTGTCTCATATAAATAAATAACATAAATATTAATGTTTATTTATTTTCTTTCGTTGTTATGTCTATTTTCGTTTAAATATAAAATAGAATTTAAATGTGAAACGATAAGATTAAATCTATGAAAATAAATGCTGAATGCAAATTAAAATTAAATAGCGGAATGAAGAAACATGAGAACTTTATAATTTTATTAATTTTCAATTGTTTTTTTTTTCCGGTTTGGTTATTAAAATCGCCATTTTTTTTTTTTAGAATAAAAATATAAATCAGATAAAAAAAAAGTAATCATCATGTGGATCTAATTAATTTTATTATACAAACCAGAGTCAATCATTGTTTAACGTTACGATCTCTTTATTTATGATTTTCTGCAATGCTTAAAGACGTTTTTTATGAAAAAGAAAAAAATACCATTTTTTTTTTCCAACAGAAACAATGTCGTTAAAGAATCAACGACGAATGAATGATGCACGAATAAAGAATATGCAATATACACAGGAAGGAGCGACAATTCGTTTTTTTTTTTATGAAGTTTTATTTTAAAACAAAATGTAATAGATTTTTTTTAGTCAGGTCTGTATATATATTGTTTATATATAAATCTAACTAGTTAAAGTGCGAATATTCAATTTTGAGTGATCAGTAAAGTGATCGCTATAAATTTTTTTTTAAAAGAATCTCTAAAGGTGAGACTAATTCCCATTTTCTTTGAGTTGATGGTATAATTAAGATTTAATACATTATTGAGAAAATATCAATCTGAAATCAATAAAAAAAATGGAAATAATAAAAATATTTACCGTGTCTGAGGGGATCCCCCAACGGGAGGGGATCCCCTAACCCCCGCATTGTTCCTTCGACCGTAATTATCACCTTGCCTCTGACCCAGCTCACACAAGTTTTGACCAATTGTGTTTAATTTTAATTTCCAACCACGACGCGAACTTTTGCCGCGAGTTGATTTTGGTGTCGACTCAATTTTTAATGATTTTTTAAAACAAAAATGTTTTTCTGTTTTTTTATTCTTTTATACTTTAGTTTTTTTTTTTTCTCTTTAATTTTCTGCACTTATTTTTTTTTAAATCACCTAACTTTTTTAATTATATTAATTTTTTTTTTTTTTTTTAATAAATAAATAATTTTAATTAGCAGGAATCTTTCGTTTATTCTAGATTTTTTTTAATTTTTATAAATAATTAGTTTTTTTTTTTTCTTTGAAAAGGATTTTCTTTTTTGGAATTAATTAATTATTTCTTATAAACATTGAATAAAAAAAAAAATACAAAACAAAAATTATGAATAAATAGGACAACTCTATATCTTTGTATTTCTCTAAAAATCCAGTAGACAAATAAAAGAAAGAGATAGGTAGAGTGTTTGACAACCAAAAAAAAAAAAAATAAAAAAATAATAAACTTATAATTTATTTACTAAATCACAAAATGAGAAAAACTAAACACAACAGAACTTCCAAAATAAATAATTTCAAAACGTTTTTTTTTTTTTCGTTTTCGTTTTAATAACGAGAAAAAAAAATTAAAAATTAATTGATCAAAAATAAAAAATTAATAATGAAATTTGATTGTTGTTGTTGTTGCTATTCTGACTTTTGTTCCCTTTTTTTTTTCTCCAGAAAGAAAGAAAAGAAAAAAAAGGTACAAAAATGAAACTGCTCCAAAATTATAAATAACAACGATGACACTTTTTAAACTATTATTTTTTATTGGATTGGAAATATTTATTTATTTATTGTTATTTATGTTTTATTATTGCAAATATTTCTTCTTCTTCTTCTTCCTCTTCTTGTCTGTTTTGAAGTAATTCAATATCGTTGATCATCTCTCTCTTTTTTTCTCATTCCGTTAGTATGGGATTTAATTGGTTTCTCTTTCTTCTTTTAATTTCACAATTTTTTTTTTATTTTTTTTTTTTTTTATTTGTTTAATATTTTAAGCATATTCAACTTTTATAGTAAACTTTTTCACTATTTATTTATAATAAACATAATTAGAACTTTATATCATTAAATAACTTTCCATTTTAGTAATTTTAGAAGAACAGATTTATATTTTTATTGAATAAGAAAACCAGAGGTACTCCTTTTTTTTTCTGCTCTTTTTTTTTGCCGACGTTTTATTTTTTTTTTTTTTGTTTCTTGTTATTCTTTTTTCATGTTTACAAAAAAGAATATAAAAAATCTTTTTCTATTTTTTTTTTTCTTAAATAATAAAACAATATATTGAATATTATCTTTGATTTTATTATTTTCTTAACACATTTTCCAACCGATGAAAGGATGTCAGAATGATGACAGATCTAAAGTAAAAAAAAAGAAGAGAGAAAACAAAATGAAAGAAAGAAAGAGAAAAAAAACTACTTTTTTTTTATTATAAATTCAGACATTTTCTTCTTTTTTTTTTTTCTTCACCCAAAAGACAAAATGAAATTAAAATAATTTTTCATAAAATTGTAATTAAATTATTATTAATTGAAAATTGTCCTTTCGATTTTTTTTTTATTAAGAAATTAATAAATTACCTCACAATTAAACTATTACTGATTATTTATATCTAAATATTTTTTTTTAGTATAAAGAAAAATAAAAGAAAAAAATCAAAAAAAATAATTCAGGTTTTCCTTTTTTTTTTTTCTTCTTCTTTTTTTTGACGTCTGCCTAAAACTATACTGCAACGCTATGCGTCTGTATTTTAATATGTATAATTATAGCCATTTATGTATTTTTATCTTACTGTATTTGTGTTGATGTTTAAATGTGGGTTTTTTTTTTGTACTTATTTAAATAATTTATAAAAGAATACAAATTATAATAATTTTCTTTAAAAAACTTTGTTTTTTTTTTTTTAAATTTTTAAGTTATATTGCTTCTGGAATACAAAGAAAAGAGTAAAAAAAAAAGAAGAAAAATAAGACACAGTGGTGTCGTTTCAGTCTACTATAAAATTTCCAAAGGAGCAGAATTTCAAATCAGATAAAAATATGTTAAAAAAGATTTAATTATCGTTAAGTAGATGGCGACACTAATGAAAACTTGAAAAAAAAAAAAAAATTTTAAAAAAAGAAAACTTTTAACTTTAGTTTAGAAAACCAGAGTTATTGTCAAATCTGGAAAATTGATCGATATTTATTGTTTCAAAGTTGTAAATTACTTGAAAAATAAACAGAATTAATGTTTAGAATAAATACACTAGAAAAATAAAAAACACTAGAAAAATAAAAAACACTTTCAACTAAATAGAAATTTTCTATTTTTTGAAAAAATGTAAATGAACTTTTATAATATTTAAAAAAAAAAAAAAAATTATCATTTAATAGAAAAAATAATGATTTAAATCATAACTGGAGAATTAATTTTATCAAAGAAAATTTATGGGAAAAATAAATAAATTAAAATAAAAGAAGAAAATAAAAATAATTTTCCATTTAGCCAATGGTTAAAAATGAATGTAATTAGCTTATCATTTTAATGTATTTATAACTGTTGATAATGTCCATTTAATTGTTTGTGTTTGATTTTTTGTTTTTGGTGTTCTTTTTTTTTTTTTTTTTTTTTGATAGTAGTAAGAAAAATTAAATAACCAATAATATAAAAGTTGACCCTGCCAGAAAGATGAGTATTGGTAACGCCTATGTATTCAATTTAACACGTGTTGTATATGTATTATACACATTTCTAAATGATATTTATTTTTTTTTTTTTGTAAACACACATAAACAAAATTATACACACTTACGCATTTATACAAATTTTTTTTTTTATTGGAAAAATCTATATTTATTAATATTATTCATAAATACTAAAATGAATTAATTATTTATTTTGCCTATTTTCTTTAGAATAAAAAAACCAAAACAAAACAATTAATTTAATTATTGGTACTTTATTTTGTTTTTCTTTTTTTTTTTTTTTGATAAGAAAATCACATTATGTGTAAGACACAAAACAAATAAACACAAAACCGAAGTAAAAATAAAAGACAAAAAAAAAAAAAAAACGTAATAAAAATACTTCTTTTGCATTTTTTTTTCCTCTTTTCTAACACAATAAGAAAATTTTTTTTTTTTTTTTTTTTGTCATCACATTTAAATTAGTAAACTAAATGACAGGACTTACCTAATTATAATATTTATTAAGGTACTGTTATATATTTTGATAAATTAAAATCAAAATAATGTATCACCGATTCCTATTAGATTTTAATTACAAATGAACTCTTTGAGATGAGTGATGAGGGATTTTTTTTTTTTATATATATATATTTTTATTTTTGAATGTATAAAATACTGCATGCAACAGCGTTGCCAACAAAATAAAAAAATTTCAACATATAAAATTTTACTCTGAAAACGTACAAATTTTTTTTTTTTTTTTAAATGTACCAAATTTAAAATGTCATAGTTAAAAAATAGAAAATAACTGTTATACTTAAAATTGTAATTTATTAGTAGTATACATATATATTGCAAAGAAATTAAAAAAAATTTATATAAAAGAAAAATAAATTGAAATCACAACCAAAATTTATAACGATTTAAACGCTTATTTTTCTCATAATAAAATTGAAAATAATAGCGTAGCAAATGTGTAAAAAAAGGCCGCTGATAAAAAAGAAAAAATAAAAAATAGTATTATGTATTTATTTCATAGAAACAAAAATTGAGAAAGTACAAATTATAATTTCAAAAAGAAAAGAAAAGAAAAGTACGAAATATGTACTTTTGTACGTATACTGGCAACCCTGATGCAAGGTTTATATACACAAGCCGAGACTATTGAAGGTATAGATATTTCATTGCCATGTACTAAACTCGGTTAAATATTTTCATAAAAATAGGCGTGATGAGTAGATGTCGCCACTGTATTTGAATATATTATAGACACTGTTTTTGGATATAGTTTGATTTACAATTAAGGTAATTGTTTGAGGTTTAAAAAACGATTTTTTATTTAGTTATTTGTTCCTTGTGACACTTCTGTTATATATGTATATTCTCTGACACAAGCTAGCCAATCTAACAGAATGGTAACGTGAGAATAGCGTGTCGTGACAAAGTTGTTAATTTTCAGTAGAATATTGATATTATTTAGAATATTTTTGTTTAATCTGCTCAAGACTTCTATTATGTCGTCGGTTTGTACTTCTGATTTCAATGAAACTTATAGAACAAATCGATACAACAATAGTTACTCATTATGATTTAAAAAAAAAGACCATGTACTTATTTATATTTAATTAAAAAATACATAAAATTCAACTCAAATATTAAGCGTGTCCATAATGTTGACATCTTATTGACGTCACACCAACAAATTCAAACAAAATTCGCGTACGTATTATTAAGTTTGAGTAAATTGTATATATAACTCTTAATTGAGATTTATCAATGGTTTTTTTTAAAAATTGCGCCATTTGTGCTTTATTTAGTCCGAAAAGAACTTATGGTGTTAACTTCACCTCTAATATATTTTGATGTGGATAAAATTTGCACTGAACTTGAATTGAGCATAAAAAATTATTTGCTATTATCATTTCTTAATTCAACAATCATTGCATTTTTTGCTCATTTTTTTCCTGGTCTTTTTTCTTACCAGTTTGTTTTCTTGCTCATTCTTTAAAATTTTAACGTTATTTTTTCTAAATAATTATTTAATAAAATTAAAATTTAAAAAATTTATTTAATTCTTCAATAGTAATATTGCACGAATTAAAATAATTGTTTGAAAATAATAAATTCGATTAAATAATAATAAAAAATAAAGAAATTAAATTAAAAACATAACTGAAAAATAGTTAAATTTTTATAAATAAGATCAATTATATATATTTTTAAATATAAACGAAATTTAAAATATTGGCATAATATTATTTATTCAAATATAAAAGCAACATGCAATTTTATTTGTAGACAATTAATTAGTAGCTCAGTTTAAGTTCACTGTAAACCGAAAGTACCGCAAAAAAATTTTTTTAAAAAATTTCCCTGTTAAAAAATAATTTCCCTGTTGAAAAATAAATTTCCCTTTTGAGAATGTAGTCTGACCATATTAATATAAAAATTCTCCACAAAAATTAATGTCAGACCAATTACATTACAAGATTTTTTGTTTAATTATATTTATTTTCCAATATTACAAATATTTTAAATTCTTTAATCATCGATCATTTCTAAGAAAAAAAATTACTCAATTCCAATTTTTTTTTATATTAAAAATATGAAGTTTATTAAAATAATTGGGTGTATTTTGTGAAAGTGATTTTCTTTTTTTACAATTTAAAAATATCAAAAAAAAAGAAGAAAAAAAAAGAAAGAAAGGAAGGAAAAAAAATTAAATGTCGAAACTTCTTTAATATAACCTCAAATAGAAATGTCAACATTTCTTCTAAAACGTAAAAATTTACTCAAACACAAATGTGTTAATTATGATTTATTTTTATATATTAAATTATTTAAAATTGAAGCAAAAAGTTAATTTAAAGAATTTATATTTTTAATTAAGGAAAAACAAAAAAATACAAAAAAAAGAGGGTTTTTTTTTGATATTCAAAAAAAAAAAAAGATATTAAAATTAAATTAATTTAGATTATAAAATAATTAATAATAAATAAAGTTTAAATTAACAAAATTAAAATACAAGAAGAAAAAACAATTTAGAAAATAAAACATAAAATTTAGTGAATCTTCTCTGATTGAAGATTGGAAGATAAATAATGTTTAAAATTTAGTTTATTTTTTTTTTTATACTTTTAATATGATAAAATGTCTCCTATAGTGTACAGTTTCTATGGATTTGCTATATTTTTCTTTATATTTTGGTGTGGTAAATGGATTGTTCATGTATTGGCAATAACATACGGGTAAATTTCTTTAAAAAAAAATTTATTTACAAAAAAAAAAAAACATTATTAATTGACATTCTTTTTTTTTTTTTTAATTTAACTTTTAGAAAATATAAACTGCATAAAAAGACTTGTCTTCAACCACGTGAAACACCCTATCCTACTGTTTCGATTATAAAACCACTAATGGGTGTTGATCCTAATTTATTTCATAATTTAGAAACATTTTTTGCTATGGATTATCCAATGGTAAATTTTATAATTATATATTTTTATATAAATTAACTAATTATTTCTTATTTTATATTTTATAGTATGAACTATTGTTTTGCATTGAAGATGTTAATGATCCAGCGGTTATGATTGTTAATAGATTAATGGAAAAATATCCACAAATTGATGCACAGTTATTTATAGGCGGTTCGGAAATTGGTGTAAATCCTAAAATAAATAATATGTATCCGGCATATGAGGCAGCTAAATATGAATTAATAATGATATCAGATAGTGGAATTAAAAGTAAATCATTAATTATATTTATTTTGATAATATTTATTTATAACTAATATTAATTGTTTTTGAGAGAATTTATATTTTATATAGAAAAACAATTCATCAAATTTAAAATTAAAATTCATTATCTGAAATCATAAATAGAAAATTTATATTTGAATTTATTTTAAAGTTTATAGAATTGAAATTATATTCCAAAAATAAATCCTTTAACTTTGAATACGGTTTCTACAAAATTGAGACATACACTTACATTAAAAAAAAATCCCAGAAAACATTATGATGAAATCTCAGCTGACAAGACTTTTATATAAATTGTTTTATAGTTCAAGGTTAGAAAGATTGCCTAAACATTTACTGAAATTAGTTATGATGATGTTTTTCAATTTTCTAGTATCACAACAACTAAAAACGTCAGAATTATTATACTAATTATAATATTATAAAAATGTTTTGACGTTCCCAGTACCTTTTATATTTATTTGGTTTTATTTCTATTTTTTTTGCTTGTTTCATTGATTTTCTTTTCTTTTATAGTGAAAGAAGATACTCTGCTAGATATGGTACAACACATGACAGAATCTGTAGGTTTAGTACATCAAATGCCGTTTACATGTGACCGTGATGGTTTTGCAGCTGCATTTGAAAAGGTTATTATATAACACAAATAAAAGTAAATAAATATTTTATGAATTTCTATAATTACAGATATATTTTGGAACTGTACAATCTCGTATTTATTTATGTGCTGATTTAATTGGTATTAATTGTCATACTGGAATGTCTTGCTTAATACGTAAAAATATATTAGATGAATTTGGGGGTTTAAGATCATTTGGATGTTACTTGGCTGAAGATTTTTTTTTAGCTAAAGCAATTATTGATAATGGGTGGAAAATAACAATAAGTAGTCAGCCAGCATGGCAAAATTCTGGTAACTGTGATATAAGTAGTTTTCAAGCACGTTTGACACGTTGGGCAAAATTACGTGTTGCAATGGTACCAACAACAATATTATTAGAACCATTATCAGAATGTTTAGTTGTTGGTGCATTTGCATCATGGTCTGTATCTGTATTATTCAGATGGGATTCACTTGTATTTTATTTAATACATATACTTGTTTGGTTTCTATCTGATTGGATATTATTATCAATAGTTCAAGTAAGTTTTTGTATTAAAGTTTAACAACAAGTATTATTAATATATATTTTTTCACTTTATCTTTTTTGTTTTATTTTATTTACAGAATGGATCATTATCATTTAATAAATTTGATTTTGTTATTGGATGGTTATTTAGAGAATGTAGTGGACCATATCTGTTTCTCTTAGCATTATGGAATCCAGCAATACGATGGCGGACACGTGTTTATAAATTAGCATGGGGTGGTATCGCATATGAATTAACTCCAAATACAAAATTATAACAAATCTAATTTATGTAATTCTCTTTATTATTAGTTTAATTATTATTATTATTATTATTATTGTGGATTAATATTTTTGTGTCTTTTTTTCTCATTTAGTTTATTTTTTTTTTCTACAAAAAAAAAAAATTTAGTTATATTTGTAAATTGGTTTTTTTTTTTTTCGATTCTCTTCTTTTATCGACTTTTTTTGTTTGTCATTATAAAAAAGAAAAACAAAACAAATAAAATATACTCTATGATCTTTTTATAATAATTAATAATGTTAAAAATATATATTTTTGAAAAAAAAAAAAAACAAAATCAAAAAAAAAAAAAAAAAACAAACAAATAAAATCAAAAAAAAAAAAAACAAAATCAAAAGCAAACTCTGTGTTTATTATAAAATGATAAGAAAGAAAGAAAAGAGGAAGATGAAATAAATCAAGAATAAATGGCAGATAATTTTTGTTTTCATTTAAAAAAAGTGTATGAACTTTATTTTATTGAAAAATTTCTTTATTTTAATAAATAACTGATAATTTTCTTTCTTTCCCCTCAGAATCAACGGAAAAGTGCTAAAACAAAAAGTGAAAGAAATGAATTTAATGATAATGTTCTCATTATAGAATCAACGTTTGATCTCGGAACATTAATTGGTAGCAGTGATTTATGTACGTATTTATTTTTCCTTACCATAAAAACTTTTCTTTCTTTCACTCACACTCTTTCTCTCTCTCTCTATTGGTCTCTCGGTTTCTCTCTCTCTCTCTCTCTCTCTACGGTCGAAATTCTCATCATTAATTTCTACTTACTGTTATGATAATTGGATTGGGTTGATCAAAACTTGTGAATATACAAATGTGACTTTAAAAGGTTATCATTTAATTATCTATGTGTAAATTTAAAGTCATAATAAATTCATAATATTTTCATTATTAATCAAAGTATGTAGAAATAGTAAAATCTCCATAAAATTCTCACAAAATAAAAATCAAATCAAGAAAAGTTTCTAAAAAAAACAAGAAAGAAGAAAAGCAAACAAAAAAAAAATAAGATTTCATCTTAATTTTTCACGATATGTAATTTATTATTTTATCCATTAGAATTTTTTAATACAATTAAATACAGTTTTCCTTCTTTTTTTTTGTATATAGGTATATTTGTATATATATATTTTTTGTTTCACTTAAAGAAAAATTAAAGTTACTATACGCTCTTCCACATTTTCTCTTTCTTTTTTTTTTTTTGCTGTTGTTTCATTTTTTTTTTTATTCATTACTTTTTTTTTTTGTTTTAATTAATTAATTTTTATTAATTATTATATAATAATACTAGTTTAATTTTTTTCTTAATTTTTGTTTTGTTTTTCTTCTTTTTCTTTTTCTGTTTTTGTTTTTAATTTTATTTATTAACGAATTTAAATTGTTTTTCTTTTTTGTTTTTATTCTCACTATTTTTTTTTTTACATTTAAACAAAAAGTGCGCGGTTTGACATGCTTCCTAATCATTTATTATCTATAATTTCTTCTTTTTTTTTGTTTTTTGTTCTTATTTATTATTTTTAAAGTTGTGTCAATTAACAATAAAACAATAAAAATAAAGGGGGTGGGTTGGGAAACATTTCAATGAAAAATAAGAATCTATTTAAGATACTTAAATTGTAGCCAGACACAGACGGTAAGGATTACATCAAAGACAAATTTTTAAATTGTCGTTGATTGAAATAAAAACAAAAAAAAAAAAGTAAAAGGAAAAAAGGAAAAAAAATAATAAAGTCATCGGCTCCAGAAACAGAAAGAGAAAAAAAAACAAAAAGATGTCAAAACAGAATATACAGACAATTTTGGTGTGAGTGTAATTAATTTTTTTTTTTTGTAAGTGTATTTTACGTTACGTTTTATTCCATAAATAATAGATTAGAATTGTACTCTTCTTTTTTATCTCATATTAATACTAACAACATCTAGATTCTATATTCTAGATTCTACAATGAATAGATTGTCAACTCTCAATTTATTTTCTTTGTTTGTCCTGCATTAAATAACAACAAAAAAATATATATATTTACCGTAAATCCCTCCCTTCCCCAAAATTTTATTTTCTATACATTCTGTGTCATACTCAGACAGACAGTTATACAGTTATATTACGAAAATAGAGAAACCAAACAAAACAACAACAACAAAATCTGTCAATTTTTTACACATTTATTTCAAGGTAATAATATTTTTTTTTTGTTTTTATTTATTTGTATTTCTTTTGTATTTTTAATGTTCTCATTTATATTCTTCTTTTTTTTCGTTTTAAGATTTATTTTAATATTTAAAGTAATTTTTACATTAATTTTCATAATATTATTCTGTTTATATTCTCATTTTTGACAGGAAAAAAAAAAGTGAAAGAAAAGAAAAACTAAAATAAATAAAATAAAAATTCATGTCATTATTTGAATAAATTTAAATTGATTTGTTGCATTTAACAATTTTTTTCAATTTTCATTTAATAAAAGAAAACTATAAAAATAACAAACAAACACACACAACAACAGACGACATTTTTATTGTGCATGTGTATGTGTGTGTGTGAAATCATAATTATTTATTATAATTGAAGGATAAAAATATTCAAAAGTTGAATGTCAAAAAATATGTTTCATTTTATAAAAATTTTATAAAAAGCTTTATTAATTTGTTATTTTTTTTTTTTTTGTACTTATTTGCATTTTTTTTTTCGTTATTAATTTTTCTACAACAACAAATTTTCTTTATTATGTATGTGTGTGTGTGTGTGTGTTTTACATTATTGCTCTCTAATCTAAACACCGTTTAAATTTTGATTATATTTTGATTTTTGTATTATGTAAAAGGGGATGAAGTGATGGGGAGATAACATTTTTGTTTGTATTTTTAGTTAATTTTAATATAGTCAAGTTTTCAACCCTTTCTAAAATTTATGTTTGAATAATTTACAAAAACAAAAAAAAAAAAACTATAATTTTTTTTTTTTTTGTTGTTTTTCTTCTTCTTCATTTTCATTTTCATTTATGTAATAATACTTGTTTGGGTCTTTTTTTTTCTTTTACCTTTTATTTATTTTTGGTTTTTCTTCTTTTCTTTGTTTTTTTTTTTTTAAATTACAAATAAATAATTAATTAATTATTTTGGCCATCATTAAAAATATGTCAAAAAATATTTCAGTTTCTTTTTTTTTTTCGTTTTTTTTTTTCTTTTTCGTTTTTCTTCTCATTTTTCTTTCTTTTATCAATTTGTTTATTTCTTTTATTTTTGGTTTAGTCACTAAACTTTAGTGTATAGACAGTAAAAAATATAAGGATAAAAGAAGAAGAAGGAGAAACGATTAAAAATTGTGTGTGTGTGTGTTTTTTTTTTTCAAATAAAGAAACATTTCTTTAATTTTGTTAGTTTATGAGAGAGAGAGAGAGAGAGAGAGACAGAGAAAATAAATATAGGAAAGTTTAAAAAAAAAGTGAAAATATATTAAATTTTAATTGTTACTCTTTTTGTATTTGTATTTGTATTTTTTTTTCTTATTTTTCTTTTATTTTCCTTTCCATTTTCTTTATTGTAAAAATTTACAATTTACAATTTTTTTTGTTTCTTTTCTTTTTGTTACGTTTAATTGTAATAAATTCATAAAGTTTTTAAAATTAATTAAAGAAAATTTGAAAATGAAGAGAATTTCTTTTTTTTTATTCTTTTTTTTCGTCTTTACAATAAAATCTGTCATCAAATCTGGGGTCAACCAACTGTAAATTGGACCATCATCATTTTATTAAATAATATTTTATTGTGATTGTTTTTTTTTTTTTTTTTAATCAATCACAACAAACAATCTTAAATAGATTAAGACAGGATAAATCAAGAGATATTCATCTGTCTTAATGTAATTTTTCTTCAATATTCATATCCCATTGATCAGATTTTAAAATAGATTCTTCACTTTTGTTTTGAAACGTTTTTTTTTTTTCTTGTTTGTGTAATTTATTAAAATCGAAATTTAATTACTTTTTTTTTTTGTTGTATTGATATTTTTGTCTCATCTCAATTATCAGTTAAAATTAGCAAAAAAAAAAAAAATTAGAAAATAAAATAAAATCTCTTTAATTTTCATTCTTTACTAAACAATTTTTGAAATTTAATTCATTAATTTATTAGAGAGAAGAAACAAAAATAAATAAATAAATTGTCTTCAACACATCCATAGAACACATTTTTCTTTATAAAGAAATGGAAAGTCATCTTAAGGAAAACAAAAAAAAAAAAAACAAAACAAAACAAAAGAAAAAAAATTGGACAAATAATAAATGAGATTCTGATGGGCGGAAAATAAAAAAATATGACACATTTTTCTAATGGTTGGGAGGGGGTTTTTTTTTTTTTTACAAATAATTTAAAAATTAATTTTGTCTGTTAAGGAAAAATTAAAATGACAATCATTCATTAGAATTTTCAATCAGTTTCTGTATTCTGTGAAAATGAATAATGACAAAAAGAAAAGAAATAAAAGGAAAAAAAAAAATGAATTTCATGATGACGACAATTTTTGAACGTATAAATTGTGTAATTTTTCTAAATTATTTGTTTTTTTTTTTTTTGTTCTTTAAAAGTTAGAATTTCATTTAAAGAAGTGAAGAATGGGGGTTGTGTGAAAGTTGTGAGGTTTTTTTCTTCTTCTTTATGTGTGTGTGTGTGCGTCTGTTAATGTATAAAAATGTTAAGCAAAAAAAAAAAAAAAAGGAATGTGTGAAAAAAATAATTAATTCAAAATATGAATTAGATAATTTGTGTTGAGATTTTTTTTTTTAAACTTTTCTTTTGTTTATTTACCCCACTTTTCTTCTTCTTTTTTTTTTTTTTTTTTGTTATGCTAAAAGCTAGTTAAATGTTACATTTTTTTTTTTCCACTAAATTCTAAAATATCTTCTTTTCTTTTTTGTTAAGATTTCATTTTATTTATTATTATTATTATTATGTAAATAAAGAGGATCACAAAAGTTACACAAAATTTTCATTTAAAATTTTTTTGTTTGTTTGGAGATTAAAATTTTAAATTGTGTTAACGATTCACATTTGGGGGAAAATAAAAAAGAAAATAACTTTATGGCGTTTTTTTTTTTTTATTTTTTTTTTTTGGTAGAATTAAATTTGTTTTTGTTTTGTACAAACGGTGAAAGATTTTTATTTTTCCCCCTTACAAATCGGTTAAAAACAATTTTTAAATGAGAAAAACGAGAAAAACAAAAACGAGAAAAACAAAAACAAAAAAAAAACGAAGAAAAAAAAAAGAAGGAATCCTTTTGTGACCAATTTTTATAATTTAATTTTTTTTTTCTTGTTTTTTTTGTTTTTTTTTTTTTTTAATTTCTATTCGAAATATAATACAGAAAATTAATTATTAATAAAATTAAGATCAGGAAATGAGAAAGAAAAACTAAAAAAAAAAATAATAATAACTAATTAATAATAAAAATTAAAGACGGAATTTTGTTAAATTTTTCCAGATTTTCTGCATTTTCTTATTTAAATATTTTCTGCTTTTTTTTTCTCTTTACTTCAACCCTTTACTTTGACTAGCAATTTGAAAACTTGGGGGAAAAAAATTTAATTATTTTTAAAAAAAAAAACAAACTAAATTTTAAAAACAAAACAAAAAATATGAAAATTTGAATTGTTTTTTTTTTTTTCTTCTTTTTGTTATTGTTGGATTTGATGGAATTTTATAGATTTTTTTTGTTGTTTTCTCTTTTTGTATCTTCTTAAGCACTTTCTGTTGTACCAGCAGCACGTCCTTGAAACCAATGTGTTTCCTTAAAAAGAAACCATAAATCAGATGCCCACAAGAAGAAATTTAAAAAGCCAAGAATCTAAAAAATAAAAAATAAAAATCAAATTATCAGTTTTTTTTTTCCTTTTAAAAAATTTTAAAATAAGTAGAAAAAGTAAAGAAATAATTTACCAATGAGATGTTCAATTTTGAAAAATTTGATGTTGCAAAGTCACAACCTTTACAAACCAGTTCCAATGATGATGGATCGGATATATTTTTAATAGCACTTGTACCATTCGCCCATGCAGAACTTCCAGATAACCAAAATACAGCTAATATTGTTGTTAACATAAAATCAGCTAATGGTATTTCAATCTTTGATTTATACAATTCATCCAAAAATGCATAAACAATTATTATAAATAAACAATACATTAATGATAAAACACCAGTTGCAACAAAAAATTGGGCATCTGATGATACATCAGCTGGTAAAAAGTGAGTTGTATTATTATTACATACAAGTGAACCAAATTTAAATGGATAATCAACTGTATATTCATTTGAAAGACATTTTCCAGTTATTGTCAATTGAAAATTTGTTGTTGTTGCAAATGCACATATAGAAAAAATCTGTAATAAGAAAAAAAAAAAAAAAACATCAAAATCTGTAATAGAACAAAAAATTATAGAAATTCAAGTAAAAAAAAAATTTAAACTTACAAATTGGAGAATCCTCATCACCCCACGAGGCTCTTTAAAAGCCGCAAGTGAATAATTCATTCTAAACAGAAAATAAACAAAAACAACAAAAAAAAATTGTAATAATAAATAATTACAAAAATAAATTACAATCAAAATAATTATTTCATAGAAAATCAATAATGAGAAAATATGAAATTTGTGTATTCTGTAAATATTTGTTAATCCTTTAAAGTTTTCATTTTTTAAATTAACAATTATTTTTCTGACAATTAGAAATGTTTAAATAGAATATTTTTTAACAAATGACAGCAAAAAAAAAAAAAACCACTTGATGAAATTTTTTCTATTAAAGAAAAAAAAAAATTCCTCAAATTAATTTCATCAGATCACTGAATAAATTTTTTTGATGTTCTCACACACAATTTTTTCTTTTCTTTTTCTTTATTGATACAAAATCAATTAATCGTAAAAATCAAATCATTTTTTAAAACAAAAAAAAAAAATAAATATTGTACCTTATTTTTTTTTTTTTTTTTTACAAAGCCACGCCTCGTTAGTTTATTCTTTAATTATTTCGTTTATTATTACTTTAATATTAAATCAATATATTATAACACTTATTTCAGTTTACTTTATTTATTGATTAAACTTTTTTTTTTTTCTGTCTAATATTATAATAAATAATTAGTAATTATTTATGCGAAAATACAAAATTTTCGTTTAATACAATTTTATACAATTTGAAGAATAATTTTGATTTCATCCATTTTCATTTTTTAACTTTAAGATTAGTCAAAATACCAATGCGATATTCTGCAAACCGATCAAAAGAATTTATATTATCATATGACGTTTTATATTCATCCATTTTAATTTTTTTAGTTTAGATTTGTCAAATTACCGATGTTAATGTCTGCAAACCGATAAAAAATTTTTGTACCATCATTTTTAACAATAATATTTTTAGTACTGTACCAAAAATCAATTAGGAAAATTATTAATAATTTATTAATAACATCTTATTTGATTCTTTTAACGCGTTAGCATAATATTATGACTAAATTAACAATTATTTTTAGAAAATTTCTCGATTATCTTGCCGGTTAGAAAATTAACAATAAAAGTTATGAAGAAAATTATGCAAAACATTCATAAAATGCGCCGTTATTTATGTTATTCTTTATACTTCTTAAGATTTGTATCAAATATTTAGAGCAATAAAGGTAAAGGTAAGTAAAATATTCAGTACAAATTTTTATTATAAAGAATGATTATTTTAGAATAAAATAAAGATAACAAATAACTCAATATAATTTCATACGATGATTTGGATTCATAAAATGTGCCGCCGTTCTTTATTCTATTGCTTATAATTCTGTTTCTATAAATCAGTTTCTTAGAGCAGTGGCGTAGTGAGTTTCTACAGTGTTATGAGAGTTTTTGATTTCAATACTTTTAAATATGCCAAAAGAAATTTTTTTATCGTTAATTAATCGATTCTGAATATCCCAATAATAATTCAAATTTGTCAATCCAACTATCAGATTAAAATATTAAAATGAACATATAATTTCAATTAAGAGAATATATTTTATTCCAAAATTATAGAGTCAATTCTATATAATAGTTTGGCTCAGTGGTTAGAGTCGAAGGTTGTTGCGTGGTTTGCTCTGGTTCAATACACTTATCTTTCTGGATTTATTTTTTTAATTGCATAAGAATACACCAGCTAATTTTCGATGTGTTTCTTCCATTCTCTATGAACTTCTGAATATCACAAAATTAATCAAAATTTGCCAATCCAACTATCAGACCAAAATATTCAAAAACAATTAATTTTATTCCAAAATTATCAAATTTCTACAATCAATGCATCAAAAACACTGACGATTTTATATAATATAATGGCTCAGTGGTTAGAGTCGCAGTTAGTAGATTTGTATGCTGCGTGGGTTCAAACCTGATATTTCGCTATAATTTTTTTTAATTAAAAAAAATATTGGACCATCTGATATTCGGTATGACGTATTCATAAAATCATATGTTGCGATTCCCCTTTATTTATTTCCCCTCTCAAAATTTTTACGTGGTCTTCTATGAATTCTGTTCGCCTGGTAGAAAATTCTGAAAAATTTGATTTTTCTAGAGCAATTTTTGAGTTTTATTGAAAAGTAAGAGATAGATATATTATAAATTATTTCTCATACTGTCTCTGTCTCTCCCATTGAATAAATGACCTCTTAATAATTATGTAAGCCTGGTAGAAACAAGCAAAAATATTTAACAAAATTCGAAAAAATTTAGTAGTGTTGAAGTAGGACCACTATATGTATTTTATATGATATACCTGTTTCACTCATACGAAAGAGTGAAGAGTCTCTTTTTTGGTTAAAAATTTCTGAAAATATTCTACCAGGCGAACAGAATAGTTAGGAGAACATACAAAATTTTTAAATGAGAAATAAATAAAAAATATTTATTTCACAATATAGAATTTGAACCTGCGCAATCCACACAGCAACCCTCGACTCTAACCACTGAGCCAAACTACTATATAAATTTCCCTCTTTTTTTGCTGCATTGATTGTAGAATTTTGATAATTTTGGAATAAAATATATTCTTTTAATTGAAATTATATGTTCATTTGAATATTTTGATCTGATAGTTGGATTGGCAAATTTGAATTATTTTTGGGATATTCAGAATAGATTAATTAACGATAAAAAATATTTTTTTGGCATATTTAAAAGTATTGAACTCACAACTCTCATATCACTGTAGAAACTCACTACGCCACTGCTCTAAGAAACTGATATATAGAAAGAGAATTATAAGCAATAGCATAAAGAACGGCGGCACATTTTATGAATCCAAATCATCGTATGAAATTATATTGAGTTATTTGTTATCTTCATTTTATTCTAAAATAATCATTCTTTATAATAAAAATTTGTACTGAATATTTTACTTACCTTTACCCGTCTCTACAAATAATTAATTTGTTAATGTTTCTTATTAAATTGTTGTCTATATACTTACATAATTCAATTAAATGGTTCAATGAATTTAATGTTGTTGGAACACAATTAAATGGTGGTCAATTTTTGTAGGTGTTATAGATTAATATTGTAGAAACACTTCTGAAATATAAATACAAACCTCAATAATTGGACCATCAATTCCTTTTCCATTCTTGGGGGAATCAGTTTTTCGAGACTGAGGATGAAGAGAATGGGATTCCATTGACAACAAAATAAAAGAAAATTTTGATATATATTTTTATTTTTATTAGTTAAATTCATTTTGTGAAAATTAAAAAAATAATAAAAAATAATAAAAAAAAAAGAAATAATTGTTCTTTATTTATTTTCCCCAAAAAAAATTCATTACACCAAAAAGTCATTAAATTGAATTTTTTTTAAAGAAAGACCCATCAATTCTGAGAATTTTGGTATATTAATTTTATTTTAATGACAAATAAAAGACGACCATCTAACATTAAATCAAATTCCATAATATTTCGTCCAGTAGAAAATTTCAGAAAGAAAAAAATGAAGGCTGAAATTCTAGTGGTAAATTTATATTGATTTCACAGATCATCAAACTAAATTCCAATCAACAGTTCAGTAGAAAATTCTGTAAAGAAATAAACTTTTTATTTGTAATTTGTTAAAATGAAAATAAAACAGGAAAGCTGTAAGAAAATCATTGTGATAAATTGCTGAAAAAATTAGATGAAACTTTATAAAAAAAAATAAAAAATGGTATTTTTCTCAGATAGCCAACAATATTCAGCTTTTATGTACAATCACAAAAAGTCAGCCATCTAATCATAAAGTGGAAAAGTTATACAAAATTCTAATTCTTTTTTATTTGTATTCAAAAAGGTTAACAAAATAATACGAAAATAAATCTAATATTTTCACTTGCGAAAGCACTGATAGCTTTTCAAATGAAAATTGACTAAAAAATATTATAAATGGTTTGTGTCACGACTTATTCTAGTTACAAAACAAAATAAAATTTACATAATATTTTTGGTTCCAATAAATTTTATCTGTTTAAAGTTTACACAGGATTTTTATTGATATCTCAAATTTTAATTTAAAAATTTTATTAATCTTGATTCATTTAAAGTGAAATATTAAATTACACAATTAAAATTTTCACCAAACATAAAATTTACATTTACCAAGTTTAATTCAAGAAAAAAAAAACAACAACAACAACAAATTCATCAGTTGATTGGTGAACTGACATTGAAATAAAACAAAATATATAATTTCAATGAATTGATTTGGATTATTCTTATCAATTAAATTTATATTTAATTAATTCTCTATCAAAAATTCATACGTTAAAATCTTACATAAAATTTGTTTTTAATTATTCTATGATATTATTATATAGATTCACTTAAAGTTAAATTAAAAAAAAAAAGTAAAAAATACATAAATAGATTTCAACTTAAGATCACGTTTACTGTTAACTATTACGTAAATGTAAAGAAACATTTTATTTATTAAGTCACGTGAAATTAAAATTTTTATTTACATACAAAAAGAAATTATACTAAAGGGTAACGTGATAAAGGACACAATGAAATTTTGTCCAATATGAACTTATAGGTGGCGGACAAGATTAAGTTAAATATTTTTTTTAATATTTATTAGAAGATAAATTCAAAATTCTCAACATACACAACATACACAGGATCACTGTATTTTTTTATTTATTCTTCTTCTTGTTTAGAATAAAAAAAAAAAAATTGAACAATAAATACAAAAAAAAAATTCTTATGAAATAAAAATTGTTTTCAGAAAAAAATAAAAGAAAGAAAAGTTCAGAATGAACGGACAGGAAACAACAACAAAAAAACAAATAAACAAAATAAATGAAAAATGGAAAAGAGGAAAAAAGAAGAAAAATTATTACAAAATAACCATTTACCCATAACCAACCCCAATAAACCTCACCTAACAATTGTTAACATTTATAAGGATTTCCAACTAAAAAAAAGTTTTGAAATAACTTTTTCTTTATTTTTTTTGCGCTGACACGTTTATGACGCATTTTCTTTCGTTATTTTCTTCATTCTTATTTAACACAAAAACGTTTTGTTTTGTTTTTTTTTTTTGATTATCGCACCTTTTTTCATATTACATAAAAAAAAAAAAAAAAAAGTTCTAATTTTTTATTACGTGGATAAATCGCCATTTTTTTATTTCATTAAAACAAAGAACAAATTAAAAACGGGTATTTAATGAGAAATTGCGACGTCAAATGGATTACCTTAATCGAATATGCAAACATAATTTTATTCGTCAGTCATTAAGAACCGCTTCAATTAAGTGGAAGTTAAACAGTTTCATTTATTTTTGTGAAGTGAATTATGTTGTTGTTGTTGTTGTTTTTCTTTTTTCTTTTTTCTTTTTTCTTTTAAATATTTTACGTTAACTTTTTCCTTGGAAAGAAAAATTAATTGAATTTAATCACAAAATAAAATCCATTTTTTTTGATCATTTTTTATCTATAGAAAAATGTCAATTTCCAATTAAAATAAATTCAAAAATTCAAAAAATTCGTAAGAAACAAAAAGAGACAAAAATGGAAAAAAAGAAAGAAAGAAAAATAATAAAAGTCGAAAAAAAGCTAAAAAAGCTAAAAGTGAAATGTAACGAAATGTTAACGAGAAAATAAATTTAAAAAAAAAGAAAATAAAAAAAAGAAAAAAGAGAAGAAAATAAAAAGGAACAAATTAATTTAGGAACATAGAAAAATTATTGGCCAATTTTTTTTTTGTACAATTATTGTACGATTGTACAATAGTTTATCTATTCTTCTTTTATTAATAAAAATCAACATCATCAAATTTATTTCTTCTCAAACATCTTAAACATCGTCTAAAATTTTTTATTATTTGTAAAAAAATTTTTAATTAATTTTTGTCTTTTTTTTTTTTTTTTGTTTTGGAAACAATTTAAAAATGTTTTATTGATTTGTGCAAAATAACGTCTAACATAAATTATACAGAAAATTGTTAAGCGTTTTTGGGCACTATTTAATATTTTCATTATTTCAACACCATTTTTTTTTTTAAATAACAAAAAAAAAAAAAACAAAAAAAAAAAAAAAACAAAAAAAAAATCCATCATTGGAAAATATTGAAAAATTGAAAATATTCAATTGAAAAATTGAAAAATTTATATTTTCTTATTTTTCTACAATAATTTAAATTCTACCGTTTTTATGTCAATGATTTTCATTTGAAATAAAATTTTTAAGATTTTCTTATTTTCTATTTAAATTTAATAAAAATAAATTTCTATCAAATTTTTTTTTGGTATAAAAATTTTATCATTTATTTTTATTTTTCTCCAAATTTTTCTGTAAAAATATTTAATTTGCATTGAACAGAAAGCGAGAGAAAGAGAGAGAGAAAAAAAAAAACAAAAATTAAAAATAGAATGAAAAACTTTTAGGTATGACGCAATTAGTGAGTTTTCACCTGAAAGTCACCTTCAAAATTACAAACTCAAAGGAGCCAATTAAACAAAAAAAAAAAAAAAAGGAAAAAAAGAAAAAAGAAAAACAATTTTTCTTTTTGATTTCTTAGAGAAAAAAAAAAAAAACAACTTTTCATTTCTTTTTCTGTTTTGTTACAATTTGTACGAAACAACAAAAAACAAAAAAACAAAAAAAAAACACAAAAAAAGGAAAGTGAAAATTTAGTTAAACGAGAATGTTGTTACGAGATGTAAACTGATTATTAATTCGAAATTATTGAAAGTAAATCAATCAAAGGTTAGTTAAAGTTAAAAAAAATAAATAATAAATTAAGGATAATTTATAATTGATGAAATTAATTAAAACCAAAAAAAAAAAGAAGAAAAATTTGATTCAATTAACAACAAATAACAACAAATTCAAATTATTAACAAACAAAAAATCAAAAAGAAACAAAAAGAAATTATTTACCATAATTTTTTATGAAATCCTTTATGTGAGAATTCTTTTTTTTTTTTTTGTTCCAAATATCCTTCAATTTTATAATTAATTATAATGACGTACGTAAGGATGTAAAAATTAATTTTATTTTATAATCAACAATTGTGTGTGTGTATACAAATATTATTAGATAATTTATAGTGAAAAATAATATTTTGTTTTTGTACAATTAAAAAACAAAAAAAAAATTGTTGCCAAAATTTCAAAGATTTTTTATCTGATTTCTAAACAAATTTCTAACAAATTTCTAAATTTATTTATTGATTGTGGACGTTTACCATTTTAAGTAAAACATTTTTTTTTTTTTGCTTTAATTCAAGTATGAATTGTGTATGTGAAGCGTATTCAATTAATCCTTAGTAAAATATGTTCAAATTATTTTACTTAGAAAATTTTTAGTGAGATATTTTTTTTTTTTTGTAAAGTTTTATAAATTAATTGATGAACTTCTCTGGACGTAAATCTAGCACTACAAATAAATATGTAGAATACACAATTATTGTTGTGAATTTCATTAATAATTTCTAAATTTTTAATTAGAAGAATATTAAAGTTATATTTATGAAATGGTTATCAGATTAACAGATGTGAGTACCGACAGGTTCAGTAATTATTCTTAATTCGTACATTATGAATAGGACGTTACAATTATACAGTTTTTATTGTGAAAATTAAATAAATAAAATAAAGAAAATATTGGCCATTTGTCCTAGCACTTTTGTGTTAATTAATAAAAAATCTGAATGTATAAAGGTACAAAGTAAAAATGTTAATGAATCAAAACAGCGTTAACTCAACAACAGGACACACGTAATCAATTACACAAAGTGATCAATTTTTTTTAGTTAAATCTTCTCTTATAGCCCCCCGGTGAATTTTCTGTTAATTCTTATTAAATTTAATGTACATATACTAATTAGTATAGGATTATGCATAATTAATATTTTACATTAAACTTTAACAATAAATAATAATAAATCAACGTACAATTTTCTATTAAAAAATTCTGTTTATGATGCCATTTGGAAGGGTTTATACATTTTTTATTTTAAATCTTTGTCCATAAATCGTTTAATTTATTAATATTATTTTCAACTCTTATATTTTATATTTTATTCAATTATTTATTTAATTGTGAAAAATTTATCTGAACAAACGTCATAATAGAATTCACATCAAAAAAAAAAAAAATAATCAGTCTTATTAAAAGTGGACGATAAAAAAACGATAGACAATGATTATATGGGAGATATCCGAAAAAAGCCCCATAAAAAGCAAAACAAAAACACTTGATATAAATCAAGTACAAAGAGAGAAGAAGAAGAAGAAGAAGAAGAACGTCATAATTATTATAAATTAAAAATAAAAAATGACCAAAAATACTTTTATATTTGTACATTTTATATTTTTTTTCATTACAAATTTATATTTATTTTGTTACTTTAGAAAATTACGCAACTACGTAAAGGGATACACATTTTCTAGACATCTTACGTAAATAAACTTATGAAAAATTTTAAAGTTGACTTTTCTTCTTTAGTAGAAAATATAAAAATGTAAAAAAAAAAATGTACAAAAATTTTTGTTTTCATATTAAAGGTGAAAGGTGAAAGAATGAAAGGAGAAATTAATTAAAGAAAAGTTTTTTTTTATTAAAGTTACATTTGTAGTCGTCTTCTACAATTTGAATACATTTAATGTTTTTTTTTTGTAGAAAATTAAAGAAAAGTCTATAAATTATTCTAGAAAAATTTTTTTTTAGTTACAATCAAACAGAATCCTTATGAACGTCAAGATTCTGTCGACTCAGAGCGTTACCAAAAAGTTTGGCCTACCTAACCAGAGTAACAAAACATACAATTATTTTATTGAATATTTTTCATTTGGAAAATATTTTCTAAATGAAAAATTAAATCATATTTTAAAATGGACAAATTTATTAATTGATTTTAATTTTTTTTTTTTGGTTATTTGATTTAAATTTAATAATTTCTATAAAGTCAAAAAGAAAAAAACTTGTAAAAAATTTTGTATTTTGGTTAAACGAAAAAAGGTGACACAAAAATTATTGTGATAAATTACTGGAAGAATCAGATAAAAGAAAAAGAAAATAGTACACAGAAATTCTGGATTGTTTTCGTATTTTTTCCTCAGGCAGCAGCCAATGAAATTATTCCGGTTTTTTTTTTCTTTTCTAGAAAAGTCGACCGTCTAGCACCGGCATTAAGTAGAAAAGTTACATTCAATTATAAAGTAAATTTTAGACATAATTGTAAAAATTAGTTAATCGAAATGAATTATTTTATAATTAATCAAATTAAAAGAAAAGCAAACAAACAAACAACTCAACATAAACAGATAGGATTTGACTTAATTAGGTGGACGTTAAATAAACAATCACTTGATGCAAGTCAAGTACAAAAAGGAAAAAAATTAGATAAAGTTCAGTTAATATTCGGCACCCTCACACCCCCCATTATCATATTAAAACTTTTTGTGTTATTTGTATAAATATTTTTTAATTAAAATCATTTACGTATACTGGACCATATTCATTTTTGGTTAACTTTTCTTTTGGTGATTCGTCATAATTCAAAATTCGAAATATTACATCCAAAGAAATATTAGTTACTAATCATCAAGTATTGATGATTGTATAATTGATCAATTGATTTGAACAAAAATTTATTTTAATCATAATTGAGACAATTTATAAAAATTTATAATTAATCATTAACAAAAAAAATCTTTTAATTAATTATTGTACCTCCTAAAGGGACTTATGTGTGATCCCCATTTTTTTTTTGTTGTCTCATTTTTATTAACAATTTTTTTTTTTGTTAAAAAAAAAATATTTTTTTTAAATTTTACAGTAAATAAATATTTGATCAATACAAATTACTGGAATTCTTCATTATATAAATGATGATGGTACAAATTTTTTACTGTGTTTTTTTTTTTATTAAAAAATAAAAGTTTAGGTTGAAATATTGTTACAAAGAAAATCAAAAAAAAAAATTGTGTGTTTGTTATAATTAATTTATTAACTGACCATTTGGTATGGTCAATTTTTTTTTTTTATGCATAAATACGTTATCATAATTATTTAATTATTAGACGAATTGATCAAGTGTAAATGATTGTTGTCCTAAATAAAAATCTTTATTTTTATGTTTGTTTTGTTCTTGTTGCTGTACAAATTATTATATACTAACGAATGACGTCACCAACTTTAATCAATTATTATAAATTATAAATTGTATGATTATTATTTTAATTATTGATTCGGTTTTTTTCTTTGTGTTTTATGCAAAAAAAAATAAAAAAAATTTAGGCTAATGTAATTTATAGGCATCACAAAATTGTATATGGAAAAAAAATATTTAACCGATAAAAATTACATTAACTGTATGGCAATTGTTTTCTTAAGAAAAATAATAAGAAATAATAATAAATAAGGTCACATAATTATTCTACGAATTAAAGGAAATTTTATACAACAGAAAATAATTATTGAAAATTTTAAAATAAAAAATGTCAAGGTGAAAAAAAAAAACAAACAAACAAGGAATTAGTTAAAGTAAACTATTTTTTTTTCTTCATCATTTGCCTTATTTTTTTCTTTTATTGAAATTTATTTTTAACTTTGTTCTTAAAATTATTTTAATAAATTTCATTTAATAAAGTTTCATCTAATTATCTTTTTTTTTGTGATTTTAGGTTTTTTTTTTGTTTTTCTTGATTTCACTTAAAGCAAAAGTAAAGTAAAATAAAGTAAGATAAAAAAAAAAACAAATTGTGCATAGCTTTTGATTGTCATTTTTTATGTGTGTGTGCATGCGTGTGTGTGTGTAAGTAAAGTGATCCGATGATCGAATTGGTAAGTGTCAATATAAATTTTAATAACAATTTATTGATTACAATTCAACATCTGATGTTCGGTGTGGTTATCATTTGAGGATACAAATTATTGAATCATTTAATTCAATAGAAAAAAAAAGAAAGAAGGAATTCAATTAAAATATATTAAATAGCATTCAGTCATAGGTAGTGCCATTCTAACAAGTATATTACGTAATAATTTTAAATTTCATCAAATTTATTTATTTTTGTAAAATTTGATACAATTTTTCTTTTTCTTTTTTTGAATTTATTCATCAATTTTTCTTTTTCTTTTTTTTTAATTTTTAAATCATCCAAATCATTCTGAACACAAATCTTTAAATAGTCACCTGTTTTTTTTTTGTTTTTTTTTTTGGGGATGAAAACAAATTTCATAATCACAGAAAATCTCATCAAAAATTAAATGAACGAAAATTTTTCATATTTTTATTTTCAAATGAACGAAAATTTTTTTTGTCAAACATTTCAAAACTATGAATAATTTTACCATTTCCATTTCTTTTAAAACAAGCAAACAAAAAACAATAAGCGAAAACGAAGAGAGAGAAAAAAAAAAAAAGCCGAAGTCTCATAATCGTGTTCGTGTTCATTAGTTTTAATTCAACAAGTGGAAACTGAACTGAGCGGACGTGTTTAAACGGCGCAGAATAAAAATTTTTCCTTTTTACGTTTATCATTTTTTTTTTGTTTGTTTGTTTTTCATCCTTAAAATTCCTTTTTTTTACATTTTATTAAAATAATTTTCATTATTGATTTTTAATTTTTCTTTAACAAATTTTTGCAAGTGGAATTTTGTTTTCAAAGTTTTTGATTTTAAAAGTTTGTGAATTATTTTAAAGTGAACAATTAATTTCTATTCTTGTAATTTGGGGTTTAAGTTTTATAAAATTCCTGTAAAAATTGTAAAGTTACTTACAAATAAAAAACAAAACAAAACAAAACCAACAAAAATAAAAAGACAGAAAATCAACTCTAAAAAAAATTGTTTTGTGAAAAATTGGTGCAGCCAAACAAATATTGTGAAAATTTTCTATAAAATACAAAAGTGAAATTACTTTTTTTAAATCCTTTTCTTTTCTTTTTTTTTTTGCCTCATAAAGGAACCGATAAATTTTTGTGTAGAAATTTATTTAGACAGAGAAAAATTCTTACACGAATTTTAATAAAATAAAAAATTAAAATTTAAGATTTGGGACCAAAAATTGTTTTTTTAAATAAAATTTGTGTATTTTTTTTTGTGTTTCTCTATTTTACGATAATCTGACAACTCTGACACCCGGTGTTTCTTGAACAATTTTCCGATACGTTTTTTTTTTGTTTTTCCAATCAATTAATTCAAAGAAAGAAATTTTCTCGTTTTTTTTTTTTCTTTTAGTAAAAAATTCAAATTAGAAAAAAATATTTTCAATTGTAACAATTAAGAATAAATTTTCTCAATTCTTTAAGAAGAAGAAGAAAATAAAATATTAAGAAATAAAACAAGTGATCGATTGTTGTGTGAAAAATAATTAATTTGTGTTTATCTTTTTTTTTTTTTACTAAGTTGAAGACTAGAAATTTTCATTTGTCCTGTAACTAAAAAAAAACAAATTTTCATTCGTCTTTATAAAAAATTTTCATTCAAATAATATTTTAAGAAAAGAAAATTAAATGATAAACTTTTAGAACTAAATGTGTAGTGTAAGTGTGTTGAAACAGAATTGTATTTAAATTTTCTATTACAACAATACAATAATTGTTCAGAATATTTTCTTCAGCTTCTCAGAAAAAACTGTTTAATTATTTTTTGTTGCAAATACAAAAAAATACAAAATCCTTACATCGTGTATAGGTAAAATTATTGGTAAGCAACATTTAATTTATTCCAAAATATAAAACAAATTTTGTCTAAAATGTAAAATGTAAAATAAAAGAAAAATTTTTTATTAAGAAAATTGTCACCATCAAATTCTTAAAAATCTAAAATTAATTATTATTTTATATTAAAATTAAAATCATCACAAGGATCATCCGTAAATTTACAAACGATCTTACCCAGTACAAAACGAACTATAATCTCCCGTGATGTTTCTTCTTTTTATAAATTTCTCTATAAAAAAAAAAAAAAACTGACAAATTTTTTTCTTTTACTGACAATTACTTCGCTATTGTATTTTTCATCGTTATCATTAGACGGTAGTGCCATATGTTCTTCCTTCTTGATTCCAGAAAAGAAAAGAAAAGAAAAGAAAAAAAAAAAACAGACGAGGCAAATGACCGACTGACGACATGACATGAAAAACAATTTCCATGTTTTTGCGATCATAAAAATTATTTCTAAGAAATTCGGAAAAATTACAACAGGCGACACATAAATAAAAATAAAACAAAAAGAAAAAAGAAATGATATAAAAAAGAAATGAAATTCTGGCAAATTTCTTCTTCAATTTCACGTTCCACGATCCTATTGCAAATCTCACAAAAGTTTAAAATAATTTTAACAGAAATAAAAGGAAATGTAATAAAAGAGAAATTCTGGTAAATTTGATTATTGGCGGTTCCTGTTACAAATTTTATCAAAAGATGAAAATAATTTCTAAGATGCTGTTAGGTGAAAAATCTGATTATTAAAAAATTAAATCAGACAGTAGAAATTTTAAATTACAAAAATGGATAAGACAAAAGTACAAGACAACCGATCATGCGTACCCCACCCCACCCCATCATCATCATTAGATTTATCTTTTTTTTGAAATTTTCTCAATTTTTGTTCGTTTTCCTTTATTTTTTTTTTTTTGCTCTATTTATTAATTTTTTTGCCCAAAATTCCTGTCAAAACAAAACAAAAAAAAAATACAAATATTTACATGACAATAAAATTGTTTGTTAGCAAAATAATTAAGAGGGGGAATTTTAAAGGGAATCGTCAGAGAATTTTTTTCTATAATTTATTTAGAAGAATCCTTGACAGTGTCCGACAATGTGGAGGTACACACCGGTGGTGACGTAAACTTATTTTCTAAATGACAATTTGAAAACACACAAAAAATAATACACAAAATAATGAAACGTTTGATTTATTTATTTTTTAGTTTATTTTTGTTTTTATTTTTGAATGAATTTTAAACAAAAAAAAAAAAATCAAAATCCAACAAAATTGAATCAAATTTCATTATTATTTTTTGTTCAATTAAAAAAAAAAACAAAATAATGAAGAAAAATCTAGACCTCTGTCGTCGTCGTCATAAACACCGTACAATAACATTTTAATCTTTACATTTTTTTTACAAATTTTTAACAATTTGTCTTTTACGATTTTTATTTTGTTTTTTTTTTTTTTTTGTTTTTGACTTTAAGAAAAGAAATGAAACAAAAAATAAAACAAAACATGCGACATACCAAAAAAAAAATCGTTAGTTTTATTATTATTTTTTTTTCTCTCTATTTCTCTTTCTCTTTCACACTAACACTTTTTTTTTTTTTTTTTCATCTGTCATTCCTTCGTCTTTCCCCCCTTTTTTTTCTTCCTTTCGTGTGTGCGTTTTTTTCTTTCTCTCTGCCTATTTTTTTTTTCCATATTTGTGATGAGATTTTATTGTTTCTGTTTGCGCTTTTTTTTTTTTTCTTTTTCTTTTTCTTTTTGTTTTGTTTTTGTTAAAATTGAAATATGTTCACTAGAAATTTGGTTGTTGTTGTTGTTCTTCTTTAACTGATTAAAAAAAAAAAAATTTTGCTTAAAAGTACAAATATGTTGATGGGTTTAGTTTTTATTTTATCCGTTTATTCCCTATCTCACTCTCTCTCTCTCTCTCTCTCTCTCTCACACACACACTCTCTGACTGCTTTTAGTATGTTTCTTTGTTTGTTTGTTTTTTTTTTTTATTCTCCAATCAATTTATTTATTTGTTTATTGAAATTTGAGAGAACAGAAATCAAAAGTTTGAATAAAAAACAAATAATTTGGGTAAAGATAAACGCGCGCGCTTTGAAAGAATTTAGAATTATTTGTTGTTGTTGTTGTTCTTGTGTTTTTTCTACTTCTTCTTCTTCTTCTTCTTCTTCTTTTTGTTTACATAAAATATTTATTTATTGAATGCAAAAACAAAACAAAACAAAAATTATTTAGAATATTTTAATGATAATTATTAATTATGAAATTAATCGATATATAAGATAAGAATAAGATAGAATAAAAAGAATAAGAATAAGAAGAAGAAAAAGATAGAATAAGAAGAAGAAGAAGATGAAGAAGAATTATAATAATAATTACTTCTATTTATAGACCGAAAAAAAAAAACAATTCACACATTGAATAAATATTATTTTCCATTTCGTACAAACAACGAAAGTAAAGGGCAAAACAAAAGACAAAATCCAAATAGAAAAGGACAGATTTTTTTTTTTTTTGTTTTTTTATTACGACAATAAAAGTCGTATTTTTTCTTCTTCTTCTTTTTTCGTTTTCTTCTTTTTTTTTTCTTTGGTTTCAAGCAAAATAACGAAAAACAAAAACAAAAAAAACTACACCAAATGTGTGAAATATGCCTAACGCACAAATGCATGCACACACACATGCACACCACACACACACCACACACACTGTCACAAAAGAAATCATACACTAAAAAAAAAACTAAAATGAAAATTTATTTGTTCTGTTTATGTTTTGTTTTTGTTTGTTGTTTTGCTTGTTTGTTTGAATTTGTTGTTTTTGTTTTTTTTTTCAAATTTCTAATTAATAACTTCAATTCAATAAACAATTTCAATTAGTAACTAATATTAGTATTTGTTAGTAATATTTATGTTATTCCTATTATGACTTAAGTATAATTTTAAGTAGAAGACAAAAAAAAATAATAATAAAAAAAAAAAACAATAGAAACACAACAACAACAATTTGTTTTTTGTTGTTGTTGTTTTTGTTATTTATAAATCTTAAATAATTTCTTCTTACATTTCTCACTTTCAGTACAACCAAATAATTCTATTTGTTTTTTTTTTGTTTTTTGTTTTTTTGTTTTTCTATAAAAAAAATTATATAAAATTTTTTCTCTGAAAAAAGTTAAGAAAAAATATGAAGGAAAAAATAAGAGGGAAAAAGAAGAAGAAGAAAAAGAAAAACAATCTCACCCTAAACTGTAAAAGAATAATTATGTAAGATTTTGTTAAGATTGTGTTAAGTTGTGTCAAACAAACACATACAAAATTTTTTTTTGTTTTTTCTAGTATTTAAAAGTGTAACGTTGTGGGGCCGGTCAAACCAAAAAAATCATATTACTAAATTTTACAACAACAACAACAGCAGCAGCAACAACAAAAACAGATTTATTTTTTTCTCTCTCTCATTTTTTTTTATAGTTTTTGTTGTTGTTGTTGTTGTTGTTGTTGTTGTCTCAAATATCCGAGTAGCAATATTTTTTTCTGTTTTCTTTATTTTTTGTTTCGTTTTTGTTTTTTTGTTTTTTTTTTTTTTCTAATTAATAAACGATCATAAAAATGTCAATAAATTATAAGTAACTGGTAAATTTTTTCTCTTCTATTTCTTTGTCCTTTTTTTTTTCTTTTTTCACTATTTTGTTTTTTTTTTTATTTTGTTGTTGTTGTTATTTTTTGTACCAAGAAAATTAAAAAAAAATTTTTCTTTACCCAAAACAAATTTAATCCTGGAATTTTTTTTTGTTTAATGTTTTTATTTTGTCTGAAATAATTTTTGTTTTATGTTGACGCATAATTTATTGTTGTTGTTGTTGTTATTATTTAATTTTTCTTATAAATCGACAAATATTCTTAACTGATTCATATTTGATTTTATTTATTTTTTTCTTGCTTTTCTATTGTTGTTGTTGTTCTTGTTGCTTTTAATTTTTTTTCTGTTGCTGTTTTTATCTATTTACTTTTTTTTTTTGTTTTTTAGTAGTTTGCGTTAAAATAGAGAAAATGAATTTTATTACATCACAAAAGATGTGTGTGTGTGTGTACTGTGTGTGTGTACTGTGTGTGTGTGTGTGTGTGTATGTGTGGTAGTGTGGGTGTGTGTGTGCGTATGTGTTGTTTCAAACACACGTTAATATTTTCTTATATTGAAAATATTAAAAAAAATTTATTTTAATTTATAAAGGGAAATTTTTTGTTTTTTTTTTGGAATTGAATCCATTTCATCAATCCCCCCCCATCAATCCCCATTGTTATGGGTACAATTTAACCATTTATTTAAGTGTAAATTAAGGAAGAAAAAAAAAAAGTATAAGACGCGAAAATGTCTTAAGAGAACATAAAATCAACATTTGTTTATAATCCGTTTCGTAGTTCAATTTTTAAAATCCGCGAAAAAAAAAAATAAGACAACAACAAAAAATAACAAAACATAATTTTTTTTTTTTTGTGTTTATAAATTTTTTAAGCATTGGTGGAATACAATCCCGTTTGTGTCGAAGTAGAATAAAAAAAAAAAACGAAGTATAAAAACCGAACACAAACACAAACACCGATATCAATATTATACATTTTTCTTCTTTTCTTTTTTGTTTTTGTTTTTGTTGTTGTTTTTTTTTCTTTATCATTCATCAACATCAATCGTCAAAGATCGAAAGCATTGTGAACACGATCCTCATTCTTAAAACTTTAATCATTCTCACCTTAGTGCAAAATATCTAAGTCAAAGTTTAAAGTTTCTTTTCTTTTTTTTTTATTATTTGGGATGTTCTTAATTTGCGCGCGCGGTATCAATTTTTTTTTTGTTTTTGTTTCTAAAAAATAAATATTGTGTTTTGTTTTTTTTTTTTGTAGTTTAAATACTTTTTTTATTTATTCATGTGAGAGTGAGAGTGAGAGAGAAAGAGAGAGAGAGAGAGAGAGAGGGAAAATTTAAGTTAATTATTTTGTACGTTTAAAAATTACGTGAATTTGTTAATTAGTTAATTAGATAATAAATCTAAAAAATTAAATTCTTTCCTTTTGTGTTTGATTAAAAAAAAAAAAAAAAGGAAAACAAAAAAAGAAACAAACAAATAAATAAATTATTGTTCAGTGAAATTTAAATTTTTTTTTTAGCGTTTTAGATCACGTTGTTTTTTTTTTCTCTCCCCGCTCTTTTTAATAACACCAAAAAAAAAAAAGTGAAAATATTCCTTTAAGAATTTTTCTTTATTGTTTTTTTTTTGTTTTGTTACAAACAAAAAAAAAAGTGTGATTGAAAAGCAATACAGTTGAAACAATTAAAAAAAAAAAAATAATACAAAAATAACAAAAATAACAAATAAGAAAAGAATAAGAAAGTTCAAAACGGGAAGAAAGAAAACGGGAAGAAAGAAAGAAAATGGACGAGAAAAAATTAAATAAAATAAAAATTGTTTTTGTGTTGTGTTGTTTTTTTTTTCACTTGAACAAATAAGTTCAGTGGTTGCTGCCATCTGACAATGTTGATTAGATTTTAGTGATCTAAACGCTAAAATTTAAAAACAAAAAAAAAAAAAAAAACAGAAAAAAAAAACAAATTTCTCGCATTATTCTAGTTTAGTCTATAAAAACTGAACAATTTAATTTATTGTAAGTAATTTACTTTTCGTTAATTAGAAAATCAAAAATAACAACAAAAAAAAAAAAACAAGAAGAAGAAAAAAAAAACAAAAACAAAAGTATTTTGTTTGTTGTAATTAAAACATTAAAAAAAAGAAAACCAATCATAAAGTGAACTTGTGTTAAAAATCAAAAGAAATTCCATTGTAAGGAAATCTATGAAGAGAATTTTTATAAATTTGAAGGGGAAAAAAAAAAAGGTAATGTACCTAATTGTATGTTTGGTCAAATATAATCACGTGGTGTACGTTTATAGCAGGCCTGGCCAACCTAAATTCAATAATGAGCCGCAAAGAAAAAAATTTAAAATTTCATGAGCCGCACAAAAATAATTTAAAAAACATAAGGTAAAGTGGCCTATGGATCTCCAATGTTTGCGTTACATAATAGTATACTACTAAAAACACTTATAATCTTTGCAGACAATTTTCTTAAATTGGATATTTAGCGTGATCTATAAATTTTGCGTAAAACTGTACTATATATATTATTGTTTGGATATTTCCTCACTTTATTTAATAATTAAGATTGAGAAGGATTTTTTTATTTTTGTGATCACTGAGAAAACTTTTTATTATTATTTTGTGAGCCGCAAAATATCTTACAATGAGCCGCATGCGGCTCATGAGCCGCGGGTTGGCCAGGCCTGGTTTATAGGCATAAAATTAAAACAAATTTTAACATACAAATTTTTTTTCTATACACACACAAACACACACACACACACACACATGTACACATGCATTCGTTCGTACATGTAATCAAGCTTGTGATCAGGGCAGGGGTGTAGGACATTAAATTAAATCATCAATTTTCTTTTTTAGTTTTCTGTTTTGTTTTTTTTTTTTGTGTTATAAATCCTGCAATATTTTCCTTTCAATATTTTAATTGTTTTAATTAAATTAATAATATTTTATTTGGGTGGAAAAAATTGTGTCGATCATCGAATTTTTTGCTATTAGAAAATTTATCTATACAAATTAATCCGAATTTCGTTTTTTTGTTATTTTTCATTTCTTATAAATTCCATTTAAAATGAAATTAAAAACAAATAAATTAGAAATAAATTTTAAATAAAACAAAAACAAAAACAAAAAAAATAAATTGTTTGTATTTATGCGTATGCATAAATTTAACATTGAATAATTATTGGTTTTGGTGATCAATTCGTTGAGCGCACATATTAACAATAAAAGTTGTAACAATAAAAGATTTAAGAATAAAAAGAAAAAGAAAAAGGAAAAAAAAAAAAATGAAAAGAGGAGAAGAAGAAGAAGAAGATAACAAATATTTCGTTGATGAACATTTTTTTTATTATGCATATTGCACTTTACTTTTTTTTCGTCTTCGTCTTCTTCTTCTTCTTATTTTGTATTCTTATTCGTTTTAATTGTTGCCCTTTTTATTTATTTATTTTTAATTTTCCGTATCCTAAAGAGTGACGAAACAACAACACATCAGATTAAAAAAAAAAAGAAGGAAATTAGTTACACTAAATGATTTCAACATGTTTTCGATCAATAAGTTTTTGTTTAATTTTTCTACATAAGAATCTTTTGTCGATTTTATTTTGTATAATTTTCTTGTCTTTTTGTTTTTCTTCCTTTTTTTGTTTTTTTTACAACAAATACAAATTCCACTGACATCCACTGACATCCATTGACATCCATGGAATGGTCTGTGATAATTTGATTGAAATTACGTTAGACAAAAAAAAAAATTTATACACTGAAAGAAAAATAATAAGAATTATTTTTTGAAGGGGGGTGGGGGAGGGGGGCTACGATAATTTTTGTTATTATATAGTGAAATTTAAACTTGAGTTGAGTTTTAGTTTCGGACTTTATTTTTATTTAGTTCTATCATCCGATAACATCTGACAACAAGATCACAAAGTAAAATCAAATAAAGGACTAAGTTTGATAATTGTTTCAATTTGAAAACATCATCAATAATAATTTTTTATTTAGTATTTAAAAAGTCTCGAGTTTAGTAAAAAAATAATAATTTAAAATAAAGTGAATTCAGTTAATTGATTTAAGGGAATTAATTAATTTTGGTTCAAATATATTTTTATTTTTTTTTCAAATATCAAGAAAGATTTTAAACGTGAACTCGTGTTAATTCACAATGTATGAAATTGTAGGTGGTTTTATTTTGTCGAAGAGAACAAAAAAAAAAAAACAAAAACAACAAAAACAAACAACAACAAAAAATAAATAAAGGGATAATTTTGTGTGCAATTTTCAATTTCTTTAAATTTTTTTTTTATAAAAATATTATTTTTATTGTTGTTGTTCTTGCTGTTTTTTATTGTTCAAAATTTCAATTGATTGATTTCTGTTAAAAAAAAGAAGGAAAATTTTGAAATTTATCCTTAAGAAAAATGTAGGGATTTTTTTTTTTATTAATATTTTTGAACATCGGGGAAAATAACGTTAAAAAAAATTATGTTCCTTTTTTTTGTTTTGTTTTATTTGAACGCAATTTAAAATATTTAATTTTTAATTGTTTTGAATTAAATAATTTACTATTTAATAATTTATTATTTAATAATTAACATAAAATTGAATTAATAAAATTATTTACTGAAAATTTCACTAAAAAAAAAATTTAAGAACAAAAAATTTTTTTTTTTTTTGGTGTCATCTCAGTGAATTTCTGATCACGTGAAATTCTAAGAGAACACACATTTTTTTTTGTTTAAAATTTTACATATATAAAAAATAAAGGAACTCTAGGCTCACATACGATAATCGTGTCATTGAATGATTATTATTATTACGTCGTCAATAAAATAACATTAGATGATTTTAATGTACAAATATTAAAGTCTAAAATCTGATTGTTCTTAACTGTTGTTCGATACAATTAAGGATCATAGAAAACAAAAAAAAAACAAACATTATTGTTATTTTTATAAATAATTTGATATTTCTAAAATTTAATAAAATTGTATTTTTCTGAAAAAAGAAAATAAATTTTCTCACAATAATTATTTTCATTTTTATTTGCAGATTTTCAAAGTAGCCTTTCTAAACAACTAAAAGCTTCAACATGTTTACATATCCAGAATTTTTTGGAGAGCCTTCAACAATAATTGATGTAAGTAATAAATTATAAAAATAATAATTGATTTAAATTCATTTTACAAAAATATATTTTCTGAACGTACGTTTAAAATAATTATTTTGCCACCGACTACTAAAAAATCCATTTGTTTTAATTTTTACCTTTTTACCTTTTTTTTTTTTGTCGTATTTTAATTGAAAAATATTGTGAAATAAATCTTACCCTATAAAATCTATACACAATTTTTGTTAATATTAAACTGATTCCAATAATATTTTATAGTAATAAAAATTAATAATGTTAGTAATGTAACTAACACGTTACTTTAGTTGATAATGATGCCCAAAAACATAAATCTAAATAATTAATAAATTCAAAATGTTTACACAAATTAAATAATATGAATTAATGAAAGAGCAAAATACCGAATAACAATTGTACTGAATCTTTGAACATCGAAAAATTAACATTATTAAAAATATATATATATTTTTTTTTTATTAATATTTTCATTAGGACACTTTGGACAGATTTCAACATATTTATCTACTTTTGGTTAATTTATCGGCATATTTTTTTGGCAACACAAAAATTGAAATTAATCAGAAATTACAAACACATAAGAATAATTATGATAATGGAGTCAACAATGAAAAGGCTATAATAGAAATCTTGGATAGTGATCATGAACAAGATTATGATTATTGTCGATCCATAGAAGGAATCGATAATATATGTAAAAATGATAGATGCCTGAATCTTATCTGTTCATTGCTTAGAAAAACCAGATATAATTGCACAAGAATCAGTGTTTCTGGTCTGTATAATTCATGGAAATTTTTGGAAAAACATATTTCTGTGGAACAGTTAGTCTTATTTTTGGATTCGACTATAAATTTAATGATTTATAGTTCACAAAAATTAAGACGAAAACTATCCATTAACAGTGCTAACTTATATATTTTATTATTATCAACTAATGATTCGATACCATGCAAATATTTTGATGAAGACCTCATATTAAAATGTATGCAGACATTTAATATGTTGTCAACTGTACGTCTAAGTAAAGAAATCAGAAATATTGTAGACGTACAAAATGATATTTTAAATTTTTTGCAAGATCTGACACATGTAATCGAACATTTACACCTTCAAAATAATCAAAAAATTGTTGAAGGAATTGTTGATGCTATGATAAAATTAATAAGAGACAATTGGATATATGGATATGATTCAATAAGTATTTTTTATATAAATTATTCTTTTATTTTATTTATTTATAATTAATTTTCTTTTTAGATGCATTAAAAATAACACAAAAGGCCTATGATGTATTAGAAAAAATTTGTTGGTTAGGTAATTATTATAATAATATAACTTAATTTTTTTTTATTCTTTTATTAAAAAATAACAATTTAATTCTTTTTTATAGATGCAAATATGGATATACTTGACACTCATCATCATTATTCCATGGAAACTGTTGAGAAAATATATTATCCAATAAAAACGGTATTTCTTAAAGTTACCGAATTGTTGGATATGGATATAGAACAAAAAGTTCATGATGGAGTTGATGTAAGTAATTTTTTGTTAAATTCAATTTTAATATTTTATAAAAAAACAAATCAAAAATATAACGTAATAAAATTGCAACCGAGAATAATCAGAGAATTCTATACAAAAGTTTATCAAGTGGAAGATTGTATTTTAATGGAATTGTGTGGACCTAATAAAGGTACCATCGCTGAGACTGGGATCCAAGGGGTTAACCACTGTGTGCAATTCTGGGGAATCTTTGTCCACAATCTTTGCAAATTTTTGTGCAAACTTTTGAAATGTACAAAATGTGCAAAATTTTTGAGTGATCCCATTTGCTAGGATCTTTACCTTAACCATATGCAAATGAATTTTGAATAATCCCAGTAGTTCATTTAAATTCTTTTAAAGTTCAAAAGAATTTTTTAAAAATAATTATTAAAATCAAATATAATGAACTGATTTTTTTTTTTGATTTGTAAATATATTAATTAATTTATTAAAACGTTAAAAAATTAACAAAAAAAGAAAAATATTTTCATTTACAAAGAAATTGTTATAAAATCAACGTGACATAAGATTTACCCAAATTATTTCTTGTAAATAAAATGTAAAATTTATCATAATACGGAATGGAACAATTACATAAAATAAAGAAACAAATGAATATTGACAATTCTAATTAATAAATTATAAATTTACGTATTTTTTTTTTTTAATTTTTTTCAGGTATGTGAGGATGATGAGTCACATTTAGGAACAAATTTTTTTCGAAAAATTATTCAAGAAATACCTAATGCTGGTGAATTTGCTTTTAAATCAATTATAAAAGAATGGATAGCTACACCAATAACAGAGGACGTAAGTTTTTCTTTTTGTTAATTTAAATTATTCATTTTTTAGTTAATTTTTTTTAAATAAAAAAATGTATAAACATTTTCATTAAGTCAAAAAATAATTTCGTTAACACAGTAAAAGTACTCTCCTTGAATTTTGAATATATTTAATTTAGAAGTTTTTAAGGATAGGTTTAGTTGTAAAGAAAAAATTCCAAAAAAAAAAAAAACAAAATCCTTTCAATCATTTTTTGTAACCAGATTACATAAAAATATTTTAATTTATAGATAATTCCTTACAAATCTCTTCATATTTTAATTTTTATTTAATATTTAGCAATCTGATAAATGATAAAACTAATTATTAATGAAGAGAAAAATTGTCCAACAATTGTGTTTACTGTAGAATAAATTTTCAATAAAAATAATAATAAATAAGGATCACTAATTTTTCTATGTTGTTTTTTTTTTTCCCCCACAGTTAGAGAAAGAAACATTTTTGATCAATTATATGGATGTGGATGATTATATATATACAAAAACAAAAAAAACAATTTTAACTTATATAGAATTTGTATTAAAATCATCTCATGATGAATCGAAAAGACTTAGAAGTTTAGATGTGCTTTATTGGTACGCAGTATTATGTTTACCAAAATCCTTAGCAACAAATGATATAACAAGACAACGTATCATTTTGTTAGGTTCTTTACAATGTCTTACCGATTCTTCTACAAAAATAATGACGTTGGCGACAGAAGTAACATATCAAATATTTGCATCAGAAAGTTGTGTTTTACGCAATTTAATAACGGTATGTTAAATATTTTATTTTAAAAATTAAGAATTAATTTATGTTTTCCTTTCATTTTAAAAGACAATATTTGGTAATACATCAGAGATGTTGTTATATCCGTCGGGAAGAGATTTAAATGGTGAGCCATCAAAAAAGAAAATCTGCTTAAATGTTACTTCTGATATAAGAGAATTAATAGATATGTATGCGACAATATTGCCATTTCATTTACGAAACGCTTTTGATAAAATAGACGGGCACCAAATCTTTATTATGAAAATTTTTTCATTAGTAATGATACGATCACGAAGCTTATTTGAATGTGAACGCTTCGAAAGTTTCTTTAATAAAATAACAGATAGCAACGATAAACCTTTAAAAGAATATTCGATTGGTTTTATTGTAAAAGCGATCAATAAATATCCGACATTTATTCCCGTGTTGCGAATATTTATTGAGAACTTATTGATATATGCTGAAGATGACCAGGTGTATATTTATGCACTTAAGGTAATACACATTCACTAAATACAAAAAAAATCACTTTAACTTTTAAAAAATTTTCATTAATTATTGTTTTCTTAATTTTCTTTAAATTACAAGGTTTTACAAATGATTTTATTTGATAATATAAAAATGTATGCGGCAACATTATCATTATATGATAAAAGGACATGGATTTTAATTAAGATGTTATATAATATAACGGATAGAGAATTAATTAACAATAAATTATTAATAATTTCGAGAACTGTAAAGAATAGGTAAATATTTTTAGAAGATGAATCAAGAAGTAACCAATAAAAAAACAATTGAAATTAATTTTTTATTATTTATTTTCATTAACTTCAATTTTATTATTTATTACATTTTATTTACGTTTTGTTTGTTTTACAGAGATGACGTAATTATGAGAATTACTTCACATTTGGAAACAGAAAATAATGTGGAAGCAACTGAGTTACTAACATTATTATAAGATGGTACAATGAAGCCAGTACAAAGTGGTTGTGTTATTTTGAATTAATTAAGTTTATTTTTTATTATTTATTTGCACTAAAATTATTATAAGATGGTACACTGAAGCCAGTACAAAGTGGCTGTGTTATTTTTAATGAATTAAGTTTATTTTTTATTTTTGCATTTACTTTAATTTGTTTTTTTTTTGTGTTTACGTTATAAAAATTTAATATTTATTAATTATATTAAATTTTGCAAATGAATTAAGATGTAACGTACTTTTGTTAGACAATAAATTAATCAGATGATTAATATTTTTAATTAAAGTATATTATAATATTCTATAATATTATAAAATTCCAAAGAGAGAAAAAAAAGAAGCATTATTTAGATTTTAAGAAAAAGTGTTATTTGAATTAAATTGAAATTCTTTGTTTTAAGTTTATAATCTTATCCTCGTATCTAGTAGTAAATTTTAGTTATTTAGTTATTCAACTACGATACAGTGAATAAATAATTAAAAGTGATGACTATAAAAAAAAAGAAGAAAAACTAAAAAATAATAATAATAATATTATTTTATAAAATTTGATATTTGATATTTTATAAGATTTGATCGATTGCCAAAAAAAACAAAAAAAAAAATATAAAACAATCCAAGGAAATTCCAAGGATATGAAATTCCATGAATAAAAGTTCCTTTATTAGAAAAAAGTTTATATGAAACTTTTATGAAATCACAAGTGATATACTTATTAAGTTTGTGTTTAAATTAATAATAAATATTATTTTTAAGTTCTTAAGCAATTAAAATAAAAGTCATAAATTTATTTATATTGTTTTTTTCTTTTTTTTCGCTGAGAAATAATGTGAAATTCTTTTTTATTGTTGTTCTACTTAATAAAATTTTCAAAAATAGTCTACGACAAACATTAATATAAAGCTGGAGAAATTGAATGACAAATGATGATTATATTTACGTCCAAAATTTTATAACCTAGAACTTATACCAATAATATTTATAGAAATTCAAATAATTGGAACCAGACAAAAGACAACAATTTTTCCTACAATATTTCCATAACCAATTTAATTAGAAAGTGATCATAAAATATAATTCAATAATTAAATAGAATGTGTTCCTTATTATAAATTTCAATATTTAGTATAAAAGAGGGGCACAATACCTAATTCCTGTTGGTTGTGTTCAGCATGCTTTTTCAACATTAAAAAGCTAAAATTGGCTTTCATGGACTTCCATATAGTTGATTAAAGTGGCTTTATATTATTTCACTAAAACTAAATTGTGCGTCTGCGCATAATATCACTCACATCGTATAAAACTTTATTTTAGATAGACCGGCATCCAAATCTATTAAAAATCAAGATAAAACTGACGTTTATGTGCTTTTCAGTGTTGTAATAAAAATTAATGCAGTTTTTCGCGTAGTTTTACCAATGTTCAATCACAGATGGCGCTCATCCACTACATATAACTTAGCAAAGACACTTACATTATTACATTACCAATTAATGAGAAATGGAAAGAATATTTCAACCTGTGATCAAAGAAAAATCAAGAAAATTTAATTAATTTATTTTTTTTTTTTTGTTCATTTATTTTATTTTAATTTCTTTTTTTTTTTTTTTATTTAAAATATTGATGTATAAGTTATATATTTTTACTTACAAATATTAAAAACAAAAAAAAAATTGTTTAATTTTTTTTACTTTTCTTTTTCTTTCTTCTTTTCGTTTTTCTTTTTTTTCTCTATGTGATATTTTTTTTTTTTTGTTTTTATACTTAAGAAATTATCGATCATCATACATTCAGGACACAAAATTATGTAAAAAAAAAAAGAAGAAGAAAATTCAACCACAAATGGATTGGATTTATTTTTTATTATTTTTTTTTTTGCGTTTCTCTGAAATAATTCAATTTTCTTTTTTTTAATTTTTCTGTTAACTTCGCTCCTCTTTTTTTTCTTTTTTTTTTTTGTCACGATTTTTCTTAGTTCAATTTTTTCTGCACAACAAAAATTGTGTGTTAGATGAAAAATAATAATAATAATTAAATGGAAATCAATTGAAAAAACATAAAAAAAAAAAAAAAACATAAAAGGAAAAAAAGGAAAAAAAGAAAAACAGAAAAATCACGACGATAATAATTCAGAATATAATTATTTAACTTAACACTAATTTAAATATAAAATGGAAAATATATAAAAAAAAAATAATAATAATAAAAAATAACAAATTTTCATTTTCGATTTTTTTCTTTGTTTTTGTTTTTGTTGTGTTGTGTTTTTATTTTTTTTGTTTTTCTTTTTATTTTTGTTTTGTTCTCTACCAATTTTACAGTGAGTGAGAGAGAAGACATTAAAATTAATTCATTAAATATTAAATATAATAATTTTTTGTAAATTAAAAGTAAAAAAAAAAAAATAATTAAAATAATAAAAACGGGACGAAAAAAGAAAAAAAATATTAATATAAAGAAGAAAATTATTTCTTAAAGAAATATAAATAATTAATAATAAATTTCAGTAATGAAAATTACTTCAGGCTTTTCTATAAATTTTCTTTAATTTATTTTTAGTTTTTTTTTTTTTATTTTGTTTTTTTTTTTTTTGATTTTTCTTTCTTTCTCTTTCCTTTTTTTTTATAATATTGCTTGATCTTTGGTTGACATATTTTTTATTTTTTTTTATTGTTTTTTTCATTTAGCTTATTAAATTTTTTTTTTTTCTTTTCATCAAAATAAAGTTGACAGAGATTAAAACAACAACAATAATGAAAATTGTTTTCTAATTTATTGTTGTACTGATTGTGCATCATTAACCGTTAGAATAATCAGATGTTGTAATTTAAAATATCATTCCATCTCTTTCTATCATGCACAAAATATTCTCATGTTTTTTTCTTTAATTTTGTTGTTAAATCCGTCTTTCTTTATTTTAATTTTTACAAAAAGAAAAAAGCGCCAAAATTTCTAAAATAATTTTTAGATTTTCAATTTCATTAAATTTATTCGTTTTGTTTTGTTTGATTTGTTTTTTTTTTCTTCTCTTTTTCTTTCTCTCTCACATTATCTCTCTCTCTCTCTCTCTCTCTCTTTGATTTGATTAATTTAAATAGTACACCACAAATTATTTGTGACTAAACTCAATCATATTAAATAGATTAGCAAAAAAAAAATAATACAATATAATTTATTTGGTTTTAACGAATTTTTTTTTGTTTTTGATTTTTGTAAAAAAAAAAAAAAAAAAAATTAAAAAATATAAAAAAAAAAAATACAAACAAACAAACAAACAAACAAACAAAAAAAACGAATAATTGATTAACAACAAAAAAAAAAAAAAAATATTCTAATTATAATTAATTAATTAATTAAGTAAATAAGTAAAAATAATATAATTTCATAATTGTATCTATTTACTAGGGTTAGGGTAGGGGATGGTAGGGGAATAATAATGTGTTGTGTATAAAAAAAAAGAAGAAGAAGAAGAAGAAGAAGGATAATGAATGGGGGGAGGGGTAGGGTTTTGTGATTATAATTAATTAATTTAAATTACTTAAAAATAATGGACGAAGCGTTGAATTTCCATTTTAATTCTTATTTTTCTGTTTTAAATAATTTTTTTTTCAGCCAAAAAAAAAAGAAGAAAATTTTCTTTGTTGATTTTCTTTTTTTTTTTTAATTTTCTTTTTAATTTTTTTTTTTGTTTTAAATTTAAATTATATTAATTTCTAAACAATTTTCTTTCATTAAACTTAAAATTATAAAGTACATACATTTTTATATTCTTCTCTCTATTTCTTCTTCTTCTTCATCTTTCTCTTTGTTTTTTTTTTTCTTCTTCTTCTCTTTATTGAGTATAATTTAGAGATTTTTTTCTTTTGTTTTTGTTTTTCTTTGAACGTCTTTTATTTTTCTTGTACGTTCTAGTACGTTTTTTTTTTTTCATCTTTTTCTTTTACACAATTTTTTTTTAGATTTTAGAGAATTTTCTTTTGATATTTTTTCTTTTATAAAAATTTTCTCATCAATAAATAATTTAGTTTTTCATTTAAATTTTCTCCTTCCATTTTGAAATTAAATTAATAAAAAAAACAAAACAAAAAAAAAAAAAATAAATAATAAATAAATAAAAATAAATATTTTAAGTCACAAAATATAAAATGTTTTGTTTTAAATTCTCAAAGAGCGAATAAAAATTAATTTTTATTTTCATTTGTTAATTTTGGAAAATTATACTTTTAGAAAATAAAGAAATTTAATAAATAAAAGAAAGAAAAAAGAAAGAAAGAAAAAGAAGAAAACGAAGAAATAATTTAGAATCTTTTAAATTGAACAAAATTACAAAACATAAATTTTTCATAAATCTGACTAACAAAAAAAAACAACAAAAAGATTAAAAAAAATAAAACAATTGACTAAATTAAGTACAGTCAAAGATCTCCTATAAATTTGTAAATGACTTAAATTGTTACGTTACATTAAAACTTTTAAGTAGTCTGGCTAAGAAAGGATGAACAAAAATCAAATATACAAACAACAACAAAAAAAAAAAAATTACAGAAAGAAACAAAGAAAAAAATGATTCATTAGCGGAAATTTTTAGAAATTCAATTCATGATGGTAATTTTTCGTTATTTTCTCAATTTCTTAATTTAAACAATTTGTGACAAAGAAATAGATAAATAGAGAGGCAGAGAGAGAGAGAGAGAAAGATAGAAGTAAAATTAAAAAAAAAAATAAATGAGGTAAATTAAAAACTGTGACTAGTTGACAATTATTTCCAAGGAGTGAAAACTTGTAAAAAATAATCCATTTTTAAATGTAATTGTTGGATGAAATAAGACAACAATATAAGAATATGAGAGAGCACGTAAGAGAAAGAGATAAAGAGTGAGACAGAGAGAGAGTGAGAAATAAATTATTAAAGGAGATTAATTTACTTTTTTTAAATTTTATAAATGAAACAACAACAACAACAGCTTAACGTTTTTTTTTTTTAAATTAAAAGAAAATTATATTTTAAAGGTGAAATAAGTTCTTGATGGACAAAATGTTTTCAAAACGGACTGGTATCATTTTCGTACATATTTTGCTATAGGTGGACTAAGAAAATGTTTTTCCCTTTACATCAATTATTCTTGTATTGTGTCATCTTTTTATATTCATCTCTAGCAGACTGTTGTCTTGTAACACGTTATTTAATATTTAAAAAATTTACCACAAAAACAGTAAAAATCATAAATGTGAATTTAGAAGTTACAGACCAAGTTGGAAGCATGGCAACGTGCTTGCGTATGGAGCGGGGAGGTACTGAGTTCGAATCTCGACCGAGAGACGGGATAGAATTTTTCATTAGTCAAAAAAAATGACTAACAAGAAAAATTGAAAAAGAAACAAATAGAAAAATGGTATTTGTTGTTTTTGTTTAATTATTTTTTAATCTTACTTCTTTCTCTTTTTTTTCTGTTATTTGTCAGTTACGTTTCGGTTTTTTGACAGGAAAAAATCAAAACAAGAAAAAAGACAAAAAAAATTGAAGAATTTTTCGGTTTTTTTTTTAAAAAGAAAGAAAAAGAAAAAATAAAAGAACAAAAAGAAAAACAGAAAAACCAAATAAAAGAAAAGGGGGATGGGGATTGATACAATAATATTTTTTTTAAAATAAATTCATTCCGTTCGTTCGTTAACAATTTAATTAATGTAATTATTTCTTAAAATATTGAATTGTTACAGCTTTTTATGTACAATAATTTTGACAGCACAGCAGCACCTCGTAACACGCACACACACACACACATCCACACACATACATTTCCATTTTATTATTCCTTTTACATTAAAGCCTTACAATTTCTTCTTCGTTTTATTTTTCCCTTATTTTCTTTTCATTAATAAATTTATTAAAATTTTGTTAATTATTTTTTATTAAACTTTTGTCTCAATTTAAAAACATTTTCCCATTTTCGTTTCAATTTTCTTTCAATATTTTTTTTTTTTGGATTTTCTATTCGTCTCTGTTTTGTTTGTTTCTGTTTGTGTTTTGTGTGTTTTACTTGTTTTGATTTTGCTTTTAAAAACTCTAATGAAATTACAAAATTACAATTTTTTTTTTCTTTTTGTTTTTCATTAAAAATTTCTGCATATAATTTTTTTCTTTGCTGTATTTTTTTTTTTGTTTTAACTTTATTTTAATGTCGATGTTTCTTTACAATTTTTTTTTTTTTTTTGTTAATTAATTTTATATATATTTTTTTTCTTTCAAAGTTTTTCTTTTTTTTTTTTTGGTTTTTTTTTCTTTTCTTTTCTTTAAATTTAATTTTAAGGTTTTTTTTTTTGTTTTAATTTTAATTCTTAAATTTTTTTTTTTTCTTTTATTCTTTAATTTAATTAATAATTAGTAAATTTGTTATTCTTATTTTCATTCGTTTCCTTTTCCTTTAATTTTACGTTTTCACTTCTTCTTCTTCTTTTTATTTTTTTTTTAATGTTCACCATTTTACACGCGTAATTCACGCGTAATTTTACGATGTTCATTTTTAATTTATATAAATATAATTTTATGGGTTTTTTGTGTTCATTATTTAAGTTAGTTTAGTTTGATTCTTTCTTTTGTTTTATTTAAACAATTTTTTTTCTTTTCCATTAGAAAAGAGGAGAAAATGATGAAAATTAAAGGTGGAAAAAAAAAATATGATTTCTTCTAAATTCGCTATGCGGTCATGGACAAAATTTCTTCATTAATTCCGGTTTATAATTAAAATTTTTGTGTAAATTAATGTTGTCTGTTTTATCCGAGAAAACAAAAAAAAAAAAAAGAAAGAAAGGAAAACAAATAAACAAATAATTGAATTCTTTTCCATTAGACTTTGAAAATTGTCTTATTTTTCATTTAATTTTTATAAGAAAAAAAAAAGAGAAAAAAACACAAAAAACGATTAAAAAAAAAGAAAAGAAAAAGTGAACAAAATTTATTTTGTTCAATTTAAATCTTTAATTTTCGTACTTTTAAAATTTTTTTTGTATTATCTCTTTTTTTTCTTCTTCTCGTGTTTCCGTCTTCTTCTCCTTCTTCTTCTTCTTTTTCCTTTTCTTTTCCTTTTTCTTTTTCTTTTGTTAAATATTATTTGGTTTTGTTTCATTGTTTTTTTTTTTTTTTATTTGATTTGATTGTTTTTATTTTATAATTGTTTTTTATTTTCATTTAGGTTTTTTTTTTTTTATTTATTTATTTATTTTTAAACTACACTAGAAACATATCCGAAGCACTGGTATCAGATTTAGTACAAGCACTTCCTGTTGGTGATGCGGCACTAGCTAATGAATTTGCTCTTGTTGCTGCTAATGGTGAACGTATATCCTGATTCAATGTTGTTGTCTGATTTTGACTTTGTCCAATTGTATCATTCCCATAATAATATGATGAATCTATATTTTAGATAGAATAAGAAACAGAAAAAGAGAAAGAAAGAAAGAGAGAGAGAGAGAGAGATAGTGATAAGAAATAGAAAAATTTGAAATTGGATATGAGTGAAAGGAGTGAAATGAGGAAGAAAACAAAAAAAAAAAAAAGAAAACAGACAGAAAGAAAGAAAAGGAAAAAAAAAAACAGAAAAGGAGAAATAAAAAAAAATTAATTAATTATTCAATTGACTTTTATGTAAATTAATTTTAATTTAGTTTCAAACAAAAAAAAAAAAAAAATTGAACTTTAATTCTTTGGATTCAATAAAATTAAACTTTTTATAGATAAACTGACCAATAATTGATGAGTGAATTAAATCCAATGAGGAACACAAACCAAAGTAAAAAAAATAATTTAATTTTCAACACAAAAAAAAAAAAATTAGAAGAAGAACAATAAAAGAAATGACGTCAAATTTTTATTAAATAGTTTTTTTATGTGAAATTTTTGACGTTTATTTTTTAATTTTCAGTAAAATTAAAAATAACAACAAAAATAAAAAAATAAAGAGAAATTAAAAAGCAAGAACAACAAAATTAAACTAAAAATAATTAAAAACTAAAAATAAAAATAAACAACAGTAAGTATTAGTGTACAATACTCACTGTTTACTTACTGAGCAGCCCGCCAGCAGCAGCAGCACTATATCCATATGAACCGTATGCACTACCATATTGTGAATATGCTGGACTATATGTATAATCTGATCCAGGTACCACTGAACCTCCACCTAAATTTTTTTTAAAATTAAAAATTAATAATTAATTATTACGTAAAAAACACAATTTACAATTTTAAAAAATAAAATAAATAAATTAGAAAGAAAAAGAAAAATTAAATTTCACAAAATTAAATTGAGAAAAACAAAAAAAAAAAAATTATTAAATAAAAAATGTAATAATTGCGTTTCACAATCAAATAAAATCGTAAATAATTAACAGAAATATATAATTAAAAGTAACAGCCTAAATTTTACAAAATATTTTATCAGTATTTATTGTTGACTGCGCGTACACAATTCCGTTTCTAACATCAAATTTATTTTGTTAGTGAAATAATTTTACAAAAAAAAAACAAAAGCTTCAAAAGACTTCGTTACTGAAAAAATGGGATGTAACCCTGAAGCGCCAATTAAATGAAATTTAATGTTAAAATGTATTGTTTGTTTCGATTTCAATTTGTAATTTACCTTAGTACATTCAACGACTAAGGTTATTAGTAACTAGTAGACGTACTATTTGAATAAATGTATAATTGAAATGGATAATTAATTTGTAAGATGTGATAATTATAAATGCAATTGTACATCAATGAATAGAAACAAAAAGTTCCATAAATATATGGACAAATAACTCTTGCAAAACAGATACAATAAATATTTTCAAAATATTTTGTTAAAATCGACGTTATTAATTTAATTACAAATAAAATATGAATGAAAATAATATAAAAGTTTTCTTTTGTAAAAATTTTAATTCTAAAATATATTTGAAGTAAAAGTTCAAATGTAAGACAGGATTTTATGTGAACAACTGTAATTTAATTATATTTAGTTAATGAACATATGTTAGTATTATAATTATTATAAAGTTTAGTAACTGTTTAGTGAAATCTAAATAAAAAATAAACGTAATTAGTCAATTTTTTTACTTAATTACCATAATACCATAAATAATAATAATAAATGTCAGATTACAATGAACTCAACTCAACAAATTGTTGTTCTTTATGTATTTTTTTTTTAAATTGTCCATTCGTTGAGCTCCACATAAATTATTTGAGTTGATATCAGTTGTAATTACACCTCTACGAATAAAAATTATTGTGCATTTAAGGAAAGAAAGGATCACCAACGGATAAGAAAGTTTTTCTTTATTTCGTTCGCCTTCGTGAATAGAAAAAAAAACTATTTAGAAAAAAAAATTGATAAATTGTTAAATGGAAAAACATAAAAAATTTGTTACAAATAAATCACACCAATAAATTAATTCTTAATCAACTTAAGAAACTTGAATTAACAGAATTTTTTTTTTGTTATTCTAAAAAATTAAATTGTATCTGATCAAATTATTTGCGTACGTTCCATTTAACAAATTTATTTAAATACTTTATGATGAAAATCAAATTGTTTATTTTACACTGAAAAATCCAGACGTCCCATTATGATTGTGCATACTAACTAAATTAATTAAATTAATTAAGTGACAAAATTTAAAGAAAGAAAATAATTAATTTATGAAGAAACTCTATTTTCTGTGAATAAATTATTTTGCGCAAATAATAGAAGCAGTGCAAATTATTGATGACAGATTTAATCCAGTAAAAAAAACAATAAATACCAAAAATTACCTTTAAATAAAATACATATAAAAATAATTCTTTTTGTTAACCAAATTATTTATAAACAAAATAAAAAAAAAAACAAATAAGAAGAAATAATAAATATTGAAGATAAAACTTGCCTGTAGCATAATGGCTAAAACTTGGTAACATTGATGAATATCCAGTACCACTTGGTTGTAATACAATTAATGATGATTGATCTGGTGATCCCGTATGATTATGATTTAAATTATTATTATGATTATTATATTTATGACTATTACTATTATTATTATTATTATTGTTATTATTATTATTATTATTCGTTGTTGTAATACCATTTGTTGTATTATTATTATTATTATTATTTGTTGGTGTTGTTGTATCATTTGTAACAAGTGTTAATGGTAAACCAGGTGATGAACCAGAATCACCAACTGGACTAACAACTGTACTTATATTTGTTATATATGCACCAGTTCCATTTTGTGGAGCTATAATAAAATATTTTCATTGTTGCATTTCTTTTTTTTGTTGTTGTTATGTATTTAAATAATTAATTAATTAATTAAAAATGATGAGTAAATAAATAAATTTCTAAATATAATTTTATTTATTATATTTGAATAAAAATTCTAATAAATGTCTTTAAAGCTTTTTATATAAATTTCTGTTTTTATTTTATTATATTTTTTTTTAACTTCAAACAAATGACAAGAGAAATGACAAGGATAATTAGAATTAACTATAAAAATAATGAAACGGCAATTATTAAAAATCATTTAATTTAAAAAATTCTATTAAAATTAACGAAACAAAATAAAAATGTTGATATAAAAAGTGAAATGACATTTTTAGAATTTAATATTTTAAAATTTGTAGAAAAATTAAAATTAAAATCAGAAAACTGAAAGTAAAGTTACATAAATAGAATAAAAATTTACATTTAGAGAATGTTTAGAAAATAGAAAAATAATATTATAGGAAAAGAAAGAAATTGTGTAATCTGTAAAAAGAATAAAAATGTTCTGGTCACAAACAGACGTAACCCAACAAACAAAAAAAAGAAGAAGAATTCTTTATCGATTTTTTTTTTCATCAACGTTAACAACATTAAAAAATATATATTACAATCATAGAATATTTATATTGTTTCCGAGAAAATATTAGATCGAATGTTATGATTATTTAATTAATTGATTCAATTAAGAAAAAAAATAATGGTAGATAAGAAAGAATTCCAAGTAAATATCGATAAAGAAATTTATTTTTTCTAGTTATGTGATTTTGTTATTTTCAACAAAAAAATTTGTGTAATTGTGTAATAATTAATAAAAGATAGAAAATAAATTATTAAATAAATGTGCTCATTATATACACATGTGTATATATGTATGTGTGTATATGAGTGTGTGTATGTGTGTTAATTAACGTAGATAGAAGAAGAATTATAATATAATTAAAGACTTTATAACCGATCCCAAAATTTTTGTGTTCTATTTTGTTTTGTAAGATAGAGGATTTATTATAATCCTTACCTGTATGATATGGGGATAATGATTGATCAAGTATATTTCCAGTTTCTAATTTCATTTCTTGCATACTTATTGGTGCTAATGGAGTAAGTGAACCAGTTCCTAAATTTATTAATTTTATTAGTAATTTTTTTTTTATTTTTTTTTTATTTATTTTGAATTAAAATTAATTTATTTTGTTATTAGAAATTCCATAAATTTATTAATTTCTTTTTTCTTATTCACTCTTATATGTTGAATAAATGTATATACTAAATAATTTGTAAATTAATTGAAATAATAAAGATTTAATTTATATTTCTGTCTCTTTCTACCATTAAATAAAAGATACTCTTTTTATTTTATTTAATTAAAAAAAAACAAAACAAAATAAAACAAAACAAAAATAAATTATATCAGTTGTTACAATTTTTTATTGTTTAAATTTTATAGAATAATTTGTGTGTGTGTGTTTTTTTTTTGTTTTTTAATTAAAAAAACGTTATAAAATATATTCTAATATTATTCTAATAATATAAAACAATAAACATACCAATAGATGAACCAATTGGTGGTGTATAAAGTGAACTTTGTGCTTGCGAAATTGTTGTAATACTATCATAAAGTATTGAATCAGTACCACTTGATGTTGGAAAACCATTATGTGAATCATAATATGTAGTACCACCATTTGTTGTTGTATTACCAAGTTCTGATAATAATTTATGTTCATCTTTAATGCACCATTTTCCAGACCAGAGCTAATATTTTTATTTTTGAAAAAACAAAAAAAAAAAAAACAAAAATTAACTTTATTAATATTTTTTTTTTTCTTAAATCTTAGAAATTTTAAGAAATGACAAAAATTGAGTTTTATTAATTTTCCCTAAGGCGTTTGTTAAAAATAATTATGCTTTTAGAAGTTAACCAAAAAATAATAATTACATTTGAGTATAGTTGATCACCACTGTAATGTATCCTCTGACGTTTCAGATCATCATCAGGATGAATATTGATGTCACGATTTTCATCTTAAAAAATAAGAAAAAAAAATTATATTTTAAATTTGTTGGAAATTCTATAAAAAATCATTTTATTGTATTTCAATTTTTTATTAACCCAGTACATCAACGACTAAAGTTATTAGTAACTAGGCGACCTACTATTTTTTGAGGTGGGTTCTGAACCACCATGATTTTAAAAAATCATTAAAGATGAAAGAAAAAAAAAATATAAATAAATAACAACAATAAAATATTTTTTCGTCAACAATTAAATAGAAATTAACAAAAAAAAAAGGACAATAAAAAAAAATTAACACGTAACAATCAATGTATCGTACACACATTTAATAATTCAACAGTCAAACAGTCAACAATCAAAATTTCATCAAAACAATATAAATGTTGTACATATGTGTTTGTGTTCACTTTTCTATAGAAATAATATTAATCAGATTGAAATTCATAGAAAAAACCATAAACAAGGAAGTAAAATGTAAGACCAACCCCTATTTTATATTCATTAAAAATTAAATGGAAATGAATTTCTTTTTTTTTTGGTTAAGTTATTTAGTCAAATTTTAACTAAAAAATTATAATTAATAAATGATAATAACAATCAATTTACACTTTATTATTTTACAGTATTTTTCTTGTTATTGTTGTTATCATAATTTAATCAAATTAATTTCTTTTAAAAGAGCCAAACAAAAATTATTTCACCCTTATAGAATTTATTTTATTATTATTATTAGAAAGGAAAGAATTCCATTATAGTTAAATATAAATTTTTCCACTCTATTCCCCTGTTTTTTGTTTTTTGCTTCGTTTTTTTTTTTTTTTAGTTGTCCGTATCCAAAATGAACACCGTATTTTCTATATATACGAGGGGGAGGATAATGGTAAACGCGTGTGTGTGTGGTGATTGTGAGTACATATAATCGAAAAAAAAAGAGCAGCAGAAAAAGTGTTATATCGAAGTTTTATGGAAAAAAAAAATACAGTCACCCCCTTTTAAAAAAGAAGATGAAGAAGAAGAGAAAAAAAGTTCACACAATGCAATCAAATTTACGCATATACTACACACGTATATGATGGACGTTTGTCGAATCATTGCACGTGCGATACAGTCACATATACATAAACACACACACACATACTTACGTACACATATATAATTTTCTTGATTCATTCATCACGTGCTCGGTTTTTTATTAAAAGAATCTTATTTATTATTGAGTGAGATTTAGTTGAAAGTATTTTTTTTTTGTTAGAAGAAGTAAAAACAAAATCAGATATGATTTGCTAAAAGGACATAATAATTCTAAGTTCCAAGTCCCAAGTCCACAACTACTTATTTTGTAAACATTGAATTAGAGTTTATGAAACGGATGTTGGTGTTTAAGAATGTTGTGAATTTATGAGCATCTTTGTGAATCTCTGTTTCATCCCTGTGAACCTTTGTGAATCTTTGTGTTTCTATAAACTTGATTAGAGCTTATATTTTTTATCGTCACTTAATACACACAATAATATTTGAAATTTAGCCCATTATCCGGTCACGTGACAAGTTCTATAAATATTTGTGACAAAACAATAAAAAAAAAAATAAATAACAGAAAAAGGGATAAATTCTAAAGAGGGGACAACAATACCAAAAATAAATAAACATTTAAAAAAAACTGACTTGACTTTTTAATGCGGTTAAAATGAGGAGTTATTAAACCAATCTGAATTAGTAATGAACTTAACTAAATTTACCACACTGATGTAAATATTTTTTAAAATAATCTTTTATAATCGACAAATTTTAATTTTAATTCTCAACTACAAACAAAAAAAATTATCCAAATAAATTTTCAGTCCTATTGAAAGATTTATTTAAAAGTTTTCCTTCATCTTTGGAGATATCCGAAATTCGAGATTAAACACTTTTTACAAATTTGTTGAAATTCAATTAAATTTACATTAGAATTGGATAAATTGAAAATATTCTATTCTAACAACAGAAAGTAAGATAATAATAAACTATATTTGTATGACACAATCAATCACATAATTTATTCAATATTCTACATATGTGATATTTTCTAATCAACTAACAATAATGTAATCATATGATAAAAATAATCTAAAATTCTTCATTATATCATACCTATAAATATTTAGTTATAATTAATTCTATAATCACTATTTATTATAATATTTTATCTAACTAATTTATTTACTTAAATCACATCAGGTAGTCATAACATAAATATTATTCAAGTATTTCATAATTAACAGAAAGATTTTCAATAATAATTTTACTGATAGAAAAAATATGTTCACATTTTTGTATTGGGTTAAATTTTCAATTACCTGAACCTGTCAGAAATCAAAAAAAAAATAATAAAGAAAAAAGACGAATTGGAAATTAAACGAAACAAAAATAAAATAATTAAATGCATGTTAAACAATTGTTACCATACAGAAATAAACATAAAAAATATTGTTACGATAAAAAACATCTGTTTAGAAAGTAGCGTACAATATTTATTTTTTTTTTCACCGTTTTCCATTAATTTTCCATTATTTTCCTGTAAAAATAAAAAAATAAAAAAACCTGGATAAAAAGATACACACACACACACACACACAAAAACACAAACATAGCAACAATAATTACACGAAAAAAAAAAATAGAAGTAAAATATGGAAAATAGGCAAAAATTTTCAGAGGTTAAAATATGTGCTACTTTTTTTTTTGTATGAAAAAAGAATTGTTTCTCTCTGTCTCTCTCTAATTTTATCTCTGTCTCTCTCTCTCTCTCTCACTGTTGCTATCTTTATCTTTCTGTTATATATAAATTTATATATATTTTTAGGTTTTTTTCCTCAATTTAAATCACAATAGTAGAATATCTTTGCGTATATAAAAATCAAGGGCGGTGTATGAGGTATCCAAAATCTCAATCCACTATAGTTGGCCAACATTATATATACATATATATATATACATATGATTTTGTCTGTATTTTGTATATATATAAAAATATGTATGTGTGTAATGTGTGTATGTTTTGTTATATATAATTTTAGTTTTTCTTCTTTTATTTTTTTTTTTTTGTTGTTTTGACGGTTGTAACCTAACATTTTTGTTCATCATAAATTTTATCACAAATGTTTTTTCCGAATTTTGGTCGGTCCCATATCCGGATAATTTATGCGAACAAGCAACATAGATCCGGATCATATGGATATATATATACCCATAGAGAGAGATATTTATAGAATAGAAGAGATTTTTGTTGGTTGTTGTTGTAACAATAAACATAATATAAAACGACGATTATTCAGAAAGGAAAAAAAAAAGGAAAGGAAAAGAAAGGAAAGAAAAACGATATGAAAGAAAATAAACTAGAAGAAAAGAATCCCTTTTCATTTTTAATACATTCAGAAAAGCAAACGTTGAAGCATATCCGGTTGAAGAGAGTATCCGGTCAAGGGGTCATTCTTGTTTTTACTTAAAATTTAATGTTTCTCTAGATTTTTTATTAAGTATATTCTTGTGGGTGAAGGGTGTATTTATATATTATGTTAAAAATGAAAACAAAATAAGAGAGAAAAATAAAAAATTTAAAGAAATAGAAAATGGAAAACAAACAAATAAATATAAAAATATGAGAAAACCAGGCGCCTCCATTTAACGCATTTCATACAAAAAAATCATTTAATTAATTCATTAATGATTTTATAATTGATTCAAACTGGCGTATGGATAAGAATTTTATCATTTCAAAATTAACCAAAGGTATATTTAAATTTAATGTTTTCTTTGATCTTATATGAGTCACGTTGGTTATGATAAAATTTCACAATTCTACTTTTTTTGTCCAATTTTTTCTTTACACAATTTTATTGTATTTTTATTTATGGAATGCAAAATCAAAATAATAATAATAAAAATAAATTGTTTGAGGGAAATAAAAAAATGTTAAATGAATAAAGGAAATCTGAGGAAAATATCGGTTGAAAAAAAAATCAAAGAGAATAAGAAAAACAAGAAAAAGATGAAGAAAAATAATATTAAAGAATAGTTGAAAGAAGACGCAAATATCTTCATTTTATATACAAGAATAAAATAAATTGTATTTTTCTTCTTGTCTTAAAACAAAAAAAATATAGAAATTTTCTATGTTTTTCCCATTTTCATTATATTCCTTTTTACTTACATTGGAATAATAAATAAATAAAATGGTGGAACAAAAAAAAAAAAAAAAATAAAGAAAAAATCACAAGATAGAATTTTTAAACTTATCTTTTGAAAGGTGGTACTTCAAGGGTGAAAATATATTTTCTATTTTCTTCTTCTTTTTATTTTTACCAAACACAAAAAAAAAACAACAACGAAGAATGACACAAAGAATGAATAAAGAAAATGATACTGTTCTCTCATTCTAATATTATCTACCACAATCATCATCATCATCTTGTAATAATTAAACAAAGCAGAAAGAAAAAAAAAATATAGCAGCGGATGATCAGATGAAAATGTGTTTCTTTTTTTTTCTTTCCTTCTTTCTTTTCTTCTTCTTTTTATAAAAATGGGCGGTTGGGAGTAGTATTTTTTTTCTTCTTTCTACTTCTATTTATTCTCTACTTTTCGTCTTGCTTTCTTTCTTTCTTGTTTTTTTTTTTGCATTTAAGGGTGGACAAGAGTATATATTAACCGCATATACACATCTACAGAATAACACAAAATATATACATACAGATAATGATTTTTGTATGAATGTATTTGATGGAAATTGTTTTGGGGTTACGGTATATATTTTTATGTAAGGGTAAGAGTTTTTCAAAATGACTCCATTTTTGCACATACACACAAACACATACATTTCATTTTATATACATATATACATCTGTATATACATTTTCCATCCTTCTTTTACCCTAAAATAACCATTATCTCCCTTATTTTTCTCCCCACTGCTATCCCGCCCCCATCTCATACCAAAAATTCTGGGTTATTTTATATTATCCTCCTAAAATATATATAATACAGATACAACTTCAGATACAGATAGAATATTGTGAGAGAGAGGATTTTTCTTTCGTATTTTTCTTCTTCGTTTTTTTTTTCTTTCTTTCTTTCTTTCTTTCTTTTTATATATATATATTTTTTTTTGTTGGTTGCTTAGCAACCAAAACATTTTCAAATACATAAAAATATATACGTTTTCCACTTTTTTTTTTTTTCTTCTTTTACTTTTTTCTGGTTGGCACGATCTTTGTGATTTAACCGAATGATCTCTTTTTTTTTTTTTTTCTTTTGGTTGGAAGAAAAAAATATTGAGAAAAATAACAAGAGAACAAAAATAAGGTTGATTATTAAAGTTTTATCATGATGCTAGTCAATTGTTCTATATATGAGAATCGTTTTTTTTTTCTGCTGGAAATTCTTTTTCTTATTAATTTTCTGATTTCTTAAATAATTTAATATTAAGCAAAAAAAAAATAAGGGAAATTTATTTTGGATTGACCAATGGAAAAGAAAAAGTTAAGAAAATTTATATTATGAGTATCATCACCATGACATGACATCGTTATTGTCCCATCTTTTATTAGATTCCTTATCTCTTTCTCACTCACTCTGTTACATCAATTTACATTTTTTTTTATGTTTTTTATATTTCGTGTAATTGCGTTTGAAATTGCTTTTAATCAAAATTCAACAAACAACAATAACAACCAATAAAAAAGAACGATTTTTTTTTATTATTCATTGTTGCTACTTTTTTACTTCTTCTTCTTATTTTATTTCTTTACGTTACAAATAAAAAATTATAACAATAAAAATTTGGTCTAAAAATTTATGTTTCCAAATATTATTTTTTTGTTATGAATTTATAATTTGAGTAAAGATAACAAAAATAAATTCGTATTGATAAATGTATAAACTTTTCAATTTTAGTAGACTAATAATAGATTAATGTATAAAGAAAATTATAAATAAACTTACCATGATCATCAACTCTTTTCCTTTTGATACTATTTCCATTTGGATCAGTTGTGTGTTGTATTCCTAATATACCATTAATACTGTAGCCAGTTGTTCTTTGTTCAACATTACCAGGTGTTAATTGTGATTGTTGTTGCTGTTGTTGCTGTTGTTGTTGTTGCTGTTGTTGTGTTTGTTGTTGTTGATGCTGTTGTTGCTGTACTAATTGTTGTTGTTGCTGCTGTTGTTGTTGCTGTTGTTGCTGCTGTTGTTGTTGCTGTTGCTGTTGTGAATGTACAGTAACAGCAGGTGCATGAGTTATAACAGAAACATTTCCTGTACCAACAACAACATTACCAGCAGCAACAACACCAGAATTTTGTGTTTGTGTTTGTTGTTGTTGTTGCTGTTGTGATTGCTGCTGATGATGTACATGTTTTGCTTTTTCTGCTGCTTTATTTCTAACAATTCTACAATAATGATAAAAAACAAAAACAATTATTATAAATAATTACAAATAATTACAAATAATATATACAAATATAAGGAATAAAATTCATAAGATATTTTCCAAAATATTGAACTAATAATAATTATTAAACTGATTATTATTTCAAAATAGATTAAACTAGATTAAATATAAAATATATTTTTTTTAATAAAAACTCCACTAATAATAAATATAATTTTAATAATGAATCACACCATCTCACCCATACCCACCACCTGTCTTTTCTAAATAAATCAATAAATATAAAATAATCTCACTTAAATAAACTAATTATATCAATATTTAATCATATTTAAAAACCACTTAAAACTTTTATAATAAATAAATAATATATGAAAATCCATTATAGAAAATAATAGACATAAGAATAAAAGTATAACTAAAATCATATATTTAAATGTTCCTCTGATTGTATGTATGTGTGTGTGCGTGTGTGTGTATGTACTTATGAGTAAAATGATGTCATTTCTATTAATGTCATAAAAAAAACTCTATGATTTTCATAGGAACAAAATAAAAGAAGGCAAAGAAGAAGAAATACAAAGAAAAACAAAATTAAAATGATTTGAATATTTTAGAATTAGATAATAAAACCATAATTCTCCCCTCTTTTTTCTCTTTTTTCTCTTTTTTTCTTTTTTTTTTTTTGGTTTCATAAATTCTAATCTAAAAATATATATAGAATATAATTTTCTCACCATTATTATTGATATATAATTTATAAAGAGGGCGTGAAAATTTTTTTTCTATACGCGTAATGGACAATCAAAAAGTCAAAGTTAAAAAACAAAATTATTATTTTTTTGTTTTGTTTTTGTTTTGTTTTTGTTTTTATTTTTCTCTCTTTGCCTCCTAAACAATAATAATAATAATAATACACTCAAATTGATTGAGTGTGGCTTTTTTTTTTTTTGTCTAATTTCCCACCCCATCTAAAACCTCTATAACAATTCAAATTGAATTTATATTTTTTAACAAGGGTTAAATATTAAATATAGATAAACAATGACAAGTTGTTTCGTTTTTTTTTGTTTTTGTTTTGTCAAACTATAACGATAATCATTTACAATTTATTTACCTGTTGTTTATTTATGGTAATGGCTAAACGGTTTTTTTTTCTTTTTTATTGTTACATTAATATAAATGATATTGAAAATAGAAGAAGAAGAAGAAATGTTAAAAAATATTTCCATCTAGGCCTAACGAAATTTCATGAAAAAAAAATAACAAAAAAATTGATTGAATTTCTGTTTGATTTTTATTTGATTATAAATATTTTTCTTTTTTTATTATTTTCCTTTTGTTTTACTTTTATTTATTTATTTATATTTATATGCATGAATGTATTTTATTTATTTAAATAGATTTTACTTTAATTAATTATAATTATTTATTGTAATTCTATGTTAAAAAAAAAACAAAAATAAAAAATATAATTTAATGAAATTATTTACAAATGTAGAAAAAACATAAAATTTTAATTAGCTAAAAATTATTTAAAAGAAATCATTTTTTGGATTTGATTTTATTTATAAGAGTTTTAATTCTAGTAAAGTAATTTAGTAGTAAATTAGTAAACAAGAGTAATTTATTTTATTAGAGAAATTAATGCCAACAAATGGAAATGAATTTGTATAAAATATATTTTACAGTAAAAAGTAAAGAAAACATGATTAAAAAAATAGAATAAATGTGAATATGACATTTTATACTTTCTTCGGTGGTCCCCTCTATCAATCCCTTATGATAACTTTTTTTTTCTTATACATATAATTATTAAACTCTAATGACATTTCTATTTTCTCTATTAGAAATTATAAAATATAATTTTACCACACAATTTATAATGCAAAACAACACACACAATTTATAATACACAATATTACACTCAACAGGAAATAAAGTTGGAAAAGTTTGTGTTTAAGAAGGCACGTGTCGACACGTGACCATATAAATAATATCTATATAATATTAATATTAAGTCAAAATAAAGAATAAAGTAATCATCTGAATTGACATATTTTTATAACAAATACATAATTCATTGAAATAGTGTTTTTAGTTTAAGTTTCATTTTGAATTCCCTTTGAATTAGAAAAAGAAAAAGAACAACAACAACAACAACAAAAATATATATGATTAATTTAATCAAGTCTAAAGGGACGAAAAATAAAATAAAATTAAACAATAATATGGGACAACAGTCATAATGTGATAATTTATATATAATAATTGATTTATTTTCGCATTCCACCCCATACATAAAAAGGTAAATTAAAATAATTGTTCTTAATATAAAAGTGCATACAGTTCACTACTAAGTAGTGCATAATTATATAAAGAAATTACATTAAAAAGATTTAAGTCGGAAACATTGTCTGTAAGTGAAATAAAAACAAAAAAGAAAAAAACAACCCGAAAAACCTCCTTATACACTAACAATCAAGATTTCAGAAATAAAAGAAAAAATCTATACAACAATAATTTTAAATTTTCCTTCTTTTGTTTTTCTTCTTTTTTTTTTTTTGTACTTTATTTATTTTCTTTTTAAGTTTTTCCTTCTGTTTTGTTGGTTCGTTTGTTAGTTCTTCTTGTTGTTACTGTTATTATTATCGTTCTCCTTTTATTTCTACTTTTCTTTTCTTTTTCCTTTTTTTCTTTTTTGTTTTTTTATTTTATTTTTCTTCTCTTTAACTTATTTTATTTTCTAAGAAAATAGATGTTTCTTGTTGTAGTTTTAACATGGCCCCAAAATGTGTCCCAACGGTATAGTTATACGACCCCGCCTTTAATGCAGATCATATTATTCCCTCATGAATATACTGTTTTGTAAAATGTCGTCAGTAAACCATTCTTCTTACTACTTTAAACTTTATATAACAACGTCTTGGCAAAAAAAGAATTTTCCAAAGTATATGAGTTTTGATAAATAAAAATAAAATAAACTAAAAGTAGAAGTAGAAGTAGATGAAAAAGAGTAAGAGAGAAAGAGAGATAGTATATAAGTACTTTACATATAAATGTAAGATCTGTATAATTTATAAGAAAGTTTAAGAAATAAAATGAAGAAGAATAATAGAATAATAATATTAAAGGTAAAATAAACAACCAAAAACAAATGTATCGAGAAAATGTAATTCAAATAAAAATGTTTAATAAATGTACAGTAGTATTTGGACTGGTTACACTAAACCCCTTTTCAAATCATCCCCACTACCACCTACATTCTATTTATGATAAAATGATAAAAATCCTTATCAATTTGTCTAATTATTTTTGATTTGTACTTGACTTGCAAGTAAACTTTAACCACCCCACATTTGTGATAATTTTTAAAAATATCAGATTTAAGGATGGAAAATTAAAAGAATTAAATTTAAACAATAAAATTAAAGTGAACATTTTTTTTAACTTAAAAAATTAATAACGAAATTAAATTTTATTTTAATTCTACAACATTTTCAATAAAATTTTCCTATTTTTCCACAGCAAATAGACATAAAAAATGGTCTAAATTATTTGGATCCTTTATCTTCATCTTATATTAACGAGATAAAAACATAAGTCTATCTATACCCCAATTTTATTATTTTGATCACACCAAATATAATTCACCACATAATGAATTAACTTTTTAGATTTTATTTCTTATCTCACATTTAAAGTTTTTCACATAAAACTAAAATTTGTGGTACAAAAATTAAAAGACTTAATCTTAATTTCTTTATCTTACAATTTGAATTTTTTTTTTAATTTATTTAAGACACGATAAAAATAATTACACAATGAGAAACTTTTCTAATATATTTTCTTAAAATTTTTAATTATTTTAGATGAAATTTAATGAAACCGCACATTTTCTATGAATAGGTTAAATTTAATTTTATTAGTACAAGACACGTTAATCAACTGTTAAGATCATATAAGACATTATTATCTAATCTACAATTAGAATGAACTCTAAAACATTATGTCTACAATACTGAAGACTTGAACCTGGTACTCTGATGTTGTGCAGTTTTATTTACACTGAAACACATCTCTACCACTAATTGGGAAGATTGGGAAGAAAGTATATTAACCGACATTCAAATAAATGTTTAATTAAAAAACACAAAAAACTAGAACGACAAATTGATCAATCCAAGTAAAATTAAAACAAAAAAAAAAACAACAACAACAATAATATAATTTTTTTCTTTTATTTTGTTTTTCTTATTTAAAGAAAATTTAAGAAGAAGAAGAAGAGTTTTAATTTTTTTTAATGTAAAAAGAATTATTTATAAGTACGTTTTTTTTTTATTATTTAAATTATTTTTCTTTTTTTTTTTTTTATCTTTTTTCAAAAACATTTCTCTACTTTTTTTTGTTGTTGTTCATTTTTTCTTTTTTTTTGCTTTTAATACGTTTTTTTTATTATTATTATTATTATTATTATTATTATTATTATTATTATATTTTTTATAACAAATCAGTTACGAGCATATTATTCAAAATAATATATTTTTATTTTTATTTTTTTTTTATAAAAAGTTCGCGGTAAGAAAGCATAACAAAAAAAAAAGAACCGTTTTTTTTTGTTTTGTCTTATAAATATGATTTACAATTTTTAAAACCGCGACGTAACAATTTCACCAATAACTTTAGTAGATTTATTCTTTATTATTCGTTATTATAATTTGTTATAAATAAAAATAATAATAAATGATTTTTTCAATTAATTCTTAGAATGATACAATAAATATGGATAAATTATGTGGATTTATAGAAATTAGAATAGAAAATAAATAGAAAATTATCAATTGATTTGTCTTTAATTTTTAATCATTTAAATTATTTTTTGATTTGTATCACTAAAATTATCATTAATTTACTAAACCAAAATGATAACACCACGAATAAAACGATTGCGCTTTCTAATTTTATTTTTTGATTGAATTTAATTAATTTGACGATTTGTTTATAATTTTAATATTAAGAAAGTGTCGATTGTTCCCACACGACCTTCATTACAATTTAATAGAAAGAAAATTTTCTAACGTCGGATTATAAGACAAAGTCTCCGCTGACCAAATTCAACCTACGGGCTGGTTTTTTTCCCAATCATTTGAATTGAAAAATAAAAATCAATTTTTGTACAAAAAATAAAATATCCGTCGCATCCAATTTATTTGATTTTGCCGACGGTTTATTAAATTTTACATTTTCTCTCTGATTTCAAGTCGATCAAATTATTTTCAATAAAATTGATTTCTTCATCTAAGAAATAGAATTTATTTTATAAAAATTAAAATAAAAAAATAAATTAGTTAAACGGGATAATATGATATTTATTGGACAATAAATTTTTGGAGAGGATAACCTAAGTTGACATAAGAGATTATTGACCTAATTGAATGAAGCTTAAAATCAGTAATATTTTCAATACTTTAATCTGGTGTTAACCATAAATTTGTGTTCATGAAAAATAAAATAAAATATCCCTTTATTATAAATTTATAAATGGATTTCAGTAAAGGATTACTGAAATTATTTACACAATTTTTTTATACAAACAAATATATAATTTTATTCACCGTATCGCTTTAAGATGTCTTACAGTATAAAAAAAACAAACAAACAACAACTCTATAAAAAAAATCAACGTTCTATCTTCACAACAAAAACCCTCCCTTATTTAAAAAACCATAAAATAAATTAAATACTTGTTGTAACAATATGGTTAAGTTTGACTTTAATATAAATACAATATATAAGTAAGTAAGTATATCTTTTTTACATTGTTACAATTATTCTATAGTGCTAAGATGAAAGAGAGAGTGTGTGTGTGAGAGAGAGAGAGAAATAGTGAAAAATATAGGAATAGGAATACACAATAAATATAGCCCGCTGAGATGTGTCAATTGAAAAAGAAACATACTGGATTTTTACTAAATTTGATTTTTATATACCTAAAAATCTTTATACATTTATTTTATATATAGTGAGGGGTTTTGTGTATTAATATTATAATAATACTAGCTACTAGACAAATACAATCAATTTATAAGGGATGATCACATTTTTACATACCCCTAAATTGTTAATACAACAAAAAATATAAATATAAGAAATAAAGAGAAAAGGGAATAAAAATGCAGCTGATGTTTATATATTTTCCCCAAAATAATAATTTACGTTTATATAATTTCTAGTCAAAAATCTCTTTAACATTTCGCATAATATTCACTTTGATCAAATTGCAAATTTATAATTAAAATAAGAACAAAATCTGTATTGTGTAATTAAATGACAATTTTAACTGTTATACGAGAATAAATTCTAAATTTCAAATCAAGAAAAAAAAATCAATTGATGAAAAAAAGGGAATAAGGAAAATATGTGTAATAAAAAAGAAAAAAGGGATAAATAAATTTTCTTCAACTTTCACTATATCCCAAAAGATAGGATTGCATTAAAATTTTATATTTTTTTTTCTTTTTGATTTGTTTGAATCGGGTATTCCAATATGCACTCAACTATAAATAATAGGAATTTTATTTACTTTCCCTTAAAATATATTTCCGTGAAATATTTTTTATTTTTTTGGTCCTTCTCTCTCTCTATGTCTCTCTTGCTCTCTGTTAAGTAACTCTTTTTATACAGTTTTTTTTTTGTATTTTTGCGTTAAGTTATTTTTTATTGGGGTGACTTTTAGTCATTTTATTTGGGTGATTTACAATAAATTTTTTTCTTTTCTTTTTTATTTAATGTGTTTCTTTAACATTTCTACTCTCTCTCTCTTTTTTATTTTTCTTCAGTGTTTTTGTTACTTGCCCTACAATAACTACTAACACTCTAATAATGCATTTTACATCAACGAGTAAAATATATTATAAAAATAGAAAAAGTTAAAGATTTTTTTTTGAGTAAGATGAGACAAAAAGTGAATAGGAAAATTTTCTATTTTAATTAGATTAGAGAACAAAAAAAAAACAAGTAAAGATAAATACAAAACACCTTCACCTTTATCAAACCCTAACATAAAATATTTGACATTTTTATAGATTGGGTTAAAATAAAGGATTATAGTGTTGTTGTTTATTATTATTATTAAATACTTCAGTAAAGTACCTTTAAGTATAAGTAGGTATTAAAGGATTAATTTAGAAACAAAATGAAGAAGTAAAATATTTTCATATTCATTTAAACGAAAATTTTAAATCATAATAATTAACAGTAATAAGTAATAACAAATAGATTTGAGGGAGAGTTTTACATTTTTGTTTCTTTCTTTCTTCTTCTTGTGCTGCCTTTTTGTACTTATAAAATTTTTATCGTTCAATTTAATATTATTATTATTGAAAATTGAAGCATGTGTTCGTGATGATGATTTTATTAGTATGTCTCATCGACTCTTAACTATATATTAAGTGAGTATAAGAAAAAAAATATCTATATATGTATATACAAATACATATACAGTGATATACTGGGGGAGGAATTTAACCAAGTAGAAATAATTTGAACACAATTGGCCGATCAGATTTTATTTTTTGTTCTTTTTCTTTTTTTTTTTTCATTGCTATTTAAAGGGGATAAATTTTTACTAGATTATTTCGTAGAGTGACAATAATAAAAAGAGTGAAAATCCGCTTGATGCACTCCAAAAGTGGTAAGATCAAAATCAGAACATATGGGTAAATTTCTTCCTTTTTTTTTTATGTTATGTTCATTTTTGATATCATCATTAAACACATTACAAATACACACACACACACACAAATTTTATATGCATTAACAATTCCACATGATCAATTTTAAATACGATTCTATTTTATTACTTTAAGTTTTAAGAATAATTTAATTTATAAAACAAATTTTCAGGATCAGTAAGTACACTTGAAAAATTCTAATAAACAATTAAGATATTGAAACGTAACAAGAGAAAGAGAGAGAGAGAGAATAAGAGAGTAAAAAAATCTAATAATAATAAATATAAAAAAAAAGGAAAGAAAAAAAAAATACAACGAAATCCAGTTCCGGTAAAATAGGTAAAGGTAACTATGGGTCACTTCTCAACTTTCCGCCATGCACAAAACAACATCGGATACGTTTAAGGAATACCAAAAACCAGATTTAAACAAGTAAAACAAAAGCAAAAAAAAAAAAAAGAAAACAACACAGAGAAAATCCTTCTCTCCAACCATCTTATCATCATCTAATACCATCACAGCAATATAAACACCCTCTCAAATGATGGGAAAAAAAAGAAGAAAAGCATTGAAGAAAAGAAAGAAAAATAGAAGAAAAAGAGAAGCAAAAAAAAAAAAACAAACTCAATCCACGATTACATTTTCTGAATATTGTATACATTTTATATAAGATTTTGCTTTACCTTTTTTCTGCTTCTTTTTTTTTTTTTTTCTATATAAAATAAAGGTATATACCGTTACCTACCCCACAGATTTTAAGGATCGTATATAACTAAACCCCAACAACCCATTCTCGTATATATTTTCAGTAAGAAAAAAAAAATACTATCCATCCAATCTTTTACCTTCTCTTCTAAAATCATCTCCCCCTTTTCCTTTCTTACACATTTCTTTAGTTTTTCTTAGACCTTTTACCTGTGTATTATCTAATGTTCTGTGTATTGGAATATCGTAAATATATCGGAAAATTGCTACTACTGTATATTTACAATAACAACAACAAAATTGAATTTGTCAAAGAAATTGGAGACTGAAAAAAAGACAAAAAAAAAAAAAAGGGCAGTCAATTTTTTACACAAATTCATGTCAAATGTCAATATTGATTGAAGTGGATATTTTTACCAAAAAAATAAAAAAAAAAATTTCCTTCCCTTATTCGTTCTATCTATTTTTCTATGGAAATTTATTCAAACAAACAAATTTTTTTGTTTTTGTATATTTTTTTTTTTTATCAATATTTACAAATAAACAGAGAATTATTTTTTATTTTATTTAAAGAATAAAATTCAGCGTAACACAATTGATTTTCTAAAATCAAAAAAAAAAAAAATACAAATAAAATCTGAGATTTTTCTATTTAAAATTATTTAATAGAAAATTTCAATGAGTTTAGATAAAAGTTAAAGATTTTTATATAAATCAACATACACACACACACACACATACTGTTAGACCGGAGACAAATAATACGATATTGTGTAAAATAAGATAAAAAAAGAATGAATGTAAGTCAAATTGAATTTTAAAATTTTTTGTAAAGAAAATGAGCATAAAAAAGGAAGAGTTTCTCGCCGTCAAAAAAAAAAAAAAAAAGAAGAAAATAAACGGCAAAGTAAATTATAATTTAACTTTTCTGTTTATTCTTTTTTCTTTTGCTTCTATTTTACTTCGAAGGAAAATTTAACAATGTGGCACGTACGCGTTGCCGTTTTTCCCGGAAACCGGAACTCTCGCCATGCTCTAATGAAACGACGGAAAGAACGAGAATTAAGGAAAACTCGAGAAAGCTCTTTTGTATAAAAAAAACATTTTTTTTTTCTTTGGCTTCACTCTTCTTAAAAAAAAAAGCAAACGAAAAATTATTTATTACATATTTTTGTGTTACCCAAAAAAGAAAAAGAAAAAGAAAAAGAAGAAGAAAATTTTGTGAATGTTTTAGACTTTTAGAGGAAACGTTAACACTTTTTTAAGAGAAACTTTAAACGTTTTTTATTATCATTATCATTTTGGTTTCTTGGATTTTAAAATAAATTTTGAAATAATTATATTACACAAAATGTGAAATTTTATTTTTTCTTATCATAACTTTTTTTTGTATATAAAAATCAATTAATCTTAAATAGTCAAAGAACATAAGTGTAAATTATTGTTACTGTTTATTATAATTTTGACATGATATATTAACTACTGATGACTACTTGACTACTTGAAAAAACATAAAAACATAGAAACAATAAGCAATAGAATCAAAAAAAAAAAAAAATAAAACGTATAAGGATTAAATATTATCCCAAGAGAATGGTATATTAGTATTGAATGGGGTGTGATTGTAACATTTAATATAATTGTTTTTTTTTTCTCTGTTGTGTTGTTCTGATGTATTATAACAAATGTATAATAACAAGAGAGTTATACGTTATACCAAGAAAGACAAGAGTAAAATATCAATTGCAAGTAAAATAGTACAAATGTACAAGGGGATGGTCCATTTTTATTTAAATCCCAGGACACTAGTTCATTACACGAAGATAAATCGAAAATAGGGGTTTACTTTTTAACTTTTTTTTTCTTTTCTTCTTTCTTCTTTCCATTTCCTTTTGTTGGCTATTATTGTTGTTGTTGCTCTTTTGTTCACCGGGATTTTCCTCAAATAAAATTGAATTTTTGTTTTTGTTTTTGTTTTTTTTTTGATAGGGATTTTCTATATACTGTTTAAAGGATGGGTATCAAATGTTTATTGGAACATATTGCTTTAAAAATCTCATATTATAAAATACAAGAGATGAAGACAAAAAAAAAAAAATTTGTATTTCCCAAGAGAAAAACCACTTTTAAAATGTAAAGCAAGAAATGTTTTCCTTTATTTTTATTATTTTTTTTTGCCTTTTGTTTTGTGTGCTGAAAATGTATGAATTTTTTCTTTTTTCCGGTATATTTTTTTTCTCTCATTTTTCTATTTTGTTTTCTATTATAGATTTTGGCCTTAATCTACATACACACACACACACATGCATAGAGACAAATATATTGTTGATGATTTTATTCTGACAATAAGTTTTCTTTGTTGTCCTTTACATATTTTCTCTATTATTATTTATGTTTTATGTTTTATGTTGTTATTGTTGTGTTTTGGTTGGTTATTGTTTTGTTATTTTTTTTTTTGCTGCTTTTTTCTTTGCGGATAAGAATAATAATTTTTGAGGGTGCATTTTAATTTATATATTACAGTGGAAAAACAATTTTCATATCTATATTCTTTCATATGTTTAAAAACAATAGATTTATTTATGTAGAATAAGAATAGAGACTAACTAACAATAAAAACCCCTAACATTTATCTTTCTGACCATTCTTTATATTATTATTTTGTTATATAATTTTTTTTTTTAACTTATGACCAGCACGTTTTTTTTTTCATTGTGATTTAATATTTAAATTTTATAAGTAAAATTTTCTCTATTCTATTTTGATTTTAGTTATTCTCTTGAGAATATTATTGGCATAAGTTTGTGGCAGATAGAAAATTACAAATAATTACAATAATTATTGTGTTAATAAATAAATTTATAATTAAAACTTAACTTACCGATTTATTGATGAAACACTTGGTACATTATCTTGTGAACAAATTCCTTCAGCAAGAAGTCTATCACGTATTTCCCATGCGAACATTGTTGGATTTTCACGTTTATAATTAGCAATTGCATCAACAACCGGTGGTGTTGCTACTTTTGGTTTAGATCCTCCTATCACACCAGCTTTAAAACTTCCAGTCTCATAATATCTGTAAAATATTTTAATTATTAATTACATAATTGATTTTTAATTCACTTGATGACATAAATCCGTATCCCACAATCAAATAAAATTTATTTATTCCCTAATTCTCATTTCTGTTATCTTAAAATCCTTTCGTTTTTTTTTTTTTTTTTGAATCGGTTTTTATATTTTAGTATAAAATAAAATGAACCAAAATTGATGAACTAACGAGAAGTTTACTGTTCGCATGATAAAATATATTACACCCATTAAATATACTAATGATTGTGGTCCATTATCCATCCTTATCCTTTTCAAAATGTTATTTATGTGTATTTAGATAAATTTAATTGAATTTTTATTTGTTTTTGGTTTTACAAATGAAAATAAATTAAAAGAAGAACCAACAAAAAAAATTAAATGTTGTAAAAAAAGAAAAACGAAAAAAACATCAAGAAAAAAAAAAAAGTGTTGAACGTATTAATCCTTGTAAATTCATTGTAAATTTAGATATAAATTTTTTGATCCCTATATTTATTCTGGAATATTTTTATATGTATTTTTTTTTCTTTCTTTCCTTTTTTTTTATTGTGGATTATTATATTAGGCACGGAAATGGTGCGGTACTAGCAACTTCAGTGAAATTTCCTGTTCATAATAAACATATAGAGAGAGATATATATTGACGAGGGGGGGTATATGATGACAAAATAGAAAGAAAATATATTATAATAATAATAAGATAGAAATAAAATTATTTGAGTTCAAATAATAAAAATGTAAGTAGGATAAGGAAGTCAACAATAACAAAAAAATATATATAGATAAAATATTCTGTACATAAATAATCGTTATAAATACATTTTCAGCACGCGTTTGATAGGGTTGATCTATCCTACTATTTTTTTTTCTCTCTATCATCGCTCCTTTCACAATTTATATTGTATTATATTTGTTTTCTATTCTAACAAACTAATTCATATGCATGAACTAAAATATAGGAAATAAAAAAAAAAACAACAACAACAAAACAAAATAATGTATATGAACCATTGCATTGTATTACCGCAATTAGTGGTTATATATGATGGTAAAGTATTTTTACTTATTTTCCTTTATCATTGTGTGTCAAGTGGGAAATTTATTATTCATGGAAAAACAAATAGATTTTCTATGAAATAATATAAGTGAAATAATTGATGAATTTCGGTATTTAATGTTAAGTCAAATTCATTATATGGTCAAAGAATAAAAATTATCAAAATTAATTTACTTAATTCTATAAAAAAAAAAATTAAAGCATATCGTTTAATTTTTAATTTTCAATTTTACACAAAATTGCAATATTTTATGAATTATTACAAGGACATTTATTTCAGGCAAACAAAATATTCTGTTTGTAATTTTTTGAATATGTCTTCAATGAATAAGAAACTGAATAAAAAGAAATGAAAATAAATGAAGAAACTTCATTTAGGAAGATGAAAATATTAATTAAAAGTTGAAAACGGTTGATACAAGCTACGATAATAAGCATAAATAACTGACTTAACAAGACTAACTATTCCAGATTAACCAACAATTTTAAGCAGATCTGTAATTAGAATAAATAATAAATAATTTACCGTGATAGAATTTTTGATACACATCCATGACTGACCCTTAATTGTCTTGAGATGTCACATGGTCTAACACCATTATGGGCCAATTCAACAATACGTTGTCTAACAACATCAGGTAATGGACGTCCATTTACAAATACACCACCCAATTGATTGACACCACCATGACCTATAAATAAAAAAAAATATATATTAAAAATAATTATTATGAAAAAAAAGAAATACTAAAGAAAAGAAAACAGATAAATGTATAGGAGATTTTAAACTTCCACTCACATTTATATTTTTTAATTTTAAAAATTAAATCTGACAATATTTTATTTGATTAAGAAAAAATAAATCCAGAGATCAGATTAAATTATATCATTTTATTATTTTATTGTTTGTTGTTTTAGCGTCGTATACTTGTAATTTAATTTAAGGAAAAATATAAAAAAAAAGATACAAGCGAAAAGCATGTAAATAGAAACCCTGGTGATATTTGATTTCATTTGTTTTTTTTTTTTTTTTCTTCAAACACAACAATCATTAAAATGGATTTGTTTACATTGTATGTTCTCGGATGACAAGAAATTGAAACTAAAAGGAAATTAATTCTCATATTTTTCAATTCATATAAAAATAAATATTTTTTTTTCTTTGCTTTTTCTTCTGTTCAGATTTTCTTTTATCATTATTTTTTTTTCATTAAATTTTATTTTCTATTATTTGTGAATTTTTTTTTTAAAGTTAAAATAAAATAAAAATCTTTACCACAATTTGTTCGTTATAGGAAAGGTGATAGTAGTGAGACTTTATTGTATTTTGAATTAATTAAATAGCTCCAATTAAAATTAAAACAGATGTTGGAAGTCTGTAGAGTTAACAACACTTGAATTTACACTTGAAGATAGTAAGATGTTTAGTAAATATTTTTAAATATGTCTTAGCAAATGAAAAAGTCACTTAAAAAAACTGATAATTTATTTTGAAAGAAAAACTTCAATTAAATGACAAATATTTCAAGTGAGTCTAACTTTCAAGTATAGACATTTTTTTTTTTTTGTTTAGATTAGAATAACAAAAATAATGATTTTGGCTTACATAAAAAAAATTCTGTTTATAAATTTTTTTTAATTCATCTAATCTTTATTTATTTTTCTAAAAAAAAACTAAATTAATTAAAATTTAAAATTTCCCTTTAAGAATGAAAAAAAGGAAATATTTCTATAAAATTTCTATTTTCACTGTTGATAAATTATTAAGTGAAAAAAAAAAACAATAATAACAACAACAACATTGATATAAAACAATAAAGTCCATTGTTCATAGTTTGTTGGCATTCAAAATAAGTGAAAAATATTTTCATTTTATTCTTTTCATTTATTTTTTATTTTCAAGAAAAAAATAAAAAACTAACAGGCCTCATTGCATTTATATGTTACTTCATTTATATATATGTTTTGGTTTGGCACCAACATTCAAGTGTTGAGACACCAATTAAGATTTCAATATAGAAAATTTCTTTTACGAGAAATAAATGAAGAATTAATTAATAAAAATAGAAGAAAAACTGATGAAAATAAATTTTATTTCTTAAAATATAAAAGGGAAATAATTATTACATATTATTTTTATGCGTGCGAAAATAATTAGTAATAAAATAAAAATAAAGAATAAAAAAGATAGAAGACACTACAACATAAAAAGACTAAAATAAAAGAAAAAGACTCAAGATGCATTTAACTTAAAAAAAAAAATGAAACAAAAATAAGAAAAGAAAAAAAAAATGTAAGCAGATGTTTTTCACAATAAAAAATTTGTAACACTTTAAATATTTTCCATCTAGAATAGAAGAATTTTTTTTTGTTCAATTGAAAGTGAAATATTTTATTATTTAATCAATAAGATGTAATGAGATAATTTGTTTATTATTATTATTTATGATTATTCTAAAATGTATCTTATCAGACTGGAGAGAAAAAAAAAGTATGATTGAAACAAAATTTTGATGAATTGTGATAAAAGAAAAAAGTAAAATAGAATTTAAGTTAATTAAATATAAACAGAAGGCTTGAAATATTAATAAAAATTAATCTTTTTCACTCTCTCTCTCTCTCTCTCCCTATTACTCTCTCATTTTATTTAGCTCCTTACACCAAATATATTACTACCTAATCATACTAAATATGTGTATAAATTGTGTAATAATAAAATATCGACCATATGTACTTATAATCTAGGTAAAATAACGCGATAAACTTCAAAATGAACATGTGATGTTAGCAAAAGATAATTTAAACAGCAAAAATATATATTTATTTTTTTTCCATTAATTTGTAGCAACAATTTACCACCCATAATTTTTTTTTTCCATTCTTGATTATCATTATTAGTATTATTGTTGTTTTTCTTCAGGTTTCTCTTTTTTTTCTGCTACGTGGGGTATATCTTTATATTAACCACATTGTGTATGTATGTGTTTGTGTTTAAGTGTAAATTTATCATGTGAATGTATTTGTGTGTGTGTGTGTAAATGTACAAGTTGAGTTGTAGTTTAGTTTATTTCGTACCAACCCCATATATAGCACTTATACACCCCAAAAAACATACATTTATTTCTATATAAATTATGCTTCTGTTTTCGCGTTGATGTTACATTGTACTACAGCATTAGATAAAAATATACTTAGAGTGAGATAAATAGACAGAACAAGAAAATTTAATCTACTTCTGTTTGTGGCATATGTAACTCAAAAAAAAAAAAATTAAAGAAGAAGATTATTATTGTAGATTGTATTATGAAAATTAGGACACCCTAATCTGATTTCAATGGATATAAAATAGATTCTTTTCATTTTTCCTTGTTGTTTTTAGAAAGCAAAAAAAAATGGGAAGGTGGTGACAATTGATAATTCATAATTCTATCACGTTTTATCATATGTGGATGATCTAGATTTAATAGAAAGAACATAATTGATTTACTTCAATATGAAAAAATAAAGAATAAAATTTAATAAAAATAGTCAATCATAATTCTATAAAACACAATTAATCTTACGTAAAATTCTTAAAGGATGCAAAATTATTTAATTAAATTAAAGTTAAATTTAAAACAATTATTACTGAATTATCATCATCAAATAATTTAATAAAACAAAATAATAATATTATTATTAAATATGAAGGGTGAAAATTTATATATGTATTATGGGTGTTGATATTTATTATAACAAAAAAAAATAGGGGTGTATAAATATGATCAAAATACTTAGATAATAGTATTATAGTAATTGAGTTGAGTGCATTTTAAGCTGTCACTAGAGTCTAGTGTATACACTGGTACGTATATTTAGATAATAATCAACAATAACAATAACAACAATAATAAAACAACAACAAATATATAAAAAAAAATATTATTAGCATAAAAGAGATACTAGATAATAATCGTTAAATAGATAAACAAAACTATTTGTCGAAATAGTTAAGGGGTGATAGAATTTTCTATTAAATAAATACAATTAAATTATTATTTTGGAAATGATGATGTTAAGGATAGATCATGATTACACAAATATACATTATAAATTTTTAAAGAAAATAAATATACAAAAATAATAATAATAATAATAATAATAATAATAAGAAGAAGAAGAAAAAAAAATTGTCTTAGAGAATATAATGTACAGATTTTTGATGTGGACATGTGTGATGATGATGATGGGAACCTCTCTCTTTTATTTTATACATAAATATTTAATTTCATTCCATCGATCTAAATATTTTTCCCATAGGTAAATTGGTACCTGAACAACAACAAATTTTTTTTATATATTTATACACACAAGCGCACACACACACAGTAACACGTACAAACTTATAAGTAGATATAAAAACAAATTTAATATTTAAAGTTAAGAGAATAATATACACATCCCATGTACAATTGTACATGATTATAAAGGTGACATTTATACAGTAGAAAATAAGACGAAGTGATTATTGTTGGTGAGGCTTCTTTTTTTTTATACATTCACTTCTAATGATCCCGGAGATTTATAATTTTGTCTTTTTTTATTTTTGGTAATATGATTTTAATTTATTCGTTGTTTCACTCTCGTCTTTTGGGTTATTTTTTATGAAATCAAAAAATAAACAACTAAAATTAACAAATTAAATTAACACATAAAATTTATTATTATTCTCACTTCTTTTATAATCCTCCCCATCCCCTTCTATTTCAATTATTTGAACAAAAATCATCTTACTTGAATTTTTATTCGTTCATTTTCACAATTCAATGCTAACAACAGACAACAACAACAACCCTAATGTAAAAGATTTATACAAATATATTTTTGTGTTTCACAGAAAATAAAGTAATTTTCCGGACGTTACCGGACGTCCACTATCTTTTTTTTTGTATTGTTAACTAATTTTATAGAGGATATGGAAGAGTAACGTATGTTTTAATTTCTTTAAAACAAGAATAGTTAAATCTTAATAATTATATTTTCTCTCTTAATAAATTTAATTTTAGAATTTTCTATTCGTCCAGAATATTATTTTTTTATTTACTAAAAATGTGAATAATAAATAATTGAAAAATAAAAAATTTGAAGTAAATTAAAATGTTTATTCAACAGGTGAGAATCGAACAAAAATAAATAAATAAATAAAATAACATCCTACCGTCGTTAATTCAATCGTTCAAACTTAACCGTCGCATCTAACTATTTATATTTATTTGTATTTTAATAAGAATTTTTCTTTTAAATTCATGAAAATTTAAATAGAAAATTAATTTAATTTAATTTAATTGATGCAATTATTTTATTTAATTGCATGAAACAAAATTTTTATTTTAGAAAATTATGAATAAAATTGAAAATATTTTTTTTAAACTGATTTTTCAGTTCATTCGTTCAACGGAAAAAATAAAAGAAATAATTAAAAGGATTTCTACTTCATTGGATCTGTCTTTGTATTTTGTTTTGTCTTTATTATTCGTTCGTTTGTTCTGTTAAACAAATCTGCAACCAAAAAAAAAACGTCTTTACTTTTACTGTTTGTAAAAGTATGTGCATGTGTGCATTGTGTATTAATTTTAAATGAACTGAAATTTTTTGTTGTTTTAAATCAAAAAGCACGTCCTTTTATTGCACTAGTTAAAATTAGATGCAGTAAGAAAATTTATAATTGTTTTGGGATTTAAGACAAAAATTGTAATCATTATCCGAGTTGTTTCTGGATATAAAAAAAAAAATATACGTTTAAACATTTTGTTAATTTTCACATTGACAGATTGTAGTTGTTCAGTCAATTATTCGTTTTAAATTTAATAGAAATGAATTTTTCATTTAAAATTCTTTAGAAATATGACCACAGTAAAAAGTATTAGAAATTTTTTTATTTATTTCAATAAATTTTATCAAAAAAAAAAAAATAAATAAATAAATAAAACAAAATTACACAAATCGATACAAATTTACAACACAATGTAAACATGTAAAAATATTTAACAAAAAAAAAAAAAAAATAGAAAGAAGCAAATTCAAATTTATCAAAGAGTAACAAGAGTTACAAGTTATTTGTAAATAAATTTATTTTATTTCATCATTATCATGAAAATGAATTTCTTTAGATAATTTTATTTAAAAACTTTATAAATTGAATTTAAATTGTTTTATTTATTTATTTTAGAGCAAAAAAAAAAGTCAGCATCGGTTACGTTTTTTTTTTATTTCTTCAAGAATAAAAAAAAAAGGAAAAGAAAAACAAAGTCATCCAATGGGTAAGAAAAAAAAAGAAAAATTATACGAAATAGAAATAAAAAGTACTTTTACGTTAGGGGATAAAATTTCTTACAATCATTTTCATTATATTTTCCTTTTATTTTTATTTCTCTTCGTCTTTTGTGTGCATTTTTATTTTTCTATTTATTTGATTTAGTTTTCTTCTTTTAACAAAACGAGGGGATTATTTTATAGGATTTTCTTTTTATAAGAAAAACGAAAAAAAAACAAAAAACTCATACCAACATTTATTTTAAGTAAATAGAAAATTCTAATGTGACATAGACGCTAATATTGTAAGTACAAGAAAAAAGTAGTATTTTAATTTTTTCTTTTCCAAAAGAAAAGAAAACAGAATTTGATTTTATTATTGAATTATTTGGTGAGCCTAATCATTATTTAATGAAATAAAAAATAAATATAATAAGATGGGTAAGTAATTGATATTCCTGTGTTTCTTTATTTATTTGCATTTTATCTGGATGTGGGAACAAAGAGAGAGTGAGTGAGAAACCAGTAAGAAGCAACAAAAGTAATAATAAGTTTATAGTCGCGGGATCAAACTTTCAGTGTGGTAGAATAAATAGTTGTGAATTCCATTAAAATAGTAAATTCCGTATTTTATACATAAACTTAACGTTTGTTATAAGAAACTTTAATTAAGAATAACTAACTAACTAGTTTTTATTCGTTTTTGTTTTTAATTGAAATTATTGAAATTATTTAATGAATTCATCAATTTTCTAGAAACAAATAAACAAATAGCACAATAATAATAGTAACAACAATAAAGTAATTACCAATAACAATAACAACAATAAAGAATGAAATATAAAATAATTTGTGTTTTTTTTTTCTTTTGAAAATAAAAAAGTCTAAAAATTTTGTTTTTCTTTTAATTTTCAAAATAAAAAAAAATAATCTTTGTTTTTTTTTTATGTTCCCTTTTTCTTTAATTTTCATTTTTATAAAATGTTGTCGTTTCTATATGAAATTCATTTGTTCAGAATTTAATTCTTTCATAATTTTTGTGTTCATTGATTTAAATCAATTTTTATAGAAATTGAAAAATTCTCAAATTAGAAATTAGAACAATTGTAAGAAATATAAATCTATTTTTTTTTGTTGTTTTTGTTTGTTTATATTTTTTTACTGAACGTCAAATTATTCAATGTATATTATGTAGATATTGTGTTTCATTGTAGACATTTTATATACAGAATTATATTTAAAAACAAAGATATACTGAAAATTACTTAAATTACCAGAGCTCTGTTTAATAAATATAGAATAAACAAACTTGATTTTTTTTTGTATTAACTAGAATTAATTTACATATTGAAAATATTTGAATTAAATTATTTGATACAATTTTTAAATAAATGTATAATGATTAATGTGAAAAATTTTAAAATATTAGATAATTTGGTCATATGATATTTACTGACAACAACAATAAAAATTTATATGATTGGAAATTGTGAAATAATTTCTGTTTGTGTGTGTGTGTGTGTGTGTGTGTTTTTTTTTTTTATTATTTATTCAAGAATTGTTATTTAATTCGAATAATTTCTGAATTGATTAAATTTTAAATTTTCATCAATTTAACATTTTTTTACTGTTGTCACAATATGCAAAATAATTCTCAACTAAAGACTTGAATCATACAATTATCTAAAATCTCTGTTTTTCATTAATTATAACAATGAAATTATGTAATGTGAAAGGGAAATAATTTTGTGTGTTATTTAATTAGAATTTTTATTAATATAAATTAAATTAATAAAATAATTTTCTCTTACATGTATAATATTCCATCATATTTTGATTGTATCGATATGCAGTTGATAGATCCATTATTTTATTTATAAGAACAATTATGCTTTATTTATGTTTATGTTTATGTTTTTTATGTTTCTTATTATTATTATTATTATTTTTTTTTTTTTTTTGGTATAAAGAATAAATTAATCTCAAGTAAAATATATAATTGTACTTATATAAATAATGTAACGATGTAGAAAAATAAACATATAAAATGAAAATATTGGTCTATCAATGGACATTCAATGGGGGGGGGGGGGGGGGGGTGTGGGAACCACAAATAGATATATATTTTTTTTTTATATATTTACTTTTTTTAAAGCACAAATTAATTTTTAATTTTTATTTAAAAAAAAAAAAATACAACAACAATATTAGTCGAAATAAAAACGTAAAAACTTTTTTTTTCTTGTATCTCCTGATTTCACCGAATCAACAGAAACAAATAAAATATCATTTTTTTTTTCTTTTCTTTTATTAAGATTTTTTTTCTTTCGTTTTTCTTCCTCCTTTTTCTATACGTTGTTCATTTTTATTTAGTTTCTTTTTTTTTTTTTTTACTTTTTAATTTTAACTTAACAATCTGTTATCATTTATTGGCTGTAGAAACTTTTTTTTTTTTAAAATAATTTTACAGTAAATACCGTAATCGAGGAAATCTCAGAAAACTTTGATATTTATTTGAAAATTCCATTTTTCATCAATTTTCTTTTTTTTATTATTTTTGAACTTGTTTTTTATTTTTAATTTTTTTGTTTAATCAAAATTTAACACATTTTTCATTCCGTCACCAATTTTTATTTATTTCTTTAATCAATTGTTTGTCTTCTTTTAATTTTCTTTATACATTTTCTTTTATTTTCAATTTATTAATAAAAAAAAAAAATAACTGAACAAAACATGATTATTTTAATTATATAATTTATTATGTATGTGTGTGTGTGTTACTCTAATTATGTGTGTGTGTGTGTGTGTGTGTATGTAGTGTAGTTAAATTTTATTGAGATTTTCTTTAAATAAAAAAATCCAATGAAAAATAAAAAAAACTGTTGTGGTTTTCTTCTATTTTTTTTTTATTTTGCACAAGTAAAAAAAAAATGTAATTGGAAAAAGTTCGAATAAAAAAATTCAAAAGAAATAATAAAAAAAAAACACAAATAAAAAATTAATAGTAAAAAAAATAAAAAATATCACAATAACAACAACAACAATAAAAAAAAAAATAAGAACACAAAAAAAAAAACAAGAACAAATTCTAAAGAAAAACCGCGACTTTGTAAAATATTTTCACTTGTATTTTGTGTTATTGGTTTCAAATCTGAAAACACCAAAAACACCTTCGACTTTAGAAGAAAAAAAAAACAAAAACAAAAAAAAAAAGAAACAAACCAGAATGAACTTGGTTTGATTATCACATTTATTTTTTTTTTTTGCTCCTTTGTAAAATAATTTTCCTTCTTTTTTTTTTTTTTCTTTTCTTTGTAGAACAGAAATTATAAAAATTTAAATAAATTTTCTTTGATTCACACGCACAGAAAACAAAAAAAAAAAACAACAACAACAAAACAACAAATTTACACAATTCTGACTTATTCGACTGATTCCTTTGAGATAACTTTATTTTTTTTTTTTTGTTTTTTTTTTATTTTCCTTAAAAGTGCAAAAACAAAAACTAACACAATGAAAACAGAACTTCACGTTTTTTTTATTTTTAATTGTTTTCCATCACAATTTTTTTCTTCCTAATTTTCTTTTGATTAAAGTTTTATTTTCTGTTTTCTTTCAAATCAAACCAGAATAATTATGTGTGTTAATTTTTCTTTGTTAATCCATTTAACAGAAGAAAAAAAAAATAAACAACAGTTACCGCGAAACCACCAGAAAAAAAATAAAATAAAATACCAAAAAAAAAAAACGAAAAACACAAAAAAAAAAATAAAAAAAAAAGGAAAAATTATAAAAAAAAAAAGGAAATAAATAAGAAAAAGGTAATCCTCTTAAACAAACGATGATGACGACGACGATAATGACGACGACCAAGACGACGACAACTACGACGACATCGACAACATTTTTATTCTTTTCTTCTTTTTTTCTTTTCTTTTTTTTTTTTTTTTTGGTTATTTTAACGGACAACTGATGTGAAAAAAGGTAAAAGTCACACTAAACACAAAAATATAAAATAAAAAAAAACACAACACAAGACGAGGAGAATGAACAAAAAAAAAAAAAAAAAAAAATAGAAGAAGAAAAAAAATATGAAAGAAGAAGAAGAAGAAGAAAAATGACTATGATGACGATTAGGATGATGATGATAAAGAAGAGGAAGAAATAGAAGTTGTAACAGAAGTGTAGAAGAGGAGGTAAAAAATAATAATAAAATGTAAATTGGTACATGAATCTGTATGACTGTATTTTGATCTTTTGTCTCTTTCTATATAATGTATTTTATGCGTATTAGTATGTTTGTGTGTGTGTGTGTCTTTATTTTGTTTTGCTGTGATGTTTGTGACTGTGTGTGTGTGAAAGGACTTCTTTTTTTTTTTCTCTATTTTGAAAATTATAATTTAACTTTTTCTTTTAGCGTTTTCTGTTGCGGTAATTTTACTTTTAACTCCGTTTTGTATTTGCGTGAAATGAAAATTTTTTTTTTCAATCCGACTACGACAATGACAATTCCGAATAATAACGGTGACTGTTGCTTTAGAAATTTATGTTTTCTTTAATGACCGTTTTTCATCTTCATTATATAATTTTTACTCTACTTTATCAATGAAATATATTAAAAATTTTCTTCACACCAAAGGAAAAACAAAAATATTAAAATTTATCTTTTGACACAACACAACAATAATAATAATAATAATTACCAAATAATATATTTTATTATTGAATTATCCTTTTGTGCGTGTTCGTTTTTTGGATCCTCTTTTTTTTTTTCTTTTTACAAAACCGAAAATAATCCAAATAGAAAAAACAAAAATAAATGCAAAACAAAAAAATCAAAAACTCCGTTTTTATCGAGTGTTTTGAATGATTTTAGTATAGCTACTAAAAAAAAATAAGTCAAGAACAGCCAAAAAAAAAAACAAAATAAAAAATGAAAACAAAAATAAAAAAAAAACTGTGAGGAGTTTTTTATTTTTTTTTTGCTATCCGTCCGTTGCCTGCCGTTCGCTTTTATATTTTAGTCTCGTTGCGCTCTCTCTGGTGTCGCGCGTTTGTTTATTTTACATTTTTTCTTTTCTTCTTTAAATTTTTCCTCTTTACTGTTGTTGTTGCTCCTGCTAATGTTATTGTTGTTCCTGTGTGATCTGATCGGTCGACCAAATGGAAACTAACTAAGCTTACCCAGGGTGCGGTAAAAGATTGTGTTGTTGTTTTTTTTTTATTGTTGTTGCTGTTTTTGTAGTTGATGTTGTTGTTGTTGTTGTTATTATTTGTTGATATGGTTGTTGTTGGTATTATATTATTATTATTAATATTATTTGTTTTTATTGTTAGAAAATATAAATGAAAGAGAAAGATATCATTTTTCTATTGGTTATATATTCGTTGGTTAGTTGAATGTTATATTTTGTTCTATATAGGTTTTTATTTTAAACATTTACAGTTGTTGTTGTTTGATGTTGTTGTTGTTTGATGTTGTTGTTGGTTGATGTTTGTGTTGGTTGATATCACTCATGGTTTTAATGATTATGATGAGAATAATAACGATTACGTTTATGATTATTATTAATGATGATAATAATTTTGATAATAAATTTTTCATTTAATATTTTCTTGTAACAATTTTCTTATTTATTTTCTTATTTATTAATTATTTAATCAACAGAAAAAAAAACAATATTAATGGAAAACGATTAGAACTTTTCCAGGTTTGTTTTTTTTTGTTTTTATTTTTGTTTATTTTTCCATATATTAAAGAATTATAATTTTTCTGTTCTTCTTCTTCTTCTATTTTTCTTTCACTATAATTTTTCCAAAGCTATTCAATTATTATATTATTTTAACTCCGCCCGTTTTTTTTTCCCTTTGAAGATGAAAATTTGTAAAATGAATACAATGCATTATACATTGAGAGAGTGATAAAGAAAGAGAATGAGAAAGAGATAGAGAGCAAGAGAGAGTGGAAAATTTTTGTTATATATTTTTTTTTCTATGTATGTTACTGACTATCATGAAAGATGAAAAACGAAATACAAACATATAGGTTGGGTTTATTATAGTTAAAGGGCTGGTTTGTTGTAACTTTATTTTATATTACATATAAAAATACATACACAAATTAATACAGATACACAAACATACACATTCATGTATAGGTGTATATAGTGCAGCATGAAAATGGTTGGGAAATTTTTTTTTTTGTAAATTTTCTTTTTATTTTGTGTCTTTTATACACAATATACATATAAACCTATACATAGACGTACATAATTTTTTATTATTTTTCGTAAAACAAAAAAAAAATCTTTAGGTTTTTCTTTACATAAAAATTGTACTTTTTCATTTTGATTTTAATTTTTGAAAAATTAAGGTACAGTGTCCATGAAAAATTTTATTGTACTATACTGTAGGCAAAAAGCTTCAATATAAGAAGATTACAATATAAGATAATTTGAAATTTTCAATATAAGAAATTTTGTAGAAATAAACAAGTGGAATAGAATAAAAAGGGTAAATTTATATCAATTATTTAAAGTTCAAATAGGAAAATGTAATAATAATATTTTGGTTTTGATTTTTTTGTTTTTAAATTTATAATTAACACGAATGTGATTTTTGGTCGAATTTTACTTTATATTATTTTTGGGGGTAGTAGATACACCTTCCATATACACAAATATATATAAATATATATATATATATATATCTATATCTATACATTTACAGTAGAAATTGTAATAAAAGCTTTTGGTTTCTTCTTCATCATCGTCATCGTTGTAGTTATATATAAATATAGATATTAATATCGTATATAAACGCAGTTGAGAAGAGTACAATATATATATATATATATATGTATATATATATATATATATATATTATATTCATGTAAAGCGTCGCGACGCCCATTGCTAACAAATGATTGGTTATAAATGTTAGAATAGGGCGTCGCCTTTATTCTGGCAACCACTACTACTTGTATTTTTGGGTGTACCACGAGATGGGTGAAAATAACAACTTATATAGCATTATATTATATATATAAATATATCTATATGTATATAAATATCAACTACATAGCTATAGGTAAATATACATACATCTAAAAACAGATTTTCTACTCATCTATACATAAATAAAATAGTCTTATATAGAGAAATAGAAAATACATTCTTATAATAAATTTTCCTTACGTTTTCAAATACTTTGATAAAATTTTCTTCTACTCTTATTTTTCTTATTTCAGTATTTTTTAATTGTATGCATTATACATACAATATTCCTTAATTCTAAGAATTAATTAATTTATGTATAGAAATCTTTCACTATTACAAATACCACTATTTATTTATTTATTTTTCTTTTGATTCTCTTACATCTTTAATCATCAATTTGACTTAACTTGAATAACACGACAAATTTCTTCTTTACTTTTTTTTTTTCTGTTTTTTTAAATAATTTCCCACACACATAAATATATCAAAAATATTTTACCACATAATAACTATCATCACTATAACTTAATTATATCCATCAAATTTCACACACAATTATTTTCGCATAAAAAATAAATGTATATGTGTACCTATAGACTATAGAGGACAAATTATAATAATAATCATGCACTTAAAAGGTTTGATTATCAATTAAAATATCAATAACCAAAAAATAATAAAAATTATAAACTCAAAATAAATCAAATGATTTTCTTTGTTCCTTTAGAAAGCAAAGAAAAAAAAATTTTAGAATAAAAATCAAAAAAAAAAATAGAATTAAATTTCTGATACGTTGACTTTAATACAACAATGTTTCATCATCATCAAATTGACTTACTATCAATAACAAAAACAGTTGAAATAAAATTCACAAGTGACAAACAAAAAAGAAATGAAAAAAAAAAAGATAGAAATAATAACAACAACAACAACAAGAAAACCGCGAACTTCTTCCGTTCCATAATAATGTTATATCTTGTCTGTTCTTGGCTTCTTTTTATTGTTGATCGTTTTTTTATTCATTCTTTATTATTTCTTTTTTGTCAAATCAAAAAAATAATGAAAAAAAAAAAACAGAAACAAAACCAAAAACAAAAAACCAAAGTGTTTGCCTGAGAAAATAAAAATCATTTAATTTTTATTTTGTTTTTTTTTTTTTTTGTATTATTTTGGTGTGTGTGCAAAAAAAACGGAAAACGATAAAGTTACGCTTATATACATATATGTGTGAAATAGTGCTAACTCATTATAAGAATATTTTTGTTAATACACGTTCATTTATTTCTGATTCTTTTTCTTTTTCTTTTCTTTTTTTTGACAACAACATTACCAATTATATTTGTCTCATTATTTAAAGATTGCAAACTGTATAGGTATATAGAAGAATATTAAATGTGATGTCCGGAAAAGAAATTATATTTTAATAGATGTGTCATAAGATCAAAATCAAAAAACACAACAACAACAGCAACAACAATATAAGAAAAGAATAAAATGAAGAATTAAATTCAATTACAAGGAAAAGCAAAAAAAATCTGAAACAAAAATCAATTGATTCTGATTTTTATACGCTTTTTATAAAGTAATAAAAGAAATGAAAAAAAAAAAAAAATGGTATAGAAAGAAAATTGAAAATATGAATGGTGTTTGAGTTGAAAGAATTTTTCACAAATATATTTACATATTTCATACGGCACAGTAGTTAATCAGTTTGTCATCTTTAGAGTTTTCTAATTTTATATTGTATTTTTATTTGATTTTAATTTTTTTGCTTAATAATTATTATAAAACTTAGTCAATAGATTTATGATAATTCTATTGATTCGTGGTGTGTACTGTGTACCAACATACAGTATTTATTGTATCACCTGGTTGATTATTTTATAAGATTATATATTTATTGTAAAATAACGATTGTTTTATTTCTTCTTATATACGATTATAATCATACAATATTGTAATTTACAATTAATAAAATTTTTTTTTTTTTATTATAATTAACCCTTAAGCAATGTGTACTATGAATATTTTCTATAATAATTGAGTTATCAGAAATTATTTATTTATTTCTTCATTGCCATATGTGATTGTAAAAGTTAAATATTTTAAAATTTTCTAATAAATTGTTAACTGATATATATAAAGAGTATTAAAAGTATTTACTGGATTTTCTAAGAATTTTAGTTAAATCGTAATGAAGAAGAAAAGATAGACAAAAAAAAGTGTTAAAGTTTGATTTAATTAAAATCAGAAATAAACACAAATTGTCATAAAATGTAAAAGTGTAAAAGTATAAATGATTCTTATCAATGTAAAGATCCATTTAATAATTGTTATAAAAACAATACACACACGCACACACACACAAATAAATGTTAAATGACAATAAAAGTATTAAATTACAATTATAGGAACTTAGTAGGTATTTAATCTATAAGGTACTTAATAATTTTACAATAAATATTTTGTTTATGGGTCTCTAGTCTGTACTGTATATATAACATGCATATGTATGCACGTGTATGTATATATGTATGGATATACATATATATATGAGTAACAATTGTCAATTTATAATAACGTTCTATTCTATATACGTTTTTCATTATGTAACGTTTATATAATTGAATGATTTTTCTTTTTCTTCTATATTTTCAAGAGGGATCCTTGTCATCTTTTTTCTTTTTTCTCTAATATTGTTTGCTATTATTATTGTTGTTGTTATTATTATTATTATTGTTACTATAGTTGTTGTTGTTGTTGTTTACTATATATATATGTATATAAATAAATTATTATAACCCCTATGTCATTGTGTGTATATGACTTTCTCTTGTTTTCGTTGTTGTTGTTGTTGTTAAAATGCATTTTACCTTTTTAGAAAATTGAATAGGAAGGATATAAAAACTTTGTATTATTCCCCTTATGAATTTGATTTTATCTTTTTCTTTTTTCTTTTTTTACTGTATAAAAATAAAATGCATAATCCCAGGTACTTCTCACTTCACATACACACTTTTCTATGTATGTTAGTTAACTTTAATAAATATTTGCATTCAGATTTATTCCAGTGACGTATGTTAATTTTTCTCTTCCACAATTTTTTTTTTTTTTTTTGTAAACCAAAAAAAATATAAAGAATATTCTCCTTCAATTGCAAAAATATTACATGGATGATTTGAGTAAAAGGAAAAATTACAAAGAAAATGAAGGAAGGTGTTAAGTTAAATATTTGAAAAAAAAAAAATTATTGTAGAAAAATCAGTGTAATTTTCAGCGATCATAAAATAAAGAAATTTTATAAACCACGTCACTGGTAAAAATAATGTTGAAACTCTGAAGATGTCTTTTTTTTTTATATGTATATAGAAGTGTGAGTTGAAAATCAGAAATATTCTAACAATAGACAGTTTTTAGAATGAAGTCAATCCAAAAATATTTTCAATTGTATTCTTTTGCTGTAATACTTTGTTGTTGTTTTCTTTTTTCTTTTTTTTGCTAGTTTTTATTTTTGTCAGATGCTTATTGTTTGGTTACAACAAATACAAAATCATTTAGAATTTACAGTCGCAAACATTTATAAAGTCGTATAGAGTTAGGAGTAGAGTAGAGTATATTAGATATTTATTTATATTGAAAGAATAGAGTGACTTTATTAAATGGTCATGTTTTTATTAAAATACAATAAAAAATTGAAGCATAAAAAATATTATTAAATGTAACAGAGAGTAATACATTATATAGAATAAACTAAAAATATAAAAGGGATACTTTAGGTCTAGTTGGATATATGATGAGATTTTTAATTCACGTATCCTTATATCGGATTTCCGATATGATATTTATTGAAGATAAAACCGAAAACCGTTGAATAATAATAAATAATCCGTGAATTATTATTTGCAAAAAAAAATATTACTTATAAAATGAAAATTAAGATAATTTTGTATCATTTCTTTTTATACATAATTTACCTCCTTTAATTTACCTTTTATAAGTTATATATTTTTTATTATTATTATTTTTGTTGTTGCTGTTGTTATTGTTGTTATTTTCATAGCAAATTAAATGCATAATTTAATATTATATAAATACACTTATTTATATAAATTTAACATTTAAAAAAAAAAGGGTTAAAAAAAAAGAATAGTTATAAGTGAATGGATTTTTTTTTTGTTATGTACAGAGGGTTGTAATAATGGATATTGCATTAGAAAAAAAAAAAGGTAAATACCCAGTCAATTCTATAATATTATTTTTATCCAGACAGAGATTTATCATCAAATAATAATAGACATAGTAAAAACCAACAATATTTCATCTATTATACTTTCATACCCAATGAACAGAAGAAGTTAATAAAACTAAATAAAAATTACACGCACTAAAGCCACCATATATACAAACACATAAACACCACACACACACACACACATATATACATAGACATTAAAGTTTGGTTCTTTTTTTTTCGACAATAACAACAACTAAACAAAAAAAGAAAAAAAAAGATGAAGAAGAAATCTAGCATAAAAAAAAACAAGAAAAGAAGTCAACAAAAATAACAAATAAAAAAAGAAGGGTCTTTTTTTCTAAGTCAAACTACTTGATAATATCAGACAAGATTAAGCATTTATTTATTTGTTTGTTTATTTATTTTTTTTCTCTCTTTGGATATTAAAAGAAAATAAATACTTAAACTTTATAATATCAGGAAAAAAAAAGGGTTATTAATCCTAATATCCTTTTAGTATTTTTGTATGTAAAAGGAAATCATAAATATGTTTAAGCCTACTTTGATTGACCTTCATTTAAAAACTCGATCATTATATCAGTGTAAAATTTAATTACAATTATACGTAGAATAATTGTAATAATTTTCACTGTGTGTGTGTGTATAACAAAAGAAAATAATCTATAAGTGCAGCTTTTAATCTTCATCGAAATCGTTTAATTTTCTGGTAAAAAAATATTAATCTTGTACCGAACCGATGACATTTTGATTTAAAAGAAAAAAAAATATATATAATTGAAGATACGTCCCCAGAGGAGAAAATCTACACACACGTGCACACAAAATAATTCACATTCGCACACACACACATAAACATATACTAATATAGCAGATACATAACTATCCACCCAACGCGTAATGTTAAAAAATAAGGGTAATAATTTTTTTATTCTTTTTTTTTTTTTGGGTGGACTTCTTCTTCTTCTCTTTATTTTTGACCTTTATTTTTTTTTTACATAATACAAAAAAAAATTGTAATTATTATTTTTCAAACGATTTGACATTTTATAATGGTAATGAAATTGTTACTGTTGTTGTTGGATGTTGTGCTTGTGCTTGTATATTTGCTCATTTTATGGTAGAGTAAGAAGAAGAAAAAGAAAAAGAAAAAAAAGCAGACATTTTAGGGGATGACAAATTTATGTTTATTGAGTATATATTTAACGTGTATATGTTTATGTATATGTACACTATTATATAAGTAGAATGTGCATGTCTCAAGTGTGTTACATTATAATGTTAAGAGGGATTATATACAATCACAAACAACAATTAAATTTTTGTCCAATATAATAATCATCATTTATTTTCTATACCAATATAAGAAAGTGTAACATAAATAGATAAGATTTTTGCAATAAAATTTATATATATATATATATATATATATATATATATATATATATAAGAAAATGGACAATTGAATGAAATGGTAGTAATTAAACATTATCTTTTTAAGTATAAATGATTGACATAAAATTAGATATTGAGAATAAGTACAACAAGTAAAAGATTTTATGTTAGTTAAATTCTTAAATAAACAAATAAATGTTGCAATCATCTGAAGTAAGAAAAAAACATATAATAGAATTTTGTTTAACGACCATATGACCATACGACCATACGACCATACTCGACCCATTCATTGATTGATTCTCAAGTCATTTTATATATATTATTTTTTTTCTATTCTTCCCTTCTATTTTATTATAGAAATTTTGCAATAAACAACAACAGACAAACCGTTACGTCTCAGAGAGTTCACAAGAATTTCCATAAGAAAGAAAAAGGACTCAAAATAACAACAACAGCAACCACATAAACAACAACAATAATAACTATAGGCAGTCATATACCTACATACAAGATCTATTGATTCTTTCTTAAGAAAGTGACAAATCAGGTGTGCGCTCGAGCTAAAAATTATCCAATGTCCTTTCAATCGGCCCGACAGACAGTCAATAACATTATATAAGAAGAGAATGAAATCTAACGAAACGAAATAAAACGAAATACAAAAAAATAGTAGAAAAAGAAAAAGAAAAAAGAAAAAAGAAAAGAAAAAGAAACGAAAAAAATGAAAAGATGTTACTGTATTCTATAGTGTTTCCTATATACATAAGATAAATGATTAAAGTTTATGAAACTTGACGTCAATCAGTCTGGTTATTTTTTTTTTTTTGTCTGTATGTCACCGTGAATTGAATTTCATTTGATTTGATTAGTGCATTTGTGTGTTTCGTATATGTTTCTTTGAGGTAATTTGTGTGTTTTGTTTATCTTGTCATTTTTTTTTTTTTTAATTCAATTTCTATCCAACTATAATTATTTACTTGTCCCTTTATAAATATTTTCTATATATATAAAAAAATATTGTATGATTGAAATTGTATAAATTTTTTAATCTTTTAAGAAAATAATTCATATATTTATATTATCTATGATTTAAGACTATTTTGTCTCTACATTTTAGCTTCCTTTTAAATATATAAATCAATTTGTACAAATAAATATTTTAATTTGAATTAATTGGTTTTTGATATAAATCGACAACACTATAATGTGAGTAAAAGATAATAAATTAAATAATAGTTTATATTTTCTCTCATTACAATCATCTTTCTCTCTCTCTCTCTCTCTCACACACACTCTTTTTTTCTCTGTCTTTCGCTGTCTTTACATACGTGTACTTTGTAAAGTGCAATTTTTTTTTTTGTTATTCTTTTTTGTTGTTATTTTTGTTCTTTTAAATCAGACGTTCTTAAACTTTTTAATTAAAATCAACCCCGCAACAGAAATAAAAATAAAATTTACTAATGAAATTTTCCTTTAAAACAGGAAATTATAGAGAAATTATTATCAGTGGTTAAAAAAAAAGAAAACTTAAAATTATATATTAACGTAAATTAATTAAAGTTTAAATTTAAAGTTTACAGAACATTATAATTATTTATTAAAACGTGTTAGAAGAACAGTAAAAAAAAAGAAAAGAAAAACACACGATTTATCTAAAAGAATTTATTTTTATTTTTAATGTTTTCTTTTTTTTTCTTTTTTTTCTTTTTTTACCCATAGATTAAGAACCATTATTGCACTCAAGAATATAATATATAATGCATATTAATATTATATGGAATTTATCCATATATGTACGTATGTATATAAATATATATAAAACATTACATCAGTTAGTCCAAAGAGATCGATTTACAACTAAATGAAAGCTTTCAATTAGCGCTCTATGCGAATAAATGATTGCATTATCAGGCAATGCCGGTAGCATTATTTACAATAAACTATTTTTATTTATTTTTTTTTTCTTCTTAGTTTTAAGTTTTATTTTTTTTTTACTTTTGTATATAAATGTACAATCATATATAGACGAATAATGTATCTCAACTAGTAATAACCACAAAATAGATTATAATTAATTTGTGGTTATATTTTTGTTATTATGGTTCTTTTTTTTTATAAATTTGCACAAAGTATGTGTGTGTGTGCGTATTGTAGTTATCAGGTACTTGTACTATTCCTTTTCTTATACCAAAAAAATAACATTTTATGTGTGATAACTCTTATAGTCGGTATGTGATTGGACTCTTATTAGTATACTCTTATAATGGAAAAAAACATTTCAAAGTATAGAAAATAAAATGAACACATTATAAATAAAATATTGTACCATTTTAGGCAACAGCCTTAACATAAACTTTATCTAATTTTTCCTTCAACATTTTAATAGATTTAATTTTAAATTATTATTTCACTTTAATATCGAACTTTGTGTTTTATTTTTTTTGATTGTTTATTCTCTTTTTTCTCTCTTTCTCTCTCTCTCTCTCTCTTTCTACAATTTTCTATTTTATATCGTATAATAATAATAATCAAATTGAAATAAAGTCTGTTATAGTTGCACATATATATAAAATAATAATACCTACTTTTAAACTTCTAAATACACAAAACTAAAACTATATACACTTTATAAATGCACATAGAGATTTGTCCATATAAAATAAAATCTAGAGGAGATTAAACCAAAAAAAAAACGAAAAACAAAACACAAAAAAACAAAAACAAATAATAAAAATAAAACAGAAAAAACTAAAGGCAAATACAAAAACAAAAACAAAAATCAAAACAGAACAGAGCCAAACAAAAAAAAAAAAAAAAAACAACAACCATTGAAAACCCATTAGTTCACTCTGCTTTTGTGTACAGTGTTTAATCTACATTGCTCTCTTGTCTTGTTGGTGTATTTTTTCTCATTTTTTTTTTCGTTGTTGTTGTTGTTACGTTTTTTTCTAAATAAATATTTTATGTTATGTATACTGAAATTTATATATGTTTCTTGTACAAAAACAAAAAAAAAAATGCACAAACACATACGTACACACATATGTATATAAATAATAAAATCAGCAAACACTTTAATATAAATATAATATAATTGTTATAATAGTGATTATTGTGAAATTATTGTCTTGTTGTTGTTATTGTTGTTGTTGTTGTTGTTACTATTGTTGTTATTATTTTTCTTCATTTCAAATATACAAGAAAAAAAACTGAAATTATTATAAATACTTTAGAAAAATTAATGGTTTCTTTCTTCCGTTATAAACTATTGTGTCTCACCTCTTACGCATTTCTCTAACATTTGAATATTTTTGAAGAAAATTTATTAACTAAATAAAAAATTTGTCTAATTGGATCATTAATTTAACAATAAAAAATAGTAATCCAATTAGACAAAAGGATCCCCATTGTCATTGGTACCAAAAAAAAAAAAATACTAACAAAATTTTAAAAGGGAATCTGATTAAGGGAAGAATTCTATTTAGCATACAGGTTAATTTTATATAATCAAATATTATTCTATTTTTTTACATTTTCATAAAAATAAAAAATCAATCAAATAAATAATAATTAAAATTTTTTTTTACTTTTTATTTTTTTTAGTTTCATTTACTTTTTAATTTTGTATTTTTGTATTTTATTTCCTATATTTTCTGTTTTTTTTTTTTTCTTTTTATCTTTCATTTTGCAAATTGTAAATTACAAAAAGTAATCCAAGTTTTTTGTTTTACTCACACAGTATACAGTTTTTTATATTAATATTATTTGTTGTGTTGTGTTAAATTTATTGTTTAATAGTCAATAATTATTGATTATAAAAGAAACAACAAATAATCATAATAAAAAAAAAAAAAAAAGCCAACAAAATTTTCGTAAGACAACAATAATTAAAAAGTTTAAAAGAAAGAATAAATAAAATAACGCGTTAAATGAAAGAAAGTTATTTTACATTTATTTTTATGTTAGGTTTGTGTGTGTGTGTGTATGTGTGTGTGTGTGTGTGTGAGAGAGTGTTCTTTCTTTTCTTTTTTGCATAAAAATCTAAATTTTGATTTTGTAGAGAGTACGTTGAAATGATTGAAGATATAAAAAAGAGGCAATATATAGGACATCTGTTAATAGACCACCCTAAAGCACATATGTGAGAATAAAAATAAAAAGGAAATTAATTCATATAAGTAATCGTAATATGAAATCATTTTAATCCAGTTACGTTCAATATATTTTGTGAATTTTGTCAAAATTTTTATCAAAATAAAAAAAAAGCAGTAGGTACTTGACAATTACAACACTCTTTGGTGGTTGCCATGAAGCAATATAAGGTACGCATTCTATTAATTCTTTTAGTCGTTTAGTACTTTATCTAATTTTTGAAAAATGTATGATAATTTGTGAATTATAGGTTGACATCATTGTTAATAATTAGGAAAATGTATCAACGAGTACAGCGTTCATGTACTGTGTTCCATCATAACAAATAATCGAATCAGAAATTGTAAAATTCATTTTTCTCATTAATTGTTATTTTTTATTTTGCCCGTGAAATATTTATCAGAATTCAACTTCTTCAAATAAATAACATTTTAATTATTCTATTTAAAAGATTATTCTGTTTATTTTTTTTTAAAATGTATGTGAATACATTAAATGTATCATCTATACTCAATTACAATTTAATATTTTTAAATGTTGTCAAATGTACATTAAATCAAATTTTTTTATTTATTTTTACCTTTAACGTTAAAAATTTATTTCACACTACAAACCCCTTTTTTAGCACACGTGCGACAATTTTCTATATTTATTTATAGACAAAAATTATAATTCCTTTATATATTTATATTTAGTTAAAAACACTTTAAAGAAATAGGTGTGTTCGTCAAATATTTTAATAAAATAAAATGTATAACAAAATATCTACACAATGCACATATGTTAAAAAATGAAAATAGTTGAATAAATTAAATACAATTGATGAGTTATTTAGGAAATCCAAATAAAGAAAAACAAAGAAGTTGTTTGTATTAAAAATTTTCAACATTAATTTGTATATAAATTTCTACACTAACATATAGGACAGAAGATTGTTGATTTAATGTGAAAAATGAAAAATAGCAACACACACACACACACACACACACATATAAATCTGGAAACGTTTTTCTAACCAAATACATTGTAAAAAAAAAAAAAATTAACAAGAAGAAAAACTCAAAACATTATCACGTTTTGCAAAGAAAAAAAATAAGAAAATAGAAAAAGAAGAAGAAGAAGAATAATGGAAAAATTGACAAAAAATTTGAATTTATTGGATTTTTCGTTCAATGTGTTTCTGTATGTATGTGTGTGTGTATGTATATGTGATTGGTCTCACTCTACATTTATATTTTATTCTGATAATAGAAGTTAATATTTGACATTGAAGGGTGAAAGGAATCAAAAAAAAAAAAAAAGAAAAAGAAAAAGGAAAATAGATAAATATAAATAAATATGCAAGAATAAAAAAAAAAAAAAACAAAATAAACCAGAAGAAAATAAAATCGATAAGGAGAAAAATGGAAGAAAATATAATTTTCTTTACTTTATGTATATAACAACAAAATATGATATTCAGAAAACATATTGTCATTTTCTTATTATATTATTTTCTATCAAACACACACACACACATGTATATAAGTATGTATATTCAAACATAAATACAGGCGTACATACATACACAAAAGAATATTATATCCAAGGAGTCATATTTCACGGGCCGTGACTTCAAAAAAAAAGAAAATAAAATAAAATAAAAAGGGAAAAAGCTAATCTTATATCACTATATACGTGTATCAGTATATGACTATAAGGGGATTTTTGCTCTTTTCTTCATCTTCATCTTTTTCTTCTTCTTCTTCATTTTTTTTTCTTTTTTTTTTTTATTATGAAAGGAAAATGAAAATGTGCGGTTCATACAGATATTTTCATTTTTCTTACATAGTTTTTTTTTTCTTACACATCTACTATACGAGTTTTTCTCTTTTTTATTAGTAATTTTTTTTTTGTTTTTATAAAATTGTCATCTATAACCTTTGATACCTGTCTTCTTTTTTTAAACAAAAGTATATAAATGAAAGAGATGGAAATGATTATTTTTTGTTTTGTACATATTTTATGTGTGAAAAACAAAAGAAAAATTAAGGTGGAAAAATTACCTTTTGTATATATGAAAAACAATAATATTATTAATAAATAATTATGAAAAGGAAATTTTCTATACAGATCAAATTTCTATTTAGAATTTATATAAATTCAGAGTACTAAAGATGATTATAGATTGAAATTCAATAATTAATGTTTAATAAATTGTTGAATTTTCTTTATATGGTTATAAAAGATTGTTAAAATCAAAAGTTTCATTACATACATTGCCATTCATATACAATTTATTATTGCCATCTTAAATGTATCATTATGTGTATGTGTACGTATGTGTGTGTCTGTGTGTGTGTTATATCGTAATTTGTAATTGTATCAGATAATATATTTCTATATTATAATTTTATAGAATAAAATAATTTTGTAAAACATTAAATTATACAAAAACAGTTTTCGTCGTCTCGTGCCATCTTTTATAAATGTGTATGTGTATGTGTGTGTGTGTATATATGTGTAAATGAATTCTGTTTATGTAACAGTGAAATATAAATATGAATATGAATATTTTGTGTATTAAAGATTATCAAAAGAAAACGATGAAAAATACATATAACGTATAATATGTTTATATAGAATTGGGAATTGTAAAAAAAATGAAGAAGAAAAAAAAAAAAAAGAAAAAAGAACAAACGTAACGAGAATAGAAATAAAAAAAATATGAAATAACATTCTCCGCAACCGCACGATGATGATAAATCAACATTTTATAACAATGTCATCAATAACTCGTGATTGTATTCAAATTTATTTGATCCCTTTTCTCTTTTTCACATCCAATATATAATTGAGCGTCGTCGACGTCGTCTATACCATCATCATCATCATCATCACTAAACAACAAAATATACATATAGTATATATGTATATATATAATCATATAATCATTTGTCGTCATCATCATCAACATCATCAAATAATATAACCATCCGTATATATAAATCCCTCCTATAACATTATCATTATCATCATCATGAATTTTGAATCTGTGTGGTTGATTTTATGAATAATCTGAATTAGTAATATTAGAATATGATAGAAACGATTCAACTAAAATTCTATAGCCTCAAATATGTATACACACAAAATTTGATTAGGAGAGTAATGGTATTGTAATGGGTGGTTTTTCTTCTTCCTTTTTTTGTTTTTATTTTTTTGTTTTATTTTTTATAAATTTAAAGGGAAGTATGGGGTTAGATTATATATAATACATTTATACCAAAATTAAAATGAAGTATGAGAATTGTTTTTATAGTATATACAGTATATATATATATATATATATATATGTAATCATACTCACATGGGGAATATGTCATTTTCTCTACGTGAATATAATACAAGGGGAGACCTATGAGATTGATGGGCCAATTTATTTGCGCTGAATTACCTCAGAGATATTATGATGGTTGCCTGATTTGACTATATATTTATATATACATATCTATAGTATTACCTTAGTGTGTAAGGGGGAGGGAAGCGTATTAAAGTATATGGAGTTTTTAGGTAGATTTGTGGTCTGTATAAAACAACAAAAAATAAAAACAAGAACAAAAATAAAGAAGAGAAAAAATCAAGAAACAAATTAAAATAAAAATAGGATTCATATTATTGCAAAAAAAAAAAAAATCTAATTATAAAAAATTAATTTTATTGGTTTGTTTTTTTATTAGTGATGAAAGTGATATAAACTTTAAAATGAAAATAAACATAAAATTAATATAGAAATTAGGCACGGTAGTCAAAAATTTTTTGATTTAGTTTTCACGATCATCACGAATATTTTATAATAATTTTTAACAAAATAAAAAAAAAATTCATTTTAATGTTTTCTATAATTTTTACTGAATATAAATATTATCTGACTGCAATCAAATTAAATAAATATAAGAGAAAATTTATTAAAATCAAACTTTTATTAACTTTTTTTTTTTTTATTCGCATAAACACGGAATTTAATTTCTATAAAAAATCAATTACATTTTCTTTTATTATTTTTCTCTTTTATAATTTCTCATTTGAAAAATTATTTTTTATTAAATTTGATTAATTTTCTAATTATTATTTTTCTTACTGATAAATTTGCAGAATAAATTGTCTCATTTCTATAAAGATGATACGATTCAATGTGGTGTCTCGATAAACCGTCAAATAATATTGAAAATTTATTATCTTAATTTATTTGTTGTTGTTTTTTATATGTTTGAAATTGTAAATATTGAATTTTTCAAAGAGTTCTAATAATGATGTCCTAATTGAACCATTTGTACTTTTTCCTTTTTCTCAATGTAAGTTTAAATTAAATTTCAAACTAATACAAATCACATGAACAAACACAAACGAAAATATAACAAAATAATGAAAAGCTTTAAGGCTTCGAAAGGTTTTATTCTGTCTGACGGTCATCAATTCACCTTAGGGATATAGATTGAATTTATTAATACATTTGGACACAGCATTTAATAATAATAATAATACTAAAGAAAGTTCGATTATTATCTTTTCTTTTATTTATATAAGAAGAAATATTGTAAATGTATAAAATATAAAATATTTATCGTTTAAATTGTTTATAATCGATTATTTGTTATTAATTATTATTCAAAAGTAAAACAAAAAGATAAAACCATTTTTTTTTTATACATCGTTGCAAGCCGAATGATTAAATAAATGTATTAAATAAACTGTGCGTTGATATATGAGGATTGGAAAATTATTATATGGAATATTCAATAACCAGAGTCGGATATATAAATAATTTATCTATGGTTACCCATTCTTATTTGTATCAATGGATTATATTGTACTTGTTAACACAGTTATTTATCAATGAAACATTCACAATAAGGACGTTATGTCCTTTCATTAATAAAAAAAAAGTAGTTTTGATCAATTTACACATTTACAATAACACTCGATACACTTCTAATGCATTACTGTCAAAAAACAGAAATAAATATGGGGAACAGAAATAAGCAGCAGGGCAGCCAGAAAATACGACGATCTCAAAAAAAAAAAATAACAGAAAATCCTTCATATTATTACAATCGCACTTTGGTTTTCAAATGTACACATATAGTTACGTTAATTAGTTAAATAGTTTACAATGTGTTGATTGCAGAATGAATAATTACAAACAGATAATCGTTGGTAAAATATTTCATCTTAATCGATAATATGAATTAGGTATCGTTGATTGTTTCGCTATAATTTCATGTAATTATTATATTTAGTTGAAAAATTACTTAATTGTATTTTTCTCTATTTTTATTTGTAAAAATAAAATTAAAGAAAAAGAAATATTATACATTTCAATTCTATACAATAAAAACAAAAACCCGCACACATTATTTATATTATCGCTAATTTTAATATGAACATTTTTTTTTTCTTTTTGTTTTTCCGTATTATTATTTTGTCTTTTTTTTTTGTTTTTTATAAATTAATGACATTGTTTAAATTTTTCTGACCTTCATAATTAACATTTTTGATAAGAATTTTCATTATATTTGTATACTTTATATTTAAAATATTAAGTATTGTACTTTTATTTTTATTAACTAACTAACTAACTTTACCTTTCTACTACAAATTACTTATAGAGAAATATATATAATTATTTATTTATCTTTTTATAAATGAGTCATCAGAATATTTAATTAGAAATTTATTTTTATTTATCAATTTTACAATAAACTGAAATTTGTTAATTTTACATGCTACGATATACGTGTGTGTGTGTGTGTTTTTTTTTTACATTTCCTTAAAATGTTAGTTCAACTTAAAGACCATTCGGTTTATAATTTATTCGTTAATTTTCACAAAATAAAATTATATTAACAATAAATGTGTTCACTTGATTAATTAATTAATTTTTTTTTTTTCAATGAATATATTCGTTGTAAATGTTACATTACGTTATAGGTTAAGTGACGTCAAAATAATGAAGGAGTTATTGCTACTTAAATAAAGTATTTTTTATAAAATTTCTAAGACATAATAATAATTACATTTTGTCTTTATAAATTGCGTGTGAAAATTTTGTCATTTTTGTCTCTTTAACATTTTTTTTTTTTTTATTTTATTTCCTTTTTTATTCATCTTTACATTTTTAACTTTTAAAAGTTAAAATTATATATTTCTGACGGTTATCCTTTTTATTGTTTAACCATTTTAATGTTCGCTTCTTTTATACTTTTATTTTATTTTATTTTTCTACGTTTTGATTCTTTTCTATTAAATAAGTAGATAATATAAAGACCTTGGCCATGGAATTTTTTTTTTTGTTTTCATTTCATTGAAACAATATATTTATGTAAATATGTATTATTATGTGAAAATTCACATAATTATATAATACAAAAATTCCATTTCATTAGTTAATGTTAGGGATTGGAAATTTGGACGAAAAAAAAATAATTCGGAATTCGAAATTCGAATATAATAAACATTCGGTCGAATTTCGGAATTTTGGAATTTCGAATTCCGCATAATGCAATCGTTAATGCGATATCTCGTCTTTTACCATTTTTTTTTTTTGTTATGTAGAAGAAGAAAAGAAATCATTGAATAAATTAATAGTTGAAGGAAAAGTTAAAATTTTATAATGACAATGTAATAAAGAAATGAAAAATGAAAAACAAGAAATAATCAAAAGTGAAAAATAAGGAATATTTGTAGAAAAAATGAATAAAAAGAAAGATTAGTAAAGATTGGCATATAATGTGGAATTACTTAAAGGTCAATACAAAAAAAGATACGAGTCAAGTGCATAGAAATTAAATGAAGAAGAAGATGAAGAGGAAGAATAAAAAGAAGAACTCGACTTAACTAAAATTAATAAAAAAAAAAAAAAGGTATAGTTGATGTACTGTTTTCAATCATAAATTAGTAATTATTACATTAAAAAAAAAATGTAAGATTAACAGTATTTTATTTATTTATTTTCAATCACAGGTCACAATTTTTCCATTACACAAAAGAAAAAAAGAAGGAAGAAAAACAACTTATTATTCTTCTACATCTACATTTACTCAAAGTCAACGATATGGTACATAAGAATATCGTTGCAGTTAAGAAACATATCTATATACACTTCTAAATATTTATAAAAAATAAAATTTTTACCCTTTATGGTATTTAAGAATTCTTGGCGCCTTTTCACATAAAAAAAGTTTTTCTTAACAAAAACAAAAACAAAAAAAAAACAACACACAAATGGTTTGTTTTTTTTTTTTTTGCAATCGTTTCAATTACGTTATTTTATATTTTCAATATTTTTATAAACAAAAAAAAAACAAAAACAAAAAAAATTAAAAATAGCAAAATACGAGAAAGAAAGATAATAAAAAAAATGTATTAATTTAAGAACGAAAAAAATCATCACAAAACGCGCGACTCGAAAGAGATAACTTCCTTTTATCTTAATAAAAAAAAATAAAAAAAAAAAACAGCAAAATAGCAACAACAACAAAAAAACGAAGAACAGAAAAAAAAGAAAAGAACTTAGATTCACGATTTTCTTTTTCATCTCTTGTTCTTCGTCTGTTTTTTTTTTTTTTTTTGTATTTTATTTATTTTTTTTTTTCATCTTCTTCTGCTCTTACATAAAACACATCGACAAGTCTTCAATTGCCTTTAACACAATTTGTATTCAGCACGTGGATATAAGATAAAATTGTATATTATAAATATTAAGATCTGTATATACGCAAACACACACACACGTATGTATATCTATAGATATATTTAAGTAATGTTCACATTTACAATCATGATGATGATTATAATCATTGGGTGCTAGATATGCTTTTAACATTATATCTATGATATGTACCTATTTATATAAATCAAGTAGTAGGTACAACACATTTGTGATAGTGTAAAATATGTATGAATGTTTAAAGTGTGCAAATAAAATTTATTTAATGAATTATTAACAAAATTATACTCTATAAATATTTATTAGTTGAATTGATTTTACAATCGATGATTGTGCATGGGAGATGGGGGGAATTTATAAAATTCAATTGAATTCATATGTTCAATCATTACAACTAAATAGTTTTCGATAATTTCGGTAAGAAATTTTCACTGATTTATTTAAAAAAAAAAATAACAAACAAGAAATTCATTTATGTCTTATTCTTTCATTCTCTCTTGTAAATTCTTACCAAATGAATTACTAAATCATACATAAATAATCCAAAAATATTATTTAATGATTTTTCTACAATTTACAACACGATGTTATAATCATTACATTATTCAATTAAATTGTATTCTAAAGAGAGTTATGTAGAATAGAAAGAAAGAGAAAAAGATTAATTTTTTTTTTTTTGTGTTTTTTGTATTTTAGAAACAAGAACAAAACTCAAAACATTAAAAACTATCTACACTTCCTCATAGTTGTTGTTACTATTTTTCTTCTTTTTTTTTCTCTCGATCTCTCTCTCTCTCTCTCTTTTTTATTTATATCTTTTTGAATGGTCGATCGCCCTAAAGGAGTCGTGATTTTCTATTTCCTATTTTATTTTGTATTTTGTATTTTTTTTTCTTTATAACTTAAAGACATTAACGGGCAATCACTTGAAATTTTTATTTTTTTCTTTCTTATTGTTATATTTTAATGTAAAACAAGTAATATTATAATATATGTGTTGTTGTTGTTTTTGTTTTTTGTTAGTTTTCAGTTTTGTGAAGTTGAACAGAAAAATTTGTATGCGGTTGTTTTATTATTATTATATTTTTTTTTTCTTATTTAAATCAATTACATTACTGGAAATACACATGACTCAGTGCTGTATTTATTTATAGTTTTGTTTTTTTTTTTTATAGAAATTAGAAGAGAGGCCACTGACTAGTTTTTTCTTCTCTTTTTTTTTTTTTGTTTTTTGTAAATAAAAAATGATTATCTTTTTTAATTGGTTTCTAGTGAATTTTATTTGTCACAATCCAACACAATACAAAAATTGTATACCTTCTGATCATTAAATATAGAACCCAACAACAAAAAAATGTAACTCATTGTTGTCCATTTAAAAAGACAACACAATAAGCACAAAGGTTTATACTTCCATACAATTATTAAATAAATTAAAACTTTGATTAGAACTTAAACTAAAACTTAGATTAAGTAACAATGAATTTGTTGGTATACCCTGATGAGTAAATAAATTCTTTTTATCAAAACGAAACATCTTTTTGTTGATGATTAGTGTAATCTAATTAAAATTAAAAATTTACCTACAATCATACATTATTTAATTATTTTTATAATCATCGATTATTGTATCTTTTTTCACTATTTTCAATAAAACAAAACAAAAATTGTTTTATTTTTTTTTTTATGCAAAATAAAAGTAAAACAGACCAAAAAAAAGAACAAAAACAAATTTGTAACACACAAAAAATGTATGTGGTAGTATGATCAGAAAAATACACATATTGTGTTTATTATATGTATAAATCTATATATAGAAAATGTTTTAAGAAAGATTGGGTAATAAAAAAAAAAAACTAACAGATAAAATAAGGAATAAGAATATATAAGGCCTTTGGGCCTTAAATTATATGCAATTTGTTATTATTATTATGCTCTTTTTTTTTGTTGTTGTTGTCTTTTGTATTTTGTGTGTTACATGCACTAAATAATGAATTCTTTTTCTTGTTTTTTTTTTTTTTGTTTTTTCTTAAAAGACTAGAGAGATAAGAGAAAATAAGAAAAAATAAATATATATATACATAAGAATTTTATGAAACGAGAATATAATGAATTATCAAAATGTTTATAATTTATGGTCACTTCTATGCGGATAATAATTTTAATTTTAAAAGTGTCAGTGATTTTTTTTTTATTTGAATTAATTGTATAAACTGACAAAATGACATCTTTAACTGACTTAATTGTGGTTACAGGGTATACATAATTAATTAAGACAAACAAATGTCTGTCATCATATATAAAGATAAATCAATTTTTATTTTGTTTTTCTTTTCTTTTCTATTTTTGTTTTTGTTTTAAATAAAAGTTCAACACAACTGTTTAATAAAAAATCAATACAAATTGCATTTGTTGTTTTTGTATTCTTCTTGTATCTATAAATTAATGTTCTAATTTAGGAATGAGAAATAAGGTAGGAAAAATATATACACAAACACATACACACACACACACACACACAAATGTATATCTGGAGTAGAAAAGATTTTAAGAAGCAAATTTAAAGAAACAGAAGAATAAAAAAAAAATAGAAGCAAAAGAAAAAGTATAAAAAGAAGAGAAATAAAAAGAAAAGTAAAGAAAAGAAAAGAAATGAAAAGAAATGAAAAGAAAAGAAGAATAAAAAAAAAACACGGATAAGAAAAATATTCAATTTAAATTAATTTGCCTAACAAACAAACTATTTACCTTTGTATTTCTTTCGCTAGTTTTTTTCTTTTTTTTTTTTTTAAGTTAACAAAAAAAAAAACAATTGTAAATACACTTTGTTGTTGTTGCTGTTGTTGTTATATATTTCATCGTGTTTCTTTGGTTTATTTTTTTTTTTAAGAAGGGAAAATGAAATAAAAAAAAAATTCTTCTTCTCTCTACAACATTTTTACTTCTTATTGCTATTTTATAAGTAATTTACATACTTTCGTAATTGCTTTAGTTTTTATTATTATTTTTATATAAAATTGTTTCTAACTTTTTTTTTGCCTTTTACAAACAAACAAAAAAAAAAATATGTACGTATTTTTTTTTAAAGATTATTTGATTAATATTTGTCTTTCTATATGTACGATTAAAAACTTCACTATTCTCTACTTTATTCTTACGTTTTAAAATACAGAATTTTTATTTATGTGAAATATTATATGAAATTATATTTTATAAATTACTGAACGTGTTAAAATAAGAATATCGATTTTTTTTATAAAGACAATTTTTAAATGAAAAGACAAATGACGAAATAAAAATGTTATATGAAAAATATACAATATTTGTCTAATTTTAAATAATGTTCCAATTATACAAAAGATTCAAATAAGACAGATTTTACTGTAAGTCTAGAAATTTTTATATTTTCTTTATCCGTATTATAAATCAGAAATTTTTTTTAATAATAAATAAGTTGAAGGCAAACTAAGTACATATTACGTATAAGAGTTAAACTTTAAGTTATTGTTAAAGAGTTTAAATTTTATACAGGTGTTGTTTTTTTTTTTTCTTCTTCTGTTTTGCAAAGATTTTTGATTAGAATTGTTTTTTATGAAAAATAATAAAATAGAATAAAGTTCTTATAGGAGTAATGGGATGTATAGCAACCAACATCAGATTAGAATTTAAACGTTTCTTTCAATATTTTAATGTTTTGAGAAATTGTTATCTCTGATAAATGATAATTAACCATTTCGTATACATTTTTTCTGTTGAATATTTTTTTTTTCCATTAAAAAAAAATATTTAATAATTTTATTGATGTGATTTTTACACTTATGTATAAGATTTTTAGAAAATTCTTTATCTTACAAATTTAATTCTTCAAATAATGTCAATTTAAAAGATAAAATTTCTTATTAAGATTAGATTTCTTAAAATAATTGTTAACATTATTTATAACACAAAAGACTCAATACAAAAAGTGTATTAAAGTTAAAAAAAAAATAAGAAAATGAATAAAATCGAGTATAGATGCCCCAGACATACAGAAAATACAAGAGCCGTATAATCATAATAATAATAATAATAATACAATTATTCAGACACAATGACCTAAACTTTTTTTCTGTTTAAAAAAAATATAATAAAGTTTCAAATAAAAATAAAGAAAGAAAAACAAAAAATATAACGAACAAAATTTATATCTCACTTTTTTTCCATGTTTTTTTTTTTTTGTTTAGCCTTTTTTTTTTATTTTGATTCACTTTTTATTTTAAAGCCAATTTTTGTGTTTTATTTTTTTATTCGTTCATTTCATGAAATCTCTTGTGTTCTTGTTTCGTTTCGTTTTTTTTTTTTTTCTTGTGGTTTTCTGTCCAACTTTTGATCAGAATTTTATGTTTGCGACGTGAGAAAATCGTAACTTCCGTTTCGTTTCGTTTTTTTTTTTCTTTTCATTTTTCCCCCTCTCTTTCTCTCTTCTTCTTCTTACATTTTTTTTTTCTATTCTTGTTATTTTCAATCAAAATAAAAAAAAACTTAGCAAAAATAAAAACTTTTTCAAGAAATAAGAATTTAATTTTGGTTTTTGTTTCTTGCTTTTATTTTTCTTTCGTTGATTTTTTCTTCTTCTTCTTCTTATTTAAATTCCAATCTTAAAGTTAAAAAAAAAAAAAAATGTCCAAAGAAATTTTTTTTTTTTGTTTTCAAAATAAAACTTGTCGCATTTAAAATAGGCAGCGTATACAAATGAAACGAAACAAAAAAAAAAAACCTAACTGAAGAGACGACAAAATTCTAGTGGTTTAGTTGAAACTTTATAATAAAAAAAAAAAAAATCTGTTCACTTAACTAAACTAATCGAATTCAAACATAAAATATAATTTTCTCTATAATTTCCAAATCTGCCCCATCAATTGAAAATAAAATATTTTCTGTCATCTTTACTTGTAATTCGTCTTAACATTTATAATTTTAATAAATTATTATAAATTTTGTTGTTTTTTTTGTTGTGTTGTTCTTAGAAAAGTCTGAGAGAAAATAATAGTACCTACTTAAGTAAATATTTTTTAATATCCGTTTTGATTCTCTTATACTTTTTCTTCTTATATTCTTCTTCTTTTTAAATATATTAAATGTATTACGTTTTATAAGAACAAAGTCATCAACAAAATAAATAAATAATTCTTTTTATAGGTAACTCGGGTAAAGCTGATGTTAAAGAAATAGCAACAACACCAACTACTTACGCTTACACACACACACAGCATACGCACACACACATACATGTATATGTGAAAAAATATAATAATACGTAAAAAGACGACCATAACGACTATATAAGAAGTTATAAAGTGTTTATTGTCTTGTGTGGGAAAAAAATCTTTTTTTTTTTTTGCTTTTCTGTTTTTCCTTCCTTTAGTTTTTTTTTTTTTTTTTACCTTTATATCATCATCATCGAAGGCGACGGTTTAGTCAGCGCAAAGAAAAAGACAAAACAAAAAAAAAAGATATGAAAAACTTTTGATTTCTTATTATTTGCTGTTGTTGGTGTTTGTTAACTTTATACGAAAAGAACTTCTTCTTTTTTTTTTCTTAATTAATTATAATCCCCCCCATTTTTCCCAGTCTTGTTGTTTTTGTTTTGACGATATAATTATTCAGTTTCTTTAAAAGTTTTTTTTTTTTTTTGTTCTCATATGTATGTTTTTAGGTTAGGTTTTGTTCTATTCGCTAAGCCAATATAATTTTTTTTACAATTACCACTAGTGTAAATTGTAAATTACTTTTATAATCTCATAATTCAATTATTATTAATGTTTTATCAAAAATAATCGGTATTATACGATTATTATCATTGATTATTATTAAAAATAATTTTCTAATAATTTTCTCTCTCATCATTTTATTATGATTAACTGAAGAATATTGATCGATTGATTTATGGTGGATTCATACGATTCACTCTTATATAATAAATTTCTTCTTTTTTCTTTTTTTTTTTAAATTTTAAACTTTATTCATAATTATTGAATTTATTTCATTATTTTTATTAAAAGAAAAAAAATTAACTTTAAAAAATTCATGTACATCTTTTCTTTGGAATTCGTTTGTTTCCTTCTAATTTTCTGATGCAATCAAATTAAAAGAAAATCAATTATTAGCAATAACAAAAAAAAAAAACAATTGCTAGAGAGGGTGAGATAGAGAGAGAAATTAAATAGGAAGAATAGAGAGAAATATAAGTGGAAAATAGACAAGAAGAAGGAAAATTATTGCAATGCTGTCTTTTTTTTTTTGTGTTTTACTTTGTTAGTTTTTTTTTTATCGGATAATAAACCAGCAGCTGTCGTTCGTGAGGTCGAATTACAATGCCCTATGGGTCATAAGACCGCGGCGACCCATTCGTTTTGTACAATTTTCTTTTATTTTTTCTCGTTCATAATACTAATAGTAAGAAACACAAAAACAACAAGAACAACAACAACAAAACATTCTAATTCATTGGAAATTTCTGTTAGTTGTTGTAGTGTTTTTTTCTTCTTCTTTTCTTTCCTTCTTTCTTCTTTTATTTATTAGAAATTATTGAAATCGACAATTATGAATTTTTTTTCCTTTTTGTTTTATTGCATTTTTTTTACCATATTTTGTTTTACTTTTTGATGTATTTTTATGTCTTATGAATTATGATTGTGTTTTGATTATATTTAAAATTAAATTATATAAGTAAAAGTAAATAATTGACGATATTACATGATCGATTATCATGATGAATGCGATTAAATAAATTGAACAAGAAAAATGTTAGAAAAAGCAAAAAAAAAAAGAAAAAATAGAAAAAGCCAACAAACAAAAAATCATTGACCAAAAATATGTACATAAGAAAAAAAAAAACAAATGAAGAGCTATCTATGAATAACTCTCACGACAGAAATATTAGAAAATATAAACAATAACAAGAAAAATTAGTTCGGTGTATTATCGCAAATGTTATAAATGTGATGAATATTTATTATACAATGTCAAATAATTATAACTAAAAAATAATTCTATCTAACTAATATTTTTATATATTTTATAAATCATCTTAATTAATTAAAATGACTACTAGATTTATTATGAAATTTTGACAATCATCATCAACATATTTTTTCTTATTTTTGTCTTAATGACATCCTAGAAAAAAAAAATGAAAAAAGAAGACAATCTTTCTATATTTTTATTCATAATAACATAGAAAAAAAAATTATAATTAAATATGGTTATGTATTCTTCTTGTATTATTGCATTATCCATCCGGATACACAAAATAATAATAGATTTATAAATTCATAATTCATTATTACACAAAAATAAAATTCAAAATTGATGAATTTATTTGATGTGAATTTTTT